>CAWUFW010016567.1:0-303182 GCA_963921515.1 Calotriton arnoldi
AGCTTCTGCTTGCTCATTGCACAACCAAGGTGCCCAAACTAGATAGACCAACAGTCAAAGCGCTTGTGCACAGAGTTTCAGGAAGTTATAAAGCAACAGTGAAGCAGGCTCACAATGAAAGTCAAAAGGACTTACCCAGCGAAAAGCCCTGCAGTATTTTAGATAAAAGAGGGGGGCCCAGCCCAGCCTCTTCTGGGTGATGGCGGGCAAAGCTGGGCCCACCCTTGGCCCGGGCCTCCCCCGGACGTGGCCCGAGGATGTCCTGCACAGTGCGTCACCTCCCAGTGCTATATAGCAAAATGCATCAGTTCTCCTCCGGTTCCTCCAGGCAACAGGGCATGGCAATGAAGGGACCTCCAGGCGTCGTGAATGCTGGGACCTGGAGTCCCTCCTGAACAGTCCTGGCGTCCTGCGCAGTGGGGCACCTCTTAGCGCTATATAGTGCAGGGCAGCAGGTCTCCTCCCCTTCCTCAAGGCAAAAGGGCAAGGCAATGAAGGTGCCTCCAGGCGTTGTGAATGCTGGGACATGGAGATCCTATGCAACAGTCCTGGCATCCCACGCATCGGGCACCTCTCAGCGCCTTGTAGAGCAGGCAGCAGGTCTCACCCCCTTCCTCCAGTCAACAGGGCGTGGCAATGAAGGCGCCTCCAGGCTTTGTGAATGCTGGGACCTGGAGTCCCTCCTGAACAGTCCTGGCATCAGAAATAAGAGTAGTACGCTACTATATAGATTGGCCACTCGGAATGTCAGCTCTTGACTCATTCCTTCTATTGCTGATGCCTCAGGGTCCTCAGTTATAACTGCGAAGGCAATCACAACTGTTTTTGCAAATTATTACGAGACGATTTACGCCCGTTGGCCGCGGTCTGCCTCTGAGTTGGCCAACTGCTGTTGTCTGACATACCCCTCTCCTGTGTGACACAACACCAACAAAAGACGCTAGATTCACCTATCACTGCAGACGAGATCCAGTCAGCCATCCAGGAACAAAAAACCGGTAAAACCCCAGGCCCGGATGGCTTCCCTCTTGAATATTACTTAAACTTTCAAGACTTTGTCACCCCACACCTTCTCTACCTTAATATGAAGGCGGAGAAACAAGGGTCCTTCCCTCCAGAGCTTGATCTTTTGACAATTATCATCCCTAAATCAGATCACCCATTGGCGAACTGTGCCTAGTATTGCCCTATCTCCTTGATTAACACAGACATCAATATGTACATGTAGCCCTTGCTCATATCAATGATGTTAAGGAGGCGGCAACCTTCTTATTTTTCGAATTCGAAAAGGCTTTTGCTTCTGTCGATTGGATGTATCTTGAATTGGTGCTGCTACATATGGACTTCAACCCCAGGTTTCTCAGTCTGATGGTTCTCCTATATTTGAGACCTGCAGCCCACGTCCCTGTTAATGCCGTGCTCTCTGTTGAACTCCTGATCCGACGTGGGACCTGACTATGGTGTCCCCTATCCCCGCTCTTCTTTGCTCTCACCGTAGAACCCTTGACCTGCATAATCCACTGTGATGCCCAGATGCGGGGCTGGAGATGGAGTGAGATGCTGGAGGACAGTATCGCATTATATGTGGATGATGTCCTCCTATTTATTGTTCACCCTGTGTTGTCGGCCCCACGTGTCCTTGAAATCCTCTGACTTTTGAAAGAGACCTCAGGTCTACGAGTAAGCATGGGGAAGGCCCTCCTGATTCCCTTAAAGGGAGACAACACGTCCCTTGAGTGGCAATCTGATCTACCGATTCGCCGCCTGAACTTTAAGTACTTAGGGGTCCATTTAATGACAGTGCTGGAGATCACGCACCAACTCATTCTGGTCCCCCTTCTTAATGGGACTAAAATTAGTCTAGCAGCTTGGCACAATCTCCTCTTAACATCCTCGCACGAGTTGCATTGATTAAGATAATGATACACCCCATTTTTTTATATCCTGCAGAATTTACCGCTTCAAATCCCCAATACCTGGTTCACTGACGTGGCGGCAGTACTCCAGTCGTTCCTCTGGTGGATCGACCCTTACTCATTGCTCAAGTTAAATGTCATCGCTTGGTGTACGATGGTGGCTGGGCACGGCGGATATTCGCCTATATTACTGGGCATCTCACCTCCTGGGTATCAATGATTGGATGATGCAGCATATCAGCTCTTGCTGTCAGGCTTTGGTCTTAACGGGGTGATGCACTATCTGTATGGTTGGCCAGTCCCCTTCAATATCCCAGAGGTCACCAGAGTGATATTCCTGGTGTGGAGGGCAGACTATAGATTCCTCTTTGGAGCGGATGTTGGCTAGTTCATACAGCGTGGTTGGAGAGCTTTAGATACTGGGATCTAATTGGGATTGCAGTGTTGGAAGATGTAAGGCACGGATCCTCTATGTATTCCTTCACAGATCTACAAACTCGGTTCACGCTTTCCCATACTCAATTCCACAAATACCTGCAACTGAGACATGCCTTAGGTCGCTATCACACCTGCTTAATAGACTTACCTGATTTTGGCCCTCTGGAGGCGTGATTGTTGATGGGTGACTGGGTCGAGGGGCTGCCTCCCAGATATAATATATCACTCCCTCATCTGTAATGCACCAGTGACATTGGACCCACTTAGATGGAGATGGGAGGGAAAGGTGTCAGAACTAGAGGAGGAGGAGTGGTGGGAGGCTCATGTGCTTGCGATATCTGCAAGACTAATCCAATTACACTACCTCCACTTAACCTGCATGATTCCTCAAAGTCTCTGGCACGCGAGTATTCTCCCTGAGCCTAACTGTACTCAATGTTCATTCCCTAGGGAAGATTCTTCCACATGGTTTGGCAGTGTCCAGCGATCGCCCAATACTGGGCCCAGATAGATGCTGCCTTATCTGCGATTCTGGCCAGATCTGTCATGTTGACCCCGGTGGCCATCCGAAAGGGTTTGGTGGAGAGAGGGGTGATACTGGTGGGTCTGGCTGCACTAGTGGCCATTGCGAGTTCCTGTAAATCCCTAAAGCCACCTAGTTTGACATTGTGGAGATCCGGCATGGATTGGTGTGCCAAACATGAATAACTGATCTATATTGCCATTGGTTGTCCTTGGAAATTCCATAAATCTGTGGCAGATGGTGGGAGTACTACGGCCTGTCTTTTCATTGGGGACTGCACCTCGGATGATACAACATCTGTGTAACTTATCGAAACTGTGGGTGGGTAAGGGACGGGGCTTAGACAGGGACGCACTGTTTTCTTTCATTATGTTGCTGTACTCTTACTAAAAACCAATAAAACCTGTTTCTAAAAGAAATACAGTGGAAAGCTGCAGAGTTGCAAACTACGATCTGTACATTATCGGCGCTAGTGCACCAGCTTGATGCCAGAGTAGAAAATGCCAATGGCTGGGCATGGAGGAGCAATTTGCGCTTTGTTGGCCTACTGGAGGGGGTGAAGGGTCGCTGCCCGGAACTCTTCCTGGAACAATGGAACAGGGATACCATTGATAGGATTGCATGTTGAAGGGATTTGCAATGTAATGTGAACAATGCTATGTCATTGCTGTGAAAGAAAATAAATAAATAAAGTTACAAAAAAACCTGAGAGTGCCAGCAACTTATGTTGTTCATTTCAATCCTCAGTGAGGCCTGGTAGGTGGGTCTGGGGAGCTTCCAGCTGCCGGCACTTAACATCAAATGGCAGTGACAACAAATGACATTTTTGGAAAGAAGCAAAATCATGCACACACATTGTCATAAAAGCACACAAAGTACTGTGAGAAAAAATGGTGCGAAAAGATAATTAAAACCAAGAACTCGGAATCGAACAGACAGCATCAAATCTTTCTTACATGCTCATTGCCACTGAGCTACGTACGTGACACAATTGTTACTTGGTGGAAAACACATTTGAAGAAGATGTTATGCACATTTGTAGAGCGAACTATCACCCTGTAGGGTATCTTGGCGCTAAGCAGGTGTGTGTCTAGCCACACCTAGAGCCTAGTGGGACTACATGAAAAGGCAGGTCTTCAGCTTCTTGGGGAATTCAAGAAGTGAGAAAGAGGCACTTATGTGTAGCGCAAGTCATTCCATGCTGTAGGAGTGATGTAGGAGAAGGTTCAACTTCCAGATCTGGTTTTCCATATGAATGGGATTTGTGCAAGTAGGAGTCGGATAAGCAGAGGTGTCTGGAAGGTTTGTGAAAACAGATGCGATTGTTGAGCTATTCTGGGCCAGTGCTATGTAGTGCTTTGGAACTGTGATTGAGGAGTTTGCATTGTACTCATTTGTGAATGGGAAGCCAGTGTAGCTCTTTCAGGTATGGTGTGATGTGAACGCAGCATGGGAGGTTAAAAGTAATTCTGGCTGCCGAGTTCTGAATGATCTGCAGCTTTCTGGTGAGTTTTTTAAAAAATTCCGGCATAGAGGCAGTTCTCATAGTCCAGCTTGCTTGTGACCAGGGCATACGTGACAGTTTTTGTCAGGTGCTGATTGGGAGCCATTTGAAAATCTTCCTCAGGATCTTCACGTTATGGAAGCATGATGCAGTGACGAGATTGACTTGGGCAGTCATGTCGAGTTTGCTGTCGATGATCCAGAGGTTCTTGCCATGGGTGGTGGGGGTGGGAGTCTGACCTAGCTCTGTTGGCCACCAGGCGGAGTCCCATTGTGATGTGCTCTTCTCAAAGGTCACAATTTCGGTCTTGTCGGTCTTTAGCTTTTGACAGCTGATCTTCATCCAGTGATTGATTTCAGACATGCAGGCATTGAACTTGATCGGGGTACTGGTCATCTTGTCTATGAAGGAGAGAATGAGTTTCGTATCATCGGTGTGAGAAGGACGTTGGTGTCATGAGAGCAGATGATGGTGGCTAGAGGGATCATGCATGAGTTGAAAAGGGTCGGGCTTAGGGAGGATCCTTGTTGAACTCCGCAAAAAAGGTTGCAGGTGTCTGTGGTGTACAGTGCCAGGCTAACTGACTGGGTCCTTCCATTCAGGAAGGGGCAGATCCATCGGAGTGCATGTCCTTGGATTCCGATGTTGTGTAGGTGTTTGATGAGTATGGGGTGGGAGGCTGTGTCAAACGCTGCAGAGAAGTCCAGGAAGATGAGGGCTGCTGTGTCTCCTCTGTCCAGAGTCATGCGGATGTCATCCGTGGTGGCAATGAGGGCAGTTTCCATCCGGTGGTTGGGTCTGAGGCCAGACTGAGTGGTGTCGGGGAGTTGGCGGTCATGGAGGTATTCGGTGAGGTGGCTGTTGATGATTTTCTCTAGACCTTGGCTGGAAATGGTAGCAGGGAGATTGGTCTGTAGTTGGTGAGAGTTGAAGTGTCTGCACAGGGTTTCTTCAGCAATGAAAGGACTGTTACATGTTTCCAAGCTTCTTGGAAGGTTGCGGAAGAGGTGGAAGCATCCAGAATGGGTATAAGCATGTCACCGATGGATTGCAGTCCTCTGGAATAGGTGTGTTGAGGGAAGGGGTCCGATGGGGCCCCTAAGTGGAGGGAGCAGTTTCTCCGGGGTGATGATGGACCATGTGGTTAGCATTGGTCCTTTGATTAAGAGCCAAAGGTATTTGGCAGGGTCTGTTGGGTTCAGTTGCGGGTTGAAGTTTCTGTAAATGGCGGAGATTTTGTTGCTGAAGAATTAAGTGAGAATGTTGCAGAGGTCCTGCGGAGGGTTGATCGAGTTAGAGGAGGCTGATGGTGAGGTGAAATCTTTCACAAAATGGTGAAGATTTATTTGCTTTTGTTGGTTCTGGCATCGGTGTGGTCCGCCAGAGCGTCACGTTTTCGTGGTATGGCTCATTGTTGGTGGCGCTTAGGGTGGATTTGAAGGTGCTCTTGCCTATATTGTCCTGGCCTATTCTCCATTTGCACTCCAGTTGTATGCAGTGGCATTTGATCAGTCTGAGTTCCTCCGATGATCTCCATTAGGCTTGGTGTGGCTGTTTCAAGGCTTTTTGTGCTGTTGAAAGAGGAGAACCAATGAGAAGGCCACTCCACTGAAAGATAGCAGGGCACACCGCAGAATGCGGCACACTTTGAGCAGCACAGAGGCCCTGGTGTCAGTGTCTGAGGGGCTACCGAGCACTCATAAAAGTATTAAATAAAACAATGTCTGTTTTAGAAAGCATTGTTTTTTCAAACAATGGGCACATGCTAAATGGTGTCACTCATAGTGATGGCAGACAGTGACTCAAAGGGACTGGCTTGTTTTCCCATGCTTTGTGCTCTGGTGGGCGGAATCAAAGTGTGCTCTGGAAGGCGGGAGCCTAACAGACCAATGAATGAAGGCCACAAAAAAAGGCACTCTATGTATGTATAGTATATATTGTTTGAAAAAAACAATAGTCTGGAGAGACAGCTAAAGCTGCCTCAAAGTCCAGACCTAAAAAGTTATGAACTAACAATTACAATTTTGTGTTACACAAGTAAATACCACAAAGAGCACACATTGGTCTATCAACAAGGCTACTTGAGCCCCATTGCCAAAACCAAATGGGACCACCAAAGGGTCAGTCATACCCATCCATGGAATGCCATGGACTTGGTGGACAGTCCATCCCTGCAATGGAAAACAATGAGAAACAATAGGGGGTATATTAACTAAGGTTATGTTCTGTGTCACAAAAAGTGATGCAAATTGATGCAAAATCTTTTTTTCCAATTTACTTTCCAGCACCAATCTTGTGTTATGGTGGAAATTCATTTGAAAGCAGCACAGAGCAGCGCCTAGCATTACCAAGGGGACCTTCCATTGGAGGTTCATGGGCGTTCCCATGCAACCATCCATGCTTTTGATGTGAAACCCTAACTACTAAAAAACAAGTAGGCAGGGTTTTGCATAAAAAATAACACACTTTTGAAATAGGCTCTATTTTTCTTTTCTTTTCCAACTTAGCATATGTGCCGCACTGTACACCCATACAAAACAAGCATTTGCAATGCAATAGGTCTCGCATTTACACGAGTTTAAGCTATTGGCATTGTAAATGACAATGCATTTATTTATGTTTTATAAACGAAAACAAAAATAAAAGGCATTGTTATTTGCAATGTCAGTAGCTCAAGCTTGCGTAAATGCGAGACCTATTGCATTGCAAATGCTGCTCTAAAAAATAAAAAAAGGCATACAGGAAGCAGATGTCTTTTGAAATATAAAGACAAACAAGCACAAAACCATATTGCTGCCATGCAGTGGAGTTTGGTAACATCCTGGCGCAGCACAGCATAACCAGTTGATACCAGGGACATCAGCAGCCACGTGGTCTCCCAAGACTCGCCAAACATTGTGGGAATCACGGGGATGTGGCACAGGTAGCCGAAACATAGACCTTTTGCAGGGACACCATTTTGCAAAACATTTTCACAGTGTGTGCTTTGGGAATTCTAGCAATGAATACACATGAGAATCCAGGCCCCGGAGGCTTTTAACAACAATAAAGTCAGTAAAACACTGTAGTTCTTAGACCGGTGGGCGATTTCCAAAAGAATACACACAACATATTAGTCGGCAAGTACAGCAACAGCATGTACAGCGAAGCCTGTGGACTCAGCTTGTTAACTGCGAGTTGTATATACGCATTGGCACAGATTTCGAACATGCAGGGGCAGGGCTCCTCCAGCTGTGTACTTGGGCCACAGATCCTTCGCGATTTATATGAAAAACACCCTACACACCATAAATTGCACATTAACCAGTGGATAACAAGAGCATTTTAGCTTTTAAGTTAAAGAGCAGTGTGCCCTGTTGGAGTTATGGGGTCTACTCTTATATTAATTTGGAACTTTTGGGGATGGGTTTGTGAGTTAAAGGTGGGGGACAGCCTCCTGCTTCTCTTATTGGAGAGACAGATGATAGGTGTGGCGACTGACCACTCACAAGCAGCATTTTTAGGCGCTCAAGTAGCAGGAAGCAACAAGCTAATACAGAAGTGGCAGAAGGTATTTTTGCTTGTGTTTGCATCCCCCTCGCTCGCACACTTTAGTGGGATACTTTGAATATTTTGAAGCATTCAGCAGCAGAAACCTTGTCGTAGGAAGCAAATTCTCTCTTTAGGTCTCGCCTACGCAGCGCGCATGCGCTGCATAGGAAAAAAGACCTTTTGCAATCGCTTCGGCTTTTCAGCCAAAACGTGCACGCGTTCCATTGCCTTCAATGGCAACGCGTGCACGTTTGGCTATTCACTTGCGGGAGCGAGCAGCTGGCGCCATATCATAGCAATTATCGCTCCTGGCGCCGCTCGCTCCCGCAGAGTGAATCGCGCAGGCTCCCTCCTCTCCCCCTCCCCTACTGCCGTGCGAGCGCGCGCGCTTGTTCTTTGTGATTCGGAGGGGCAGATCGCTTCTCTGCCGTCCACTGTTAATTGTGAGTCGGGTGGTGCTGTTGACATTCTGAGTTGTGAAAACACTGAGGGCTCGACATGCCATTTTGACACAATTGGTAGGTGGCTTTTCACCATTGCCAGGCCTGTCAGTTTGCGCAGCACAAGGCTCTGCGAATCTGAAAAGCCTTTGACACATCAGGCCCTTAAGTGCTGAAAAAGCGCTTAAAGCAGAAGTGGAAAGTGAATCTTGGTTTGCTCAGCTGTCCGCTTTGAGTAGATGGCATGAAAACGAGTAATAACAGCACTTTAGACTCAGTCGGTCGCAGCTCAACATCGCTTACGTTATTATAGCAAACGTGATATCACAATTCCTACTTGCAGAGACCGGCTGCCGAGGCCTGCTTTTCAATCAATCAATCAATCACGGCATTTATAGAGCGCGCTACTCACCCGGGAGGGTCTCAAGGCGCTGGGGGAGGGGGTAAGTTACTGCTCGAACAGCCAGGTCTTGAGCTGCTTCCTGAAGGCGAGATGGTCCTGGGTTCGCCGAAGGTGAGTGGGGAGGGAGTTCCAGGTCTTGGCCGCCAGGTAGGAGAAGGATCTTCCTCCGGCGGTGGTTCTGCGGATGCGTGGTACGGTGGCGAGGGCGTGGCTGGTTGATCGTAGCTGGCGTGTGGGCGTGTAGAAGGACATGCGGTCGTTGAGGTACTTTGGGCCCAGGTCGTGGAGGGCCTTGTGTGCGTGGGTGAGGAGTCTGAACGTGATTCTCTTGCTGACGGGGAGCCAGTGCAGGTCTTTCAGGTGTACGGTGATGTGGCTGTGTCGGGGGATGTCCAGGATGAGTCGTGCGGAGGCGTTCTGGATGCGCTGGAGTCTCTTTTGAAGTTTGGCTGTGGTTCCGGCGTAGAGGGTGTTCCCATAGTCCAGTCGGCTGGTGACGAGTGCCTGGGTGACGGTCTTCCTGGTTTCAGTGGGGATCCATCTGAAGATCTTGCGGAGCATGCGCAGGGTGTTGAAGCATGAAGATGAGACGGCGTTGACTTGTCTGGTCATCGATAGGGAGGAGTCCAGGATGAAGCCCAGGTTGCGTGCGTGGTCCGTTGGCTTGGGTGCGGTGCCCAGGGCCGGGGGCCACCAGGAGTCGTCCCAGGCGGAGGGTGATGAGCCCAGGATGAGGACTTCCGTCTTGTCTGAGTTCAGTTTAAGGCGGCTGTTCCTCATCCAGTCGGCGACGTCTCTCATCCCGTCGTGCAGGTTGGCTCTGGCGGTGGTGGGGTCGTTGGTGAGGGAGAGGATCAGCTGGGTGTCGTCGGCGTAGGAGATGATGTTGAGGTTGTGTCGGCGTGCGATGGCTGCGAGGGGGCTCATGTAGACGTTGAAGAGGGTCGGGCTGAGTGAGGATCCTTGTGGAACGCCGCAGATGACTTCGGTGGCTTCGGATCTGAACGGGGAGAGGCGGACTCTCTGGGTTCTTCCGGCGAGGAACCAGATGATCCATTCCAGTGCTTTCTCTCGGATTCCGATGTTGCTGAGGCGCTTCACTAGGGTGCGGTGGCAGACGGTGTCGAACGCCGCGGAGAGGTCCAGGAGGATGAGGGCAGCTGTTTCCCCGTTGTCGGTTAGGGTTCTGATGTCGTCGGTGGCTGCGATAAGGGCGGTCTCGGTGCTGTGGTTGGCCCGAAACCCGGACTGCGAGGGGTCGAGGGATCCATTCGTCTCGAGGAAGGCGGCAAGCTGTCTGTTGACGGTCTTCTCGATGACTTTGGCCGGAAACGGAAGGAGCGAGATGGGGCGGTAGTTCTTGAGGTCGGTGGGGTCCGCCGTTGGTTTCTTCAGGAGGGCGGTAAGCTCGGCGTGCTTCCAGCTCTCCGGGAAGGTGGCGGTGTGGAAGGAGGAGTTGATGATGTCCCGGAGATGGGGTGCGATGGTGGCGTCGGCTTTGTTGAAGACGTGGTGTGGGCAGGGGTCGGTTGGTGATCCGGAGTGGATGGAGTTCATCGTGCGGGTGGTGTCTTCGGTGTTGATCGGGGTCCAGTTGCAGAGGGTGGTGGTGGCGGGCATTGGTTCGGCGGTAGGGTGCGTTGTTTGTGCGTCGAAGCTGTTGTGTATGTCGGTGATCTTGCGGTGGAAGAACGCGGAGAGTGAGTTGCAGAGGTCTTGCGAGGGGGTGATGTCGTTGTTTCCGGCGCTGGGGTTGGAGAACTCTTTGACGATGCTGAAAAGTTCCTTGCTGTCATGGGCGTTGTTGTCCAGTCGTTCTTTGAGTGCCGACTTCTTGGTGGCACGGATCAGCTGGTGGTGTTTGCGGGTGGCGTGCTTGAGGGCGGTCCTGTTGTCTGTGGTCTGGTCGAGTCGCCAGGTTTTCTCGAGAGTGCGGCAGTTCTTCTTGGATTCCTTGAGTTCGTTGGTGAACCAAGGGGTTTTCTTGCTTCCGGGTCTGCTGGGAGGGTTTTTAGTGGTGCGAGGTCGTCGGCGCAGGCGGTCAGCCACTTGGCGAGGTTGCTGGCTGCTTCGTTTGGGTCCGTTGTGTCGGTGGGTGTGTTCTGGCTGAGGGAGGCGGTGAGCTGCTCGGCGGTGATCTTGCTCCAGCTCCGGCGGGGAGCCTGTTGCGGGTGGTGGTGGGTCGCAGTCTTTCTGAAGCTGAAGTGGACGCAGCTGTGGTCGGTCCAGTGGAGTCCGGTGGCGTGGCTGAAGGAGATGTGCTTGCTGGACGAGAAGACGGGGTCAAGCGTGTGGCCGGCGTAGTGGGTGGGCGTGTTCACCAGTTGCTTGAGTCCGAGGTTGGCGAGGTTGTCCAGCAGGGCGGTGGTGTTTCTGTCGTTGTTGTTCTCCAGGTGGAAGTTGAGGTCCCCTAGGAGGATGTAGTCGGCGGAGGGCATGGCGTGCGGGCTGATGAAGTCTGCGATGTCTTCGCTGAATAGTGTGCGTGGTCCCGGGGGTCTGTAGATGAGGGTGCCTCGGAGGGTGGTCTTGGGGTCCGTGTGTATCTGGAAGTGTAGGTGTTCGGCGGCGGTGAAGGTCTCGTCGGAGTTAGTCGAGATGCGGATGGTGTTCTTTGTGTACGATGGCGATGCCTCCTCCCCGTCTGGTTGACGCGGTCCTTCCGGGTGATCTTGTATCCATCCGGGATGGCTATGGCGATGTCAGGCGCTGAGGAGGCGTTCATCCAGGTTTCGGTGAGGAAGGCGATGTCCGGTGCTGTTGCGTCGAGCAGGTCCCAGAGTTCCACGGCGTGCCTGTGGACGGAGCGGGTGTTCAGCAGGATGCATTTCAGGTGGTTGCTGCTGTTGCTCGACTTGGCGGAGGTGGTGCACGTCAGGGGGCAGGTGAATCGGCAGGTTTGGCAGGTGAAGGGTCCGTGGGTGCGTCTCGGTGAGGCTCGGTAGCAGGCAGGGTTCCGGCCGGCATTGAGTGCGGTGAGTGTGGCGGCGTCGTAGGTCCGTCGAGTAGTGTTGCATCGGTGGGATCCAGGGGTTCTGGCGCTGGGCGCGGTCCAGTCGCGGACGGGCGCAGACGGGCTTGCCTTAGGCGCGCCTTCGGCGCGCCAGCGCGCGACCGCGCAGCGGCCGCCATTTATGGGGAGGTGGGAGGGAGGAGCAGCTGGGAGGCGGGAGGCAGGGGCAGCGAATGGGCAGTCAGGGGGCGGGGCCGCAGGAGCGCAGCGGCGGGAATGGCGAGAGGCAGCGGGGGCACAGAAGGAAAACAAGGGGAGAGCAGACAAAATCACGGGCACAGCGTCAATGGGGCAGCGAGGGGCACAGAAAGGAAAACAAGGGGAGAGCAGACAAAATCACGGGCACAGCGTCAATGGGGCAGCGAGGGGCACAGAAAGGAAAACAAGGGGGAGCAGACAAAATCACGGGCACAGCGTCAATGGGGCAGCGAGGGGCACAGAAAGGAAAACAAGGGGAGAGCAGACAAAATCACGGGCACAACGACAATGGGGCGGCGAGGGGCACAGAAAGGAAAACAAGGGGAGAGCAGACAAAATCACGGGCACAGCGTCAATGGGGCAGCGAGGGGCACAGAAAGGAAAACAAGGGGAGAGCAGACAAAATCACGGGCACAACGACAGTGGGGCAGCGAGGGGCACAGAAAGGAAAACAAGGGGAGAGCAGACAAAATCACGGGCACAACGACAGTGGGGCAGCGAGGGCACAGAAAGGAAAACAAGGGGAGAGCAGACAAAATCACGGGCACAACGACAGTGGGGCAGCGAGGGGCACAGAAAGGAAAACAAGGGGAGAGCAGACAAAATCACGGGCACAACGACAATGGGGCGGCGAGGGGCACAGAAAGGAAAACAAGGGGAGAGCAGACAAAATCACGGGCACAGCGTCAATGGGGCAGCGAGGGGCACAGAAAGGAAAACAAGGGGAGAGCAGACAAAATCACGGGCACAACGACAGTGGGGCAGCGAGGGGCACAGAAAGGAAAACAAGGGGAGAGCAGACAAAATCACGGGCACAACGACAATGGGGCGGCGAGGGGCACAGAAAGGAAAACAAGGGGAGAGCAGACAAAATCACGGGCACAGCGTCAATGGGGCAGCGAGGGGCACAGAAAGGAAAACAAGGGGAGAGCAGACAAAATCACGGGCACAACGACAGTGGGGCAGCGAGGGGCACAGAAAGGAAAACAAGGGTAGAGCAGACAAAATCACGGGCACGACAGTGGGGCAGCGAGGGGCACAGAAAGGAAAACAAGGGGAGAGCAGACAAAATCACGGGCACAACGACAGTGGGGCAGCGAGTGGCACAGAAAGGAAAACAAGGGGAGAGCAGACAAAATCACGGGCACAACGACAATGGGGCGGCGAGGGGCACAGAGAGGAAAAGGGAGACAAGCAGACAAAGCGGGCACCGGGGCCACAAGCGGAGGGCGATCTTACCTGCAGAAGCAGCGGGCAGACAACACAGGCGGAGCTGTGTGGTGGGGGAGCGACCTACCTGGCAAGGTCAAGGGTCGCTCTCCTCACGCGCAGCGGCCGCCATTTATGGGGAGGTGGGAGGGAGGAGCAGCTGGGAGGCGGGAGGCAGGGGCAGCGAATGGGCAGTCAGGGGGGCGGGGCCGCAGGGACGCAGCGGCGGGAATGGCGATAGGCAGCGAGGGGCACAGAAGGAAAAGCGGGGGAGAGCAGGCAAATCACGGGCACAACAACAGTGGGGCAGCGAGGGGCACAGAAAGGAAAAAACGGGGGAGAGCAGGCAAATCACGGGCACAACAACAGTGGGGCAGCGAGGGGCACAGAAGGAAAAACGGGGGAGAGCAGGCAAATCACGGGCACAACAACAGTGGGGCAGCGAGGGGCACAGAAGGAAAAACGGGGGAGAGCAGGCAAATCACGGGCACAACAACAGTGGGGCAGCGAGGGGCACAGAAGGAAAAACGGGGGAGAGCAGGCAAATCACGGGCACAACAACAGTGGGGCAGCGAGGGGCACAGAAGGAAAACGGGGGAGAGCAGGCAAATCACGGGCACAACAACAGTGGGGCAGCGAGGGGCACAGAAAGGAAAAAACGGGGGAGAGCAGGCAAATCACGGGCACAACAACAGTGGGGCAGCGAGGGGCACAGAAGGAAAAACGGGGGAGAGCAGGCAAATCACGGGCACAACAACAGTGGGGCAGCGAGGGGCACAGAAGGAAAACGGGGAGAGCAGGCAAATCACGGGCACAACAACAGTGGGGCAGCGAGGGGCACAGAAGGAAAACGGGGGGAGAGCAGGCAAATCACGGGCACAACAACAGTGGGGCAGCGAGGGGCACAGAAGGAAAAACGGGGGAGAGCAGGCAAATCACGGGCACAACAACAGTGGGGCAGCGAGGGGCACAGAAAGGAAAAAAACGGGGGAGAGCAGGCAAATCACGGGCACAACAACAGTGGGGCAGCGAGGGGCACAGAAGGAAAACGGGGGAGAGCAGGCAAATCACGGGCACAACAACAGTGGGGCAGCGAGGGCACAGAAGGAAAAACGGGGGAGAGCAGGCAAATCACGGGCACAACAACAGTGGGGCAGCGAGGGGCACAGAAGGAAAAACGGGGGAGAGCAGGCAAATCACGGGCACAACAACAGTGGGGCAGCGAGGGGCACAGAAAGGAAAAGGGGAGACAAGCAGACAAAACTGGCACCGGGGCCACAAGCGGAGGGCGATCTTACCTACAGGAGCAGCGGGCAGACAGCACAGGCGGAGCTGTGTGGTGGGGGAGCGACCTACCTGGCAAGGGATTGATTGATTGATTGATTGATTGATTGATTGATTGATTGATTGATTGATTGAGTGTAAATTTCACCCAGGCTTACAGCACAGTCAATCTAGTAAGGAAAGTTGAGGAAAATGCACCAGAAATGATGTGGTGTGATCATGGATCGATAAAAGAAAGGGTTACATTTTAAGAATCACTAAAGGTCAAATAACCTTGGAATGCTTTCCATGAAGTACGTTTATGTATCAAATCCATCCAAATATAAGCAGCACTGCATACAATAGTGTGAGCCACAACAAGTAATGCAGGTTATGTGGTCATTTGTTGTAATCCACACTTTTTAGAAGACACACAGGCATGTCTCACACACACACTCCGTCACTGCATTGAATTGGGAATGTACCCTCATCCTTAGAACCGGAGATACTTACTGTGTGATGTATTCATGGGAATCTGAAAGTAGATATCTTTTCGCTCTCCTGTTGCAAAGTAGTAATTGTACAAAGTTTGTGATTTGATAAATCTGTTCACAAATCGCAGTTCCAATATATTTTGCAATGTTACATTTTACTTTGGGATTCGAAAGTACACCCTATGTCTCCCTCCTGCGGAGATACCTCCATTGCTGCATCTTTTTGCACCTCCTGCATAAGGCCTTGTATTTGTTCTTTCTGGTATCTACCTGTGCAGTTTGGATTCTATTGTGTTTTTTTGTATGAACTCTATATAATGTCCGGCTGTGATTAGGTTTAGCACCAATTTGTCTGTCAGTATGAACTCCCAGGCGGCTATCAAGTTCTTTATTTTGCCCTCTACTGGAGCGGTGTATCAGGGGCTGTTATAGAGTCATTTTGTGAAGGCAGCAAACCCTCTGGAGGTCTGATCTTGTTTTACCTCTGGCACGATAAGTACTTTTAGGTTGGTGTGTTTGTTGCCCCTGTGGTTTTCCCTTTCCATTCCATGGCCTGTGGTTAAAAAAATCAGCAGCTAGTCATACAGGGACGGGGAAATTCGGCAGGGGTGATTACATGTGAACCTGGAAAAAGGCCGGGCTGCCCAGTTACGGCATCAGACCTTATGCATGCATTACCCCGCTCCTCAACAACCAGGCAGATTGATCTGTTTGAACACCACCACATTTGGAGGCTACAATGAGAGAGCAGACTATCAGAAACCCCTAACCCATTAGTCTGGATCGTATGGGAATGATGAATGTTTCTGCACTTCACTGTATCCACAGTCAGTCACACAAAGAAACAATATGTTGGTTAGAGGGGAATCGCTGGTAGTGGCCGACAGAAGCAGGACTTCAAGTCCCCAGGATTCACCCTGATCCGGAGACGGAACCATGATCTAAGCACCAATCGGGCGCACAAATTCACCTTTCCTTGACCACAGCTTAAGACGCACTGGTATTGGCTGACCGGGGCAGGACTTCAAGCCATAAGATTCACCCTGATATGGAGGAGGAGCCATGATCTTCTCAGCGCCAGTCGGGTGCATGAAGTCACCCTTCCTTGACTGCTGTGTGGGACATGCCCCGGCAAAGAACGGGTCAAGCGCGGGCCTGTCTGAGCCTGTCCGAACCCAAAGGAGGCCGGGCTGGGCCACCGCTCTTGGTTTCGGATTTATTCTTTCTAAGAAGGAAGAACAATTTGTGTAAATTGACTATGGGAAAGAGAAAAGCTGGTAACAATAAGGGAGGATCCACTCAACCAGCTCATACCACCCCTTCTATTACTAACTACTTTTAATCAGTCATGGGGACAATCAACACTGAAATTGGTTTGGTAGAGAAGGGATAGACTTAGTACAACACCAGTCCAAGGCTCTGTCACCGGCCACACCAGTACTGCAGCTACTGGAGAATCTAGTTCCCCTCATAACGGAGTCACCCCTTCTAACGATAGTAGGGACACCATGTTAACTAAAAGGAGATTTAGCACATTGCAAAACCGGTTTGTCACAAATGACTCCCAGTTGGTAATTATTCAGCCTATTATAGTAAATTCCAATATGGATTGACAGAAGCTTGCTTGGGATACTAGGAGGACCTGTGTTCCAACTATGTCAAATGTTAAATGTGATTTTGCTGGGTCCTTATACCCAGATAATGTGATTACCAACACTAGTCCCATGGAGGGTCTTGCCACGGGAGGTGGTCTCTCTTTCCTCTCTTTGAACATACATAGCAAGCTTGCGTAATAAGCTTAATAATCAAGACTGGTTAACCTCTGAACAATTATTATATAATATATTTACAACACACCTGGTTGATTGGCCCCTTCGTAGTGGATGGGCTTCATAGTTATGCAATCCAGCAATCCATTCTACAGCTGGGCAGGCAAGGGGGGTGGGAGGGGTTGGCGGTAATGGTGTTGATAAATGTCATCTTTGAAGGAGAAATACACTGCTCCCCTTGGTTTCAAATTTTACTTTTAACAATATCAGATTTTGAAAATCTAATGTTGATTACCTTTTATTATAATATTTTTGACCACAGTTACTGAGCTTGCTGAGTTTATGACAACTTTTGTCTCAAAGATGCAATGCCAAGTCTCAATTCTGTGGGCAGGAGGTTTTAATATTAATGTTAGTTTATTCAGTGGACAATTGGTTTGTGGCCTAACAGACCCGAAAGGAGCACACAATACTTTCAGTCATAGCCCTTATGAGGAAGCCCTAAATAGAATTCTCATCAAACACCATGTTATTTGTAATGGAGGTTCCTAAGCCTAGATGACTACTTACCATGGAAATGGTAAAGGAAGAACCATTAATTTAATTGTGATTTCTGAAGATCGTTCAGTTTTTATTTTTAATTTATCCATAAATCCCGACTGAGCGAGTGACCAAAACTCACTTTCCTTGGTACTTAATTTAACATTTTTAAAAAAAAACATTAAATTAAATGAGTCAGGGGATTTAAATTACTCAGCCAAAAAAGGTGTGAGACTAAAATGGAGCAAAATAAATCTAGAACATTTAACTTGAGAGCTAATGCAGTCAGAAGAGGCTGCCTTCCAGCTTGGTTTATTCTCTGAAGCAGATTCATTATTGATTAATAATGGTTATGCCTCCCTTTGTTATAATATGTCAAATGCTGTCAGTTAGTAAACCTAAGAAGAATTCCTCAATATGTAGATGGTTGGATACTGCATGTTCTACTGCTCATCAAAGTCCGAGGCGCTGAAGGCTATCCACAAAAAAACAAATAAGGGGCTGTAGGGAATTTGACAGCCCAGCACACGTCCCCAAGTTACTGAAATAATTATATTAAAGTGCGCTGTTCAGGTGGGAAAATAGTACTTCATTGGTATTTTAAGTGTTTTTGAAGGTCAAACAGAACAAGCATCCCTTATTGGATGCACAAGCCCTCACCCAACGAAATTACATGTGCCAGCATGTGAGAGTGGCTAACAGATGCAGGAAGCTAGCAGAACTAGCAGGCCTAGGAGCATCAAGAATGGAGAATGCTTTCCATTAGGAAACATCAGAATCAGCCTGAATGGCTTGAACCCTCTGAGGAGGGGAAAATCGCTCTCAACGTTGTATCCAATACTGCCCCATGAAGAAGATGCACTGAGAGGGCACCAGATGAGAATAGGGCTTTTTGATGGAAAAGCACAGATCTAACAGCAATGTCGCTCTGACCTGCAGGTTGTGCGTGACTATCTCTTGAGAGCTGACTTTGAGGAGCCAGTCATCCAAGTAGGGGAATATAAGAATCCCTCATCCTCAAAGAAGGTCTGCAACCATAGCCATCACCTTCGTGAAGATTTGTGGTGCTGAAGTTAAGTCAAATGGAAGGACAGCAAACTGGTGTTGAACGGACTCTACCGTGAAGCAAAGGAACTTCCTGTGCAACTGCAGGATTGGGATGTGGAAATACATGTCCTGCAGGTCTACCAACACCATCCAGTCTTCTTCCAGTGCTAGCACCACTTGAGGCAGGGACAGCCTTCTGAACTTTTCCCATCTGAGGAACCAGTTCAGAACCCAAAGTTATGGGATTGGGCGCATGCTGCGATCTTTATTGGGAACCAGAAAGGACTGGGAATAGCACCCCTGCCCGCATTCCTGCTCTGGCACCATCTCCCGGGCTTCTACTTCCATTCAAACTTATACCTCCAGTTGAAGGATCTGTAGGTGGTCGGTGGGAAGGCAGAGGGTGAAGGGGCCTGAAGAAAGGGTAAGACATACCACCTTTCCACAATCTACAAGACCCACTGGTATGAAGTGATGGCCCTCCAGGCATGTGGATAGGATACTCGTCCTCCAACTGGCATCCTGTGGTCCAAGAGGGAACTAAGGTTGATTCCCTGAGGTTGCTAGGGGTGTGGGAGGAGCTTGATGCATCCCCTTCCCTCACCATGACCTTTGTTATGCTTATACAGCGGGTTGTCTGTGGTTGTTGCTGAGAGGCATGCAATGTCTCCCTCAAAAGGCGAAACCTCTTGAGAAGCTGAAAAACTTCAGAAAAAGCGGATAGCCTCTTTGTTGCTCCACAGCATGGGTGTTAGTGTTAAGTACTTCCATCACAATGTTAGCTTTAGTTACACTAGAGGCTGCTATTTTATGATGGATTGATAAGTTGTGACCACAGACGGAGATAACCCAGTTGGGCAATACAGCTCCAATTCTGTTGAGGTATCCACACTACTATCATCTCTAAAACCTGCAAAATCTAGTTTAGTGTCAGACTGCTCATCCCCATCATACGTATTCTGGCATGGATCGGCCCTCCTCCATGAGGTGCAATGAGTCGGGTCTTGAAGGTTGCAGCGCAGATGGTGTCAGTTGTTGAGCTAGATGTGTAGACAGGGCCCTGGTGATGCAGACTATGCAGCTGATTATGTTTTTGTGGCACCAGAGAAGACAGTGGATCAGGCAAGAAGCCTGATGCAATCATTAGAGGTGGTGCAGTAATAATAATAACAGTACATTTATAAAGCGCAACCGCTACCTCTAACAGAAGTGTCCCAGTGCTATCGCAGACAAGCAGGAAAGGAAAAACCCAAGAGTCGAGCTCTGGTTGAATAGCCAGGTCTTCAGCGGTTTCCTGAACTCAGATTTCGATTGAGTTAGGCGCAGTTTTACTGGAAGAGAGTTCCATTGTCTGGTCATAACTACCGTGAAGGATCTACCCCCGATGCATGCCTTCGCATATTGAGGCACGCAGAGCAAGTTCTGGGAGTTCGATCTTAGTGAGCGTTTTTGAAGATAGGGGCGGATACGTTTCCTAATGTAGCTGGGAGAGTTACTTCTCAGAGCCCTGAAAGCTACCGTCAATGACTTAAATTCAATCCGTTTGGCCACCCGTAGCCAGTGAAGCTGTTTGATGTACAGAGAGATATGATGTCTAAAAGGTACTCTTCTGATCAATCTCGCAGCCGCATTTTGCACCATCTGTAGTCTCTTGATCAGATGTGCAGGCAGCCCCAAGTAGAGACTATTTGCATAGTCCAGCCTCGATATCACTAATGCGTGAACAACGGATCTGCAGCAACTCATCGGCAATAAGTGAAGGCATTTTCTCAGGCTTCTCAGTATGCCGAAACAAGAGGATGCCATGTGACGTATTTGTGTTGAGAACGTCCGGTCAGATTCCCATTTGAGACCCAGGTTTTTTGCCGTGGTTGAGGGGCAGGGGAAAATCCCATTTCCTCCGGCCACCATAGTTCGGCTGACGGGGGGGAGGCCTTGCCAAAAACAGGACCTTGGTTTTTCTGCGTTAGCTTTAATTTGTTGTTGTTCATCCAGCTGGAGAGGTTCTGCAGGCATCCCTAAATCTAGCAAAGGAGTTAGCGGAGTGGTCCTTGAAGAATACCAGCTGGGTGTCATCCGCGTAGGAAATAGCTTTTATTTCCCATTTGACAATAAGCGAGAAGAGGGGAGACGGGTATACGTTAAAAAGTAAAGGGCTCAGTGCCGAGCCCTGTGGGACCCCACACCGTAAAGATTTGGCTTCTGACTTAAAAGGGTGAAGAGTGACCCTTTGCGTGCGGTCACTAAGATAGGACTTTAGCCAAGCCAGAGCCGTCCCTTCTATTCACGCACTTTTAAGCCTGGTCAGTAGGATTAGATCCACCGTATCGAAGGCGGTCGACAGGACCATAGCTGAGGCTCCTGTGTCCACCGACATTCTTAAAGACTCTGCCACCTCCAGCAGAGCTGTCTCAGTGCTGAAGCCCGCTCGAAAACCAGACTGTTGTGTAAAAAGCCACGTCTGTCAATGAAATTGGTCAGTTGACATTGGACCAACTTTTCCAGCATCTTCGCAGGTGCTGGCAGAAGGGAGATCGGGCGGTAGTTGTTTGGTTCACCCGTATACGCATTGGGCTTCTTCAAGAGAGGCAGGAGCATGGCGTGTTTCCAAGACTGCGGGAAGATGCCAGAGGCGAGTGAGCTATTCCATAAGTGGTTTAGGGTGGGATTAGTAGTGTGGGCCAGTGCTTTCCACAGTTTAGGGGGGCATGGATCTTCTGGGGACCCTGATTTGCAACTCAATCTCTGCCAAGGATTCCTGTTGAGCGATATAGGGAAATTCTAAGAGGGAAAGCTCCCCGCGTGGGTTTCCATAGACTCAGATTCGGTAGTTTCCATTGTAGTCGTGAAAGCATCATAGACCTTCAGGATTTTTCCTCAAAGAAATTCGACAGTTTAGCACACAGCAGCGGTGACGGTGGTATCTTACTTTCAAGTGCTCTTGGTTTAGTGAAAGAGCTAACTATTCTAAAAATTTCTTTGCAGGAGTTCTCCGCGGTGTTAATTCGATTTACGAAGTAGTCTATTCTAGCCGCCCTCATCAATTCATGAAATTCTTTTAGGGCTTCCTTACAGATCAATTTAGCCAAAGGACAATATTCTTTCCTCCAGAGGCGTTCTTTGTTTACAATTACTTTTTTTGCTCTGAGTTCCTCAGAGAACCAGGAGGCCGACGGAGAGTTTCTGGGGAGCCGCCTAGCCTACCTGGGGCTAAGTTGTCCAAGGCGGCAGAGATCCACCGGGTCAGGACATTCGAATCAGTGTTAGGGTCATTGGTGAGTTGAGGTTGACTTTGACAGTACTGGGCCTAAGGATTCCGGCGTCAGTTTTTTCCAGTTCCTTGTAGGCATATTATGGGTTATACCACCAAGTTGTGCCATTTCTCTAATACATGAGAAAGGGATCAAGAAGTGATCCGACCATACCATTTGTTGCGGGGGCTCAACGACCAGGGACGGGATATTTGAGAAAACCAGATCCAAGATGTTGCCCGCACGGTGGGTAGGGGAGCTTACATGCTGAGTGAGATTAGCCCCCTCAAGTGACATCATCAGTTGAGATGCACGAGTACAATCGGGGTCCAAAATATGTAGATTAAAGTCTCCTAGGACAGTGTAGTTTGCGTAGTGTAGGGACTTCTGCGCAAAGAAATTGCAGAGGTCTAAAATTAGGCTGAGAGTGCAACCAGGGGGTCTGTAGATCAAAAGCCCTGCAAGAGAGGATGTAGGTCCAGTCTTTAAGCAGAAATTTAGTCCTTCAATTGAGCCCATATTTTGTAGTTTTTAAGAGGAGATCTCCCATGCATCTCTCACAATGATGGCTACCCCACCACCTCTTATCTCCAGATCTATTAGCACAACATATTTTAAAACCTGGCGGGATAGCTAGAGCCGGTCTGGAATCCTCTTTCAACCAGGTTTCGGTCAAGAACATCATATCCCAAACATTATTAAATAAAGATATCCATATGTGTTCTGCATGTTTAGGTAGAGACCTGCAGTTGATAAGGCAGGCTCTTATTCTATCTCCTGGGGGCGTTAACCTAGCCTTTAGCGGGGTTGCTCTCGTATTCTCTCGTGGTCCCCCTATGACAAAGTTACAGTTTTTGCAGACGTAAGGGAGTTCAGCCCTCACTAGATAGCATGACCATCAGGGCAAGCAGTCTTCCTCAGACTCAGAAGAGAGTCTCGTGTCCAGGATATAGTAGAATTTTTATTGTGGGGGACAGCATGGCTGGCACTGGCCGCGGTCCGGACAGGGACGGGCGCAGACGGGCTTGCCTTTGGCGCACCCGCTGCGCGCGTCCGTGTACACATCTGCCTTTAATGTGTTATCCCCGGAAATGAGGCAAGTCAGGGGGAAGAGCCACGTCTCTCCGCACAAACGGCCGGAAAAGCCGCGTCGGACTGGGGACCGGGAGAAAGTGCAAGGTGCAGTGCAAAGTGTCAGGTAACAAGGACAAATATTTCAAGTTATAGCAGTTTGCTTTAAAACCAATTAAAAGTATCTCAAAACAATCAGAGCGTAGTGCCTGGCTCGCGCAAGAACATATCAAAAGTTAGCCCCTCAAGCGCTGCTTGAATCCGCTTGCCAAGTGTGGGATAGTGCCTGAAGAGGGTGCTGATGACGTAGCCAAAATCAGGGCCCAAGTAACCAGCAGCAATGCGAAATGAGCAAATGGAGCTGCAAGATTTGGCATCAGGAGGGCTCCTTAGGCATATCACATTAGAACAATGGGCCAGCAGGCGGTCCAGAGGTGACCATGGCATGAAGAAGGACATCTAATATGAAGTTCAGAAAGTGCTGGATCATTTCCTGGAGCTCAGAACTCTGAGTAAGGCTGTCTGGCCTGGGGACTCTAGGTCGTTGACACAGTAGTCTGTCCAGGACTGGTGTCCGATCTGAGGAAGCCACACACGCCAGATACTCTTTGGGGTCCTTTACAAGATTTGTCTCCAAAGAAGGCAGTTGCGGGGAAGGCTAGCAGTTTCGGAACCTATTTTTGGTAGATTAGCGCCTTTTCCTTTTGTGCCTATGTTTCGAGGACTTTGAAAACTGTGGCGATTGCAGGTTCTTGGGCCTTGGCCTCAATTTTCTTCTTCTGTGACATTTGACCTGAGCTCAAGCCATGAACATCTTGGCTGTTTGCTCTATTATTGCCTTGGGGTGCTTGCTGCGACAGGAACAGCAGGGCTTGACATCGTGGTCTGATCCCAAGGCACCAGAGGAAATTTTATGAGGATCCCTAATGGAAATGTGCCCATCAGAGTTTGTCTATGGCTTAACCCTGACCTTTTAGGGGAGACATGAGAATATCTGCAACAGAAAAAGAGACTTGTAGAAAAGAGGTCCATAAACGTCAACATATCTCGCTTTGGGAGAGGAGCTCTGGATTCCTACTGATGGCGCAAAAAGGGAAACTGCATCAGGACCGGGGTGCTTCGTGGCTCCAGTGACATAATGAGGACACCATTTCCAGTGTCTAAGTGGAGCCCGAGCTCTCTGCCAATTAAAGACATATTGAAAAGTTTCCGGATTCAGTCTAACTCCTAGGATATTCAGAAAGTGAGGAATCCGCAAGTAGAATAATCAATCAAAAAATGTTTATGTAAACACCATCTCAATGTGGGAGGAGGTGGTCAAATTCCCAGGAGCTGAGAGTACAATACAAGTCTGCATTTACTCAGTGCCTTGAAGTCTTTTCTCTCACCAAGAACCTTAATGTTTTTACTGCTTGGATGGAAGAGAAATGCTTGATAAGCCACACTATGTTGTTTCAGGACTCAAATCCTTTGAATCCATGTAGGATAATCTTTGGCATTTGCACTAGTAACAATTTTTTCTTTTTTACTGGCAAGGCATGCTCGCAGACACTCACAGACACCTGGTAGAGTTTGAAAAAGTTTCACCATTCAGACAAACCACACACACTATCACTTTACTTAATTAGGTTAAAAAAAAAAAAGGAAGGAAAAACAACAATGGCCAGTCCCAGATTAAGAAGAAAAAAATTACTTACCTTTGTGTAACTCCAGTTCTCCAACATTTACATTTTTAGTAAATTCACATGCCTGAATTATTTGCTGTCGTAAAGCAGTTAACAGTGTTAAAATGACCATAGGCCCAATAGCAGTGTTTGTTTAGCAGTGTACCCACCTCATACAAAACATCAAGTAATGAGGTGGAGGTGTGGAGATCTCTACTCACTCAGAGGCCACAATAGATCAGATTTCATAGCACAATTGTGAAGGATACATAGAATACCCAGTGAGACTGACTGGAGAATGAGGGAGGGTAGAATATTAATCTATGAAAGACACCAAAGCTGGAGTTACAGGTAAGTAACTAATTTTGTTTCCTGCTTTGGATCTTTCATAGATTCATATGCTTCAATAAGAATAGCAAACATGATATAAATAAAGCGGGAGGCAGAATCACCTTCGCTTAAAAAGGTTACAAAGAACTGCTTGACCTACTGAGGAGTTGGCTGCTCCATGCACATCGAGGCATTAGTACTTGGTGAAAGTGTGCCTACTTTCTATGTGGCTATACGCCAAATGTCTTAGATACTTACTCCAGCGTACAGTGAAGCAGTCTTCACAATGATTCTTGCGGAATGCGCCATCACTCCGCCTTGGTGCAGGCACTTAGCTTTACTGTGGCAAAAAGTAATTCAGGCTGTCAACGGGCAATCCTTTGCTTAAATAACGGATGAGCCCAGACTGTTTAGATAAAGGAAATAATGAACTCACCCTAAGCGCAAAAGCCTTAGTGTTGTCCACGTAAAACTTGAGGTATCAAAGGTCCTTCAGCTGACACGGATGAGTTGGAAAAGAAAGAATGAAGAATAAGCAACTAAATTAGATGAAATTCTGATGGGACAGTGGGCATGAAATTAGGGATGGTGGTCAAGATGACCTTGTTCTTTGAAAAAGAACATTGAGGTACAGCTCTTTAATTGTGAATACCTGTAGCTTTCCAACTCTCCTCACTGAAATGGAACCGAGTAACGAAAGACACCAAACATGTATTTATAAGTGCTCTATGGATTGGTTGAGAAAAAGAGCCAGACTTCACACTTCAAGTAACTTCTTTGGCACAGCATGATAAAAAGCCGTAAAAAGGCTCCTTATAAATTTGCTGATTCTTTGGAAGAATAAAGATGATTTGTTAGTTCTCCTAAATCTCGAGCTTGCGGGATAAGCGTACCCTGAGTATTTGAGACCTTTCTGTGCCAGGTTCCGTAAGTATAATAGTTCTTGATGGGGCTGCATAAAGTAGGATTATATCATGTATACCAGCACCACATACAGAAGTGCTTCCATTTAGTGGTATAAGCCTTTGCTGTAGCAGGTGCTCGTGTTTGTGACAATCTCTCTCTACTATCAGCAGAGATAATCGAACTCTAAGTGGAATGCAACCAAGCAGTCAAGCTGAGTGACTTCTGGTTGTGTTGGAGGACCTGTCCATTAGATCTGGACAGGTGCTTGGGATGGTCCTTGAACTGCATTGGTGCAAATTTTGACAGTCTCACCAGGTCACTGTATCAGAATGGGCAACCACCACAGTGAGCGTAAGAAACCAGGCTATTTTGCAGATGCCCCCACTTTTTGCCCCCCATTTGGACGACTAGATGCTGGTTTTTGACTGACCGTGCACTCACGCCTGCTAACTAGGCCCCAGTGCCAGGGCTCTCTCACTAGAACTGATTTGTGAATTGGTAATCCCAATTGTCGAAGCACTTTAACCCCCTTAAAAGTCCCTGGTATATGGTACCAGTGGTACCCAGGGTATGGATGTTAAATGGGTCACCAGGGCCTTAAGCACCGTTAGTGCTACCCTGAGTGACCCAAGTAAACTACTGACAGCATGCCTGCCATTGCAGACTGCAGGAGCAGTATAAACTGCTTCTAAATCGACTTTGCCCTCACCATGTGTGCCAAAGTCAATGCACTATTTTTAATATATGCCAATCACCCCTAAGAAAGGCCTCCTAAAGCCCAGGAGGCAGGGTGCATTATATTAAAGGTGTGGACATGTAAATGCAAGCATATATGTCCCTATAGTGGCCTTTACCATTCAAGGACACTATAAGTGATAGACGGATCATAGAATAACATGGGCTGGCACGCAGGGCAAACCCGAGGTTGGCAGCTCCATTATGATACCCCTAAATATGTCATGTTTGGTATCAAACAACGTGCCTCATCCCCCTGAAATGATTCCCATGTCGAGGACAATGTGGCATGCACCCAGGTGGATACCTTAGAGGTTGCCAACCTGGTTGCCCCAGCCTTTCCTGTGCTCTGGCTGGCAGCCCACGCTTGCTGACACCAAGACAGGAATCTGACCCCCTAGCAGGAGGTGTTAACTCTCCCAGGAGTTAGACACAATAGCCTGGACGGGAAGGCAGTCACACCTCCCTCCGTGACACGATGGCTAACGAAGTGACACATCAAGGTGCTGCGCTTCAAAGCCTTCACCGCCTGTGATATGCAACCAGGCTGCCTCCCAAAGGAGGAAACAGCCTGCCCCAGGCACATTTGCACCCGGGAAAATTAGGTATTTAGGAGGTGTACATAGCAAGAAGGCTAGCCACATTTCTAGGGTCGGCTACTTGGTCTGTACAACGAAGGAAGGTTTCTACCATTTTTAAAAGTGGTAGAATAGAGGGTCCTGGGTAGAAAATGTGACACACCCCGAATGAGGTCACACCAGGGGCTGATTAGCTGCTAGGGCTAGTAGCCCATTGGCCACTTGTACACACACCCGAACACCCCTAAATGTAGGATTTAAGGGCTACCCCTGACACCAGATCCTCAGTTCTGATCTGATTTGCAACAAAGGACACAGAAGAGACCAGAGTCTGCAGAAACCAAAGGCGTGATGCCCTGCACCTGTGGCATCCTTAATGTAACTGCACGACTGACTCATCCCAGACCAAATACTGGTTCCCCTAAACAGAGGGACCCCTTGGAGAGCCAAATGCAACTCTAGACCCCCCCCCCCCCCTTGTACGAGTGGCACTGGTCCAAAATCCAGATGATCTAGTGCAGTGGTTCCCAAACTTTTGACTCCTGAGGACCCCCACTGAATCACTACTGGAAGCCGGGGACCCCCAAGCAATTTGTCCAATTTAAATTTCAAAAAATTAAAACAGTAATTCGCAAAAAATACACAAACAAGTACACATCAAATAAATACTTGCATTTCTAAAGCTTTTATTATTTTATATTGAAAAATATGCAGACATCAAAACATTTTAATGGGAAGGATGGTGCTGCATCTCGGTGACTAACTTTTCAATGTTTGGTTTTATTTCGGAAAGTTGAATCCTTAGGTCAGATTCAACATTTTGCAAGCGATTTCTGTACTTATTTTTAAGGTACATAAGATTTGAGAAAGCCTTCTCGCATAAATATGTGGTGGGGATGTCAGTGCCAAAGTGCTCTGTGTTGTGCTGCTGGAGGAGAGGGGGTTGAGCTGCAGCCTGGTGCTCAAAAGGCACACAGGGACACGTTGTAAAGGCACAGGCTCTCAGAAGGCATTTGAGCTCTCCCGGCAGAGTCCACTTGAGTGTGTGCACTGCAGAAGGTATGGCCCGAGGCTGGAGCCCAGCACCAGGAACTCACACTGTTGCAGTTTAAAGTAGGTAAGTGCTTCTGATAGTCTATTAATGCTTGATTTTTGCTCACAAATAAGTGTCACTCATAGTATTTGAATGTCACTCAAAATTACACTGAAATTCGGCTGCGCTTGTTCGTCATTATCTTCTTCTGTTCACCCCCTGTCCCTTTCTGCCCTCGTTTCCCTCTCTCCAGACACTACTCGCCCACCTTTCCGTCTCTTGACAAAGTCGACCTTCTTTCATAATACCTACTTACCTCTCACTTTTCTCTCCCCCCCCACCCTTTTCTTGCAGTCTTTCATTCCTTCTAGGTCTCGCGTTTGCAAAGATTTTGGTTTTAGTAATACTTTGTTGGACGGTTGCGCCATTCACAAGTCAGTGTGCCAGCCCACTTTAGCTAATCTCACTCTGTAATTTGCACAGAGTACTTATTTACAGGGACTGTAATAAATGTGTATTTCTTGCCACAAAAGCTTCCACCCAAAGATTTTTTTAATATCGACTTGTCCCCCGGTAGCCCCCTAACAAAATTTTACAGAGAACAAAATAAGCATTGACAAAGTCAAGACTCGCAGACAGTGCCGGGCCTACTGACTTTAATGCTTGGTTCTTTTAGCTTCCTCTTCTCGACATCTGGGGGCCCACTTTAAATGTTTTACGCGCCTTTTCTTCGAACTCAGTGTCTATTAAGTGGTCCTGATAAGGGAGCATATTCCACAACCATTCAGGCATACACAAATTGGATTTTTACACAGGGGCAGCTCGTAGCTCCCCGAAGACCCTAGCGACTGGTTCCTCCAGGTTCAGACCGGTGAACCTCAGGCGTGCAACGCCTTTGGGCTCAAAGGACTTCAGCCCCCTCCCCACCCACCCAGTCGTGTGTGTCAGCCCGGGCTGAGACAGCTTCCCGGGCTGGCGTCTGTCTTATTGCAGCCGCACCCGAGTACTTCACAGGTCTTTAAAAGACCATTTGCATGTTAATGAGGCTTTTTGTGTTTTCACCCCTTCTTGTAGCCCCTGCATCTCCACTCAGTCTATTGCTTGAAGAATTAGATGTCCAAAAGCTATCTTACAGATTTTGGTTTATCCCGAAAATGTTGGCAGGAATGGCAGCCATGCAAAATTGATGAAACAGCAATATTGGATGACG
The DNA here is from genome assembly GCA_963921515.1 of Calotriton arnoldi. Taxonomy (NCBI): domain Eukaryota; kingdom Metazoa; phylum Chordata; class Amphibia; order Caudata; family Salamandridae; genus Calotriton; species Calotriton arnoldi. The sequence continues at coordinate 29,067 of CAWUFW010016567.1, forward strand.
TGCTAAAAACTAGACGAGGGACAAGTGGCAATGACTACCCAGCGTTCAGGGTTCAGTCAGAGAGCAGAGTGTGGGAAGCTATGGACATTTATGTATGTGTGCTGACAGCAGGATGTCAGAGCAAAGAGTTTATCAGAGTCCGGGCGCCATGAACGAGAAATAAAATAAAAATCCAGTGAACAGAACTTTGCAGCGGTTGCAGTGAATGCTGATATCCCAGTAAAGAGGAGAAGGAAGGGTTTTAAACTCTTGGGAAATATGTACTTTTACTTAAGGCAGCGGCGTCATCACCTGAGGTCTGCCCACCGTGCCCACCCCTCCTGCCCCCTGTGGAATCTGTGGCGCGCGCATTCCGATCACTATCAGGTAATTCTAATGAGCTGCTGATCGGGGCAGCAGACACAACAAAGCAATCTCTCGGGATTTACATCAAACGCCAGGAACGGGGGATACAGATACCAAGGCCAGATATTATTTTTATCACGCTGAGGGTGCGCGCAAAATAAGAGGGCCCGATATGGACCCGTCTCAGAACCTGGCTTTTAAAACGGCCAATGCTGAGCTCCGGCAGGACCCGGCCCACTTACAGCCCTGCCCCTCAGTGCCAAAACTCTCACCGGTTCAGCTTCCCTTCCAGTTCTGCCACAGTACTGTATCTAAATGAACTTGATAATGTACTGCATGACTAACCACTTATTATAAGGTCCCAAAGACGAGCGCGCGCTTTTACAGTAAATGCGTACAATTTACACACACTAATGAAACACTCACCAGATGGAGAAGAGTCCTCCTGCCCGTTCAAGGTGTTCCAGCCTCCAATGCTCTTCAATCTCGACACACGAGGCACAGCTGTACCCTGCTTTCAGGGCAAATGGGGACATATGGTCACAAAATACCCTGGGCCTGGCCACAAACAGAGGAGGAAATGCACGCACTGCCGTGCAAGCGCGACGTTGGGTGACGGGCAGAAGCGAATAGTAAAATAAGGGCAATCACCCTTCAGCTTGCACCTAAAGCGGAATGGTGATTGGCCAGTGTGGTGTTGCTGCAATTGTATTGTAGTCTTGCCGCCCTGGCGCCAGCAACATTCACACCTCTTATGTGCTGTGAGGGCGCAAGGGCGTTTCGTTTTTACGACTGTAGGCACTCAAGTCCTGCGGACCCCCTGGGAATGTGTCACGGACCCCTGGGGGTCCGCGGACCACAGTTTGGGAAACGCTGATCTAGTGTATTGTGGGAACTGTAGTCCTGCGCTCCACGAAATTTCAGGAAGCTATTGTATTCCCAGGGACTTCCAGACGCCGAAGTAACCATCTGCTGTACTTATCGCTGACAAGGCCTGTTGGTCACCACACCAGCAAAAGACCCTTCACTCGACACTACATCTAGAGGGAACTCCATAAAACTTTCGTCTAACATCAGCAGCGTCCCAGTTTCTGAGATTTTGAACCTGGTTCCCCCACAGCATCGTGTAAGCGGTTAAAGCAGCTCTCCCACTGCTCTCGTTCAGCACCAGGGACAGCCAGGACAACTCTGCATCCGGGCTCAACTGGCCAGGTACAATTGAACGGTCATGGCTTGGTCCTGGGACCCGCATCATCTTTACCCTCCTTGAATTTCACTCAACTTGACCTGCCAGTGACCGACTGTCACACCACTTTTTCCCCATTGACCGCAATGCAAAGGTCCTGCCGTATTGAATTGCTGTTATTTATGTTTTCTTTTAAAATCCATAACTCTGGATATATGCATCTGATCACGTTCCTTTTGGTGTCTAAATTAATATAAAAATCTGCTTTATATTTATGAATTGGTATTGGATTTCTTAAAAGTAGTGTCAATTACTTAGTCTTTGTTGGTACTCTGAAATGCTTAACACATCTTCATCTAGTAAAGCCTGACTGCTCTTTGCCACTCTACCAAGACGAAGCTAAAAATTTATTATTGTGAATCCAAGGACCATCTTTGGGGTCTGTGAGGGTATAGCATGGTGAAGCCTAACCAGCATCACCACATAATACTCCACCTTCCTACATTGGGGTAATCAGATTCAGTGAACAGTTGTCGGTCTTGGTCTTTCTCAGCACCCTGGGAGTGAGGGGAATCACAAAGGTGTAAGCAAAGACATTCAACTGCATCACTGAAAAAGCATTGGGTTGCCAGAACCTGCTGGCACATGTTGAAAATGCCCTTTTAGTAGGGTTACCCCAAACGCCTTGCCTTACTTCTCCTCTTTTTCTGACGTTGTTTTGCTTGCTTTAGGACTCTGAGCATGTTACCATTGCTGACCATTGCTAAAGTGCATGTGTTCTGTACCTAAATAGGATGACAAATGGTTTAGCCATGATTGGCATATTAGTTTACTTATAGTAAAATTCACTATCTGTGCCAAGGGTCTATAAATTAAATGCTACTAGCGGGTCTGTAGCACTGGTTGTGCCACCCACATAAGTAGCCCTTTAACCATGTGTCATGCCTGCAATTTTAAACTGTCATTTATACCTGGCAAGTTCACCTACTTGCCAGTCCCAACCATTCCCTTTTATTACATATAGGTCACCCCTAGAGTAGGCCCTGGACAGCCCATGGGCAGGGGGCAGTGAACTTAAAAGGCAGGACATGTGCTTTTAGGTTTTACATGCCCTGGTAGTGAAACACTCTTAAATTTGTATTTCACCACTGCAAGGCCTATCTCTCTCATAGAGAGACATTGGAGCTGCCTTGTAACCTTTTACAAGTGTAACTTTCAATTGGGAAATGATAGGAAAAGTATGTTTGGTTTACAAACATATCTTTTAGGGAAGTTGGTATTTAAATTGCAGGTATGAAAATGCCACTTTTAGAAATAATAATCCATATTTGTAAAGTGCAAACATATCACCCCTTAAGGTTTCAAGGCGCTGGGGGCCGTCAGGGAGATCAAGTGAGCTATTGCCCAGAGTCACACGATGCTAAGCTGCCGCCGGCACCGGGATCCAACTACGACCCCCGCGCTCCGGAGTCAGCCACTCTGGCCACTGCGCCACACCTCTCCACACAAAGGGCTGCACACACCTCTGTGGTGAGCCAAGGAAGGGCAGGGTCTTGTGCACTACAAAGACCTTTCTTTAAAGTCTCCCTACTTCAAAGGCTAAAAGGGGTAGAAGTACTGGACCATGTACTCACTTCACTTTTGGGACCTGAGGAGACTGTCAGGAAGAGGAGCAGCGTTGCAGGAGAGATTGTCACTTTGCTAACTGCTCTGCTGTGTTGGGCTGCTGATTGCTGTGCTGTAGGAGGGACAGCCACTTTGCAACATGCCCTGCTGTGTTGGCCTGCTGCCTTTTGCCTGACAGTGAGAAAGACTGGAACAACTCTGATTCCTCTTCAAAGACAACTTAAGTAACTCCGAGGGCTTCTAGGCTGGCCCCCTATTCAAGAAGTCTCAGGGCTATCAAAGACTTTCCTCCTACAAAGCCTCCTGCTGGACTTGGCTCACCCGGAACCCTGCCTTGCTGAGATTTCCCAAAACCAGTCCAGGGCATCAAACCAGGGTTCCTGCAGCTACTTGCCTGTACGCTGACTGAGACTGCCACGGAAATCACCTTGTGTGCCTGTCTCGATGCAGAGCTGCACAACAAGAGACCAGCATTGCTCTGCATAATCGCCGGCAACCCCGAGGTGAAGGGGCATCCCCAACGCGGGACCAACTGAGGGAGACTGCTGCGTTTGCCCACTTCTTCCAGCCCGCTGAAGCTATTGCGACTGCAGCACCTCTCAAGAACGACTCAAAGCAGCTCGCTGCAACACCGCAGACTGCCCGAAGGAGAAGAGCCCCATACCTCGAGCACCATTCATGAGACTATCGACCTCGCAGCTTTCACCCCAGAAATGTACTGGTGTATTAAGACCCGGGAGGACAACCTGCGCATTATAGCGAGCGGCTGGATTTGACCGTATTCCACTGGTTTCAAGGGACCTGCAGTTGCCTTACTGTTTCCCTGACTGTCGAAAGAACGTATTAGTTCTAACACGCTGAAAAAGCCTATTTGCAGATCCTCTGCTTGGATCGCCGTCATTTCCCCAGTGTTATCATAAATGACCTACTAGAAGTGCATGTTTTCAACACTGTATTTGCATTCATAACTTTGAGCAATCATAACTCGTGAACTATTGATTGGATTTTTCTCATTTTGGTCTTGTTTGAAAGAGTAAAAGAGATACTACTTTTCTACAACAATGTGGTGTCTTTTTTTGGTGTTTTCACTGTGTTACTGTGTGTGTGCACAAATACCCACTTTCTAAAAGCGTACTACTGTTATGTCTTGTTCTGTTCAGCGGAAGAGTCTAGAGTTGATGGCCCCATGTTCAGAAGCCTCTTCCCACCTGTCAAGGAATAAGCCTATGAGAGACAAAACTTTGATCCACACTTGGCAATGGTAGTGGCTTGAAATGGCCAAGGCATTCGCTGGTTTGATGGATCTTCGTGCCACGGAATTGACTCTTGGACTTAAGTTGCCAATAAGTCTCATTTCTGACTGCAGGAGCAGAGACTGGAGCTGCAGGATGTTTTTTTACAGATCTGAGCATCTGTCACAATAGTGAAATGAGCACTAGGAAGGTTAGTTAAACATGCTGGTTCAGACTAAGATGCTCTGTATTTTGTACGAGGTAGGGTGCCACCACTTATTCCTTGGCCTGTGTTTGCATGAGTTGCAGCCCGTCTTTTGAGATGTGAGCCACTGCAGGAATGGATTTAGTGGTCTTTTGTGCTGTTCCTGAAAAACTAAGGACATTGGAAGGCCTTTGCCTCCTCCATCTAGCAGGGCATGAAACCATGTAAAGTTGGGCAGACGAGAATCTGGTTGTGGAGGGGTCTGGTCACCTTTATTGGGCGGAACCAAGTCCCTCCTTTCCTCCTCATATTGGTGATCACCATCCTCCACTTGTTCCATGACCTCATCATCCTTATATAGCTTTGATTCCTATTTGCGATCAGATGTTTTCATTCCCCATGTCCCTAGACACTGGGATTGGAGGATGTAACGCAGGGGAGATATAGGTGGATGTGGTTGAGTAAGAATCTGTGAATGAGGTTGGGGTGGGCGTGGTGCACATGGCAGAGGTGGTGGTGGTCCTGACAAAGGATCCACTGGAGGATACAGATGCTGCAGTTGAGGAAACAATCTTAAGTTTATATCAGCTGCTGCAAAGTAGGCATGAAGGCAACTGGTACATTTCTACTGACAGCCAGATATCTTGAATTGCCACAGAAACCTTTGCAGTTTATAAACTTCACAGTCCTGCTGAAAGTCTACGTCTCCTTAATAAGCCTTTTCCTCGTACTCTGGATTGATGCACACATCCAACTTCACAGGACTATATACTGTATCCAAGGATTGTTCTTTGCCGCTAACATCAGCCTGTAGCTCAAAATGTAAGATTTGCATTGGCAACTGAGCAGAAGCCTTCAAAGGTGAATCCAAATAGCCATGCTGTGTTCCCAAATGTGGCAAAAAAGGAAATTAAGTCATCAATGATGTGGTTGCAGTCAACTAGGATGCTGGATCTGCCATCATAGTCAACAGTGTCACTTTCAATGGAATTTTTGGGTCAATCACAGGACACTGCCTGAAGACTTCGCTAGCTAGTTGTGCCCAACTGGTACACATTCAATGACAGATGCTTTTTCGTTGTCGATGCAAGGTCTTCGCTGAAGGAGATTTATGCAGGACTACGGAGACCAGTGGAAACGCATGCCAGTTGTGCAATCAATCATTCTCCTAACAGTGAATAAGGTCCATGGAAAAGACACCAATGCAGAAAGGAGAGCATGCAGAGAGAGTTGTGGGGAAAAGCAAGATGACACCTCATAAAGAAGATTAAAGTAAGCCTACGTTGATAATGAGAAATCTATATGCCAAATGAAATGCCCCTGTGGGCATTTTTTACTATAATTGTGGTCATCTGATCATTGCAGTGTATACACTGACTATATCATGCCTCCCACCGCTAAGGTGCACACCTACAGAAAGGTAAATAAGATACGGATACACTTTCAGACAGGAAACTTAGTAAAAGGTAGCGTTAACCCAGATTGAATATCATAGCAACCTCTGAAAGTGTCACTCAGTTCTTTTTTCAAATAATTGGAGTGAAAAGATTTCAATGCAACAGCATTTTGGGTGGCCTTACCAGAAAAAAAGCTTGTAAATCCAATTCTAAGTAATGGACCTGCCCCTGTTTAAACATGGGTTGCATGGAGTTTTCCTGTCGCACACTGCAGCAGCAGGGAGGACCTACATCTAAAGTAGACACTTACAGGATTGCAGGCACCTTTGTTGTGCATCTTGTATCACTTCTGGGCATAAGGTCTGGCTGAGCCTTTTCTGGCACAGCAAAGGGGACATTAGTCCTGCAAAGGGTAATTGCTAGAAAAAACCATGGGGTGCACTTTGCTGCCTAGAGATACTTCAAGTTGGGGAATAAGTCAGAGGAAGACAGAGAAAAATATGCAAAAGAATGAGGAGGCATCAAAGCCATGAGTAGCTGGATTGAACACATTTTTTCCACATTGTTCCAAGATGCTTTCCGGCTCAAGGCTTTTTGACAGCAGGTATGCTGTTTATATTAGCAGGAGTCTATGTTAAAGTTTTCCTGTGGCTCTCGGTATTACACGTCAGTCTGGCAAGGGATCCTTCTGAGAGTGTTTTGTCAGTCAACCTAAGTGAAAAATTATAAATGTTCTTTGAAAATCTTGCAAACTCTTTGAAAAGATTACAAGAAAAGACGACTGGCTGGAAAATAACTGTTTGACTGCCACCAGAACAGCCTTAAAGTTTTTAGAAATGAAAACTAAGAACACACAAATTCAAAACTCAAAAATAATACAATAACAAAACAAAGATGAGGCTTCTAGTTCATGACTATCTAGAAAAAGAGTACCTTGGCTTTAGGGATCTGAAGAGAACCTTGGAATACCAGAACCACTCCACAACCTGAAAGCTCTTAAAAGATCCCCTTTTCCCCCTAACGATTATTAGCATACCAAATACTATTGAAGATTCTGAGAAGTGAATAGCAGGAAAAATACATATTTTAACAGTTACAATCTGAATGTCTAACAAACATTAATTTGATTCAGGTATATTTATAGGCAATACTTACATCACTGAAGTATCCTTTAATGAAATCTTCTTGCAGAGCTCCTGCTCCACCAAAGTTTCCATTTGTCTCAATCCTTCCTCCTCCATAACCTCCAGCGCCATAGCTTTCTTCAGCGCCTGCACCCTTCATGCTGCTCCCTCCTCCTGCCATCATGCCTCCACCTACCACTGCTCCTGCACCTATTGCACCTCCAGCACTGAACGTGTTTCCAGCCGCACTTTCCACAAGGTGCCCTTCCTCCCATCTTCTTTCCATCATACTGTGACCAAGATTGTAAGTGCCTTTGGTACCACTATGATAGCCGTTGGATGCCATTGCACCATCCTCCCATGCTTTAAAGCCACCACCAACACGGTTAGCATTATCTAGCACCTCCATATGTGGTGGAACTGCCTATGGAACAAAGCAAGCAAAACAAAAAAATGCAATGTGTTCACTTATTTCACCAAGTCTTTCTAAAACTGAATGCTTTATCATTGAGGATCACAGTATACACATATATTATAGTGTACCAATAAATTCCGAATATATCTGATGCCTTTAATGTATAGGAAACATGATTATGAAAACCTTAATAACAAGTTACAGTAGTTCCCAGGTTATTATTAAATTAATTAAAACATAGCAGCTCTTATTTACCCATTTTCAAAAGTGAAGAAAGTAAAAGTAAACGGTTACAGACATACCACCTCCTAAAAGAAAACAAGCCAACAGGTCTTGCCTATGAGAGATGTATTGGCTTTGTTAATGTTTTTTTTTTAGCTATTTTCTATGGTGTGGTATGATATGGTATGTTCTAGTCTGCCCTTCAATAGTATGGTATGACCTGTCATTGTAAAGCATGGTATGGTGTGTCATTGCATGGTATGGCCTATTACTGTATAGTGTGGTATGGCTCGTCATTGTATAGTATGTTATGTTAAAGAGATTTATAGAGCGATCAGTTAATCAAGAGTGTCCCTGGTATGGCCGGTTATATAGTATGGTACTGTTTGTCATTGCTTGGTATGGTTTGTGATGGTATGGTATGCTATAGCTTGCTATTGTATAGTATAACATGGTATGGTATTGCTTGTGATTGTATAATGCGGTATGGTATAGCATGTTATTGTTTAGTATGGTAGGATATGGTATAGCCTTTTAGGAAGGACTTGCATTGTGTTTTAAAGACGTTGTCATGTTGGTTTAAACTGGTCGTGGGGACAAAAGGAACGCGCTACCAAACTATAAGAATCTAAAATTGGGGAGATGCAAGTCATCTTTAACAGGAGGGAAGAGGCAAAGCAAAAGGCAGAAGGAGATCAGTCAAAAAGGAACAAATGGTTAAAAGAAACATAAGGGTTTCATTTTTAGTAATTAAACCGAACATCCTATATGGGCTTGTACCGTAAAGTTTGGTCTGCAAAAGCAGAAGGCGAGACCTGGAGCGAAAAGGCATGTTTAATAAATATGCACACAGGACAAAGCCAATAAGTTTCTCCTTTGAGACCTACTGGGGTTGCTAATGGTTTTGGTCATGCTGCACAGCATCAGCGATGCTGTGCAGCATGGCTAATAAACAGGGGAAAAAACGTGGAGACATGGAAGAGAAAGGACAAGAGAGTGAAACGGAGTTAAAGCACAGGGGAGAGAGGCTCGAAGGGCAAAGCTGTTTAAAAGTGAAAGCATATGTAATAGTGGCTCAAAGGAAAAAGTTTTAGAAAATGAAATTTTTGTAATGTTATGAAAAGAAATGTGCTGGGAGAAGTGGGGAAAAACAGAGAAAAGGGGAAATTTGTGCACTCTCATGGAGTGCTTTTAAAAAGAGAAAAAGAAAAGTCCCCGAAAAGCAGCCACTTGTGGAAGGATAAAGGAGTCTATCAGAGATGGCAAACAGGCTATGCTCCAGAGGATGGACAAAGACTAGAAGGGTGCTAACTAAAACAAATAAACCATTGAATAGAAAGCAAGAAAATAAGAGTGAAAAAAACAAAATGGCAATGGGCGGAGCTGCTTTACAGGTCAGCTATCGACATGTCCCCAATAAGTCCATCGCAACTAGGTAGCTGCGTTGTCTGGCAGGTTTCAACCTAAAAGTGAATTGTAAGACTTACTGACTGAATGCTTTCAGTTTAACCATAAGTATGCTAGAACTTGGTTACAACAGTGCTTTATGATTTAATGCAGGAACAAGCACCACAAGCAACTGTACACTTGAAAGGAGTGTGCTGAAAGCGACTAAGATAAAATATAATCCAAAACCATCTTTTACAGTTGCGCTGGATGTTACCATTATACAAGTCGCCATTTTATAAAATAAATGAAGGGCTATCTACAGGTGTTTGTAGTTCACAGACTCTTAAACATCAAAAATGCTATTGTCCAAAAGAGGCAATTCCCTCTCCGCATTCAGGAGGTGCTCCCATGAATATGAATACAGTACAGTCAGCTTCCAAGATTAAACTGGTTTTCTAACAGTGGGGCTTTTTCATTACATGAAATACCGGTACCTTTAACAGGGGTGTGGAATTTTATAAAATGTCTACTTGGCCAAGGCATTCGATGCTTCAAAACGCCCACTTGTCCCTTTTGGTGCCATACAGTGAGGTAAAAGACGATGGCAGTGTTCTCATTATATCAGTGCCTTGACAATAACGCCTCTGATTAAGTTCTGGCTTATAGTAAGGGTTTGGTTTATAGCAAGGTTCTGATTTTGCCATCTTTCTGCAAATCTACATACAAGAGCTGAAAGTTGGCTGGAAGCAATAGACCCATGGGGGAATGCCCCATGAGTCTGTACACACACAGAAAAGCACCAATCCTCTCTAATCTCCCTGGAAAAGGTTGGAAATTAACCCCTGACAAGGGCAGGAGTAAATACTTTTCCAGATAGTTGATAAAAGGGTGTAAAGAAAGTGAATTAGCACTGACTCAGTTGATTTCTGCATGAGCAAATGTGTATGTTTATATCTGCTCATGCAACAATGGAATTCAGAAAAGTTTGCTTGTAAGGTTTCAAGGCCACCTTCTTTAAACACTTATGAATTCTTGAAAGTTGTAAGTATGCACAGATGCAAGGATATATACCTGCGGGTTGACTTGTACAACTTTTTTAAAGAATTGGGCCCCTAATTTAGTTCATGTTGCTAATGATACTGGCTTTACATCGAGCCTTCATTACAAATTTCTTTTTAAATATTGGAATGAATTAAATTCATTTTACTAAATTATGCTTTAGAGAAATGGGATTTAAAGTTACAGTATAGCAGCTTTTTTAAAGTGGCATTTTTTTGTGTACATTTTAGTTTGAAAAAAATCACTAATCTTTCAGGCTTTTGCGTTCATTCACATATAATTAGGAGCATGGTAAATAGCCTTTTTGATTGTTGGATTTGCAAACGTGTACAGGTTTTAAACTGCAACCACTGCAGTACTGCAAGTTGAGCTCACTACACTTCCTTAGAGTGTTCGCCCTAAAAGTAAACGATTTTCATCAATGAACCATTGATACGAATTTGAAACACATACATATGAATAGAAAGATTGCCTTCGCGACAGATAATCCTCTTTCACAGATCCATACTATGGTCCTGTACACTTGCAGCCAAAGAGCTAGTGCCAACAGTGGGGTGGGCCCATATGTCCAGTCGAAAAAATATAAATTTAAACTTGTACCTGACCCAAAACAATTATATCCGGAGTGTCGGGTGACAGAATTTCCGCACCCCTCTTTGATTCGTATTTTCTATGAAATGTATTAAAAGGAGTTAGTGCTTCCTAATGCACATAAATGCGCTTTCATAGTTAGGCCATCAGTTAACATGCGTCATGCAATATGAACACGCCATTACACCATACAAAACATTTTGATTTAAAGATACAGTATTTTATATTTGCTCACATAAAACTCTTCACAAAGCATGTGTGAAATGTGGGACTTCAGAAAGATGCAGAGTTTAAAGTCTGCTGATTTTGTATTTTACCATGTAGAACACCTGTTTTGCCCTCGAAGGGAAGAACGGGCTCTAGTTGAGCAGTCCCTTGTTGGAACTCTGAGAATTCTCATGTTTGTGACCTTCAGTTTGCCCGATGCTTAAGTACCACTGTTGCATGAGTGGAAAACAGTAGAGAAACAAAAATATCCGAACGCCTTTGGCACTGTCATTATTCAAGTGTGGCAAGATTAACACAGAAAACGACCTGCACTCATTACAAATTTACAATAAGCTCCTTTCGCAAAGTTTATCATTCTTCTAGAATAACCTTAATTGATAAAACTGAAGAAGTCTTCAAAGCCTTAAAAGAGCTCACCTCTAAAGAAAATCTTTATTTGGTTGGGCCTCAAAATGTAGTGATTAGTTAATCTCCTATTTTGTGAATAAGGTTTCTTTCAAGATACCATTGCTCTTTCCAGAGGCACAATGTCTAACTCTTCTTCCTCAAGTGTCCCACACTAGAACAGCCTCCTTCAACCTTCAGTCTGCAAATTTCTCCAATGGTCAGCCTTTCAACCACATTTTTTGCCTACTCTTTTGGAATTAAGGTGAAACAGTAAATCTATCTCTCTACCTTTCATCTTATTACGGTGAGATTTTGGTCTCCTTGGCGCAAATCTGTGAAATGTTCGAACCACTTCTTCCCATACTGAATTCTTCTCTTGCTTCTTTTGCACAGTGCCAGGTGTTAAAACAGGCACAATCATTACATTCCAAGATTGAACATTACAGTCTTAGCCAACACTACAGCCTGCAGTAGCTTGATTCATAGGTAGCAAAACTCTTTGGCGTCTGCCTTGAAAACAGCAACATACTTGATGCAGTACTTAATTTGAGTCCATGACGCCCATCAGCACTTCCAAAGATGGAAAACCATCAGGAAGGGAGAAAGCAGGAATCTGCAAGTGTGCTAAAAAGCGGTTGGGAGTCTCTGGTAGTGGATTAGAGACGCATGAGGTGAATTCTAGACTACAAAGCCTTGGTATTCGGTGCATCAACATTTAAGCACCGGCCACGAGCTTCTGAGCGACCTTTTGGCACTAGCACTCTTTTACAAATTAAGTACTGACTGGATGATTACAAGGGTGGCCTCTGCCCAGGTAGGATTCCCGACTCTGTAACGGAGGCCATGTTATATGATCTGCGCATGGTAGCCAAGGTCGGCAGTGTGAATGCACTTATATTATACCCATCAAGCTGCATTTGACACAGTTGACTATGGCAGTGGTTCCCAAACCGTGGGTCGCAAGCCAATTTTTGCTGAGTTGATAAAGTCAGAGTAATAAATACAGATGCCTTTAAATTCTGTGTTTATCTTTTCACATTCGCCTCCTTCAATGACAGAGGTCAAATGTCAGGCTATGTCTTCTGACAAATTGCTGCTCATTCTTTTAACATGGCATTGGTGTTTATTTTTTTCTCAGTCTGAAAAGTGAAAGGAGTTTTTGAAGTGAATGATGTGACAATCTTTTTCGAGGACAGGGAGTGTGAAAGGAAAGGCAGTAGAATGTTGTTTTTTGCAACACACAACAAACTGAAAATATCTGTAAATGAAACATATGAAGTTAGGAAAGTAAATCTGAAGCACATTTTTTTGCAATTCCGAAGTATGCTGGAAACCGAGATATTAGTAGGATCAAAACAAATCGAGACACTTTACTTGGCGATGCATAAATGATAGATACTCACAGAAACCCAATTTCCACACATTACCATTTGTGTACCGTAGAGTTTTATCAGTAAAACTGTATGTTAGTACAAAGCTAGTGGCAATTTCAATAGAAAATGTGCTGTCTGTAAATGAAAAAGTGCTTCCCCACGATGCTTAATTTATATTGGAAAAAATCGGCCCTCATGTCCATTAAAGGTAGGTGGGTCTCGGAAGCTTGTTGCTCTAAAAAGTGAGTCGTGGTTCTAAAAGGTTTGGGAACCACTGGACTATGGCATTCTCCGAACTTCAAGATACTGGAATGAAGGGAGCAGTCCTTAAACAGGTTACGTCCTCCATGGACAACCATATCCACCAAGTAGCCCTTGGTCATTTTCACTCTGCTACATCTATCACTAAATTGGCATTACCGCGCTCTGCCCTCTCTCGTCCACTTTACATATAAATGTAAGGCCACTTCCTGCTGTGATCCGCTCCCGTGACATCCAGTTATTCAACTACGCTGACAATACTAAGATCCTATTCCACCTGGATCACCAACCCTTAGCTGTCGGTAAAGGTCAGGGGATGGTCGGACAGCCATTAGCTGAAACTGAACCAGAACAAAACAGGAGGTGCTGATGGTGGTGCACTTTGTGGTACTCCACTTTGTGACCACAGGACTTGGGACCACATCCTGATCCATCTTCCACACCGATCTGCAACTTACAACTCAAGTTTCAGCAGTTATTTCTGCTTGTACTTTCCAACTTGGGAGCAGTCTGCAAATCATTCATCTTTTGGCAGCAGACATTCACAAATCATCAATACCTGCACTAGTAGAATCTCGCTTAGATTACTGCAAAGTTTGCTAATGTGGTACCTTCAAATACTACAGTCAGAATTGTTGCCTGACCATGCCTGCTTCAGGATTTAATAGCACCAATCCTACTCATAATGCTCCCCGTTCTCATCACAAGCTAACTGCAGAGATAATGATGTTGTGACACCTGGCATAAAACATAGGTTCAACATATCTTTTTTTTTTTACCATATCTTTTTATTGATATTTTGGATACATACATTTTGAAACTTAGCACTGTTGTTTATCTCACATTATCATTGAGCACCAATTCCAACCCCCCACCACCCCTCGTCCCCTCACTCGTTATCTGTTGCTGTTGTAATGGTCCCGGATGTGCCACATCATCACCAGGAATTCAAAGTCCCCACAACTCTGGCCTCGATGGGTATTCCAGCCATTCCAAATTTTACCCCAATTCTGAGGACAACCTCTACCCTTGTACACAACACTTTCTGCCATCATACACCAGTCCATGTCACGCTTCCAAGCCTCCAGTTTTGGAGCCTGTCTGGCTCCCCACGACTTCGCTATATTTCTCTTTGCCACTGCCAGGCCCAACGTCATCTAAGTCTGTTGTGACCGGTCTGTGTCTGACTCTCCCCAGATATTTAGAACACATCACTTGGCAGAGACACTTATGCCACCTCCCCCAAGGACTCCACCACTGCAGACCAGAACTCTTATTACTAGGCATTCCCATAGGATGCGGAAGAAGGTGCCCACGTAGACAAGGTGCGTCGTCAGTCCTCCCCATCTTTACCATTGTCTTTCAGGCGTAATAATAGCAATGAAGGATCTTTTGCTGGACCAGTCAAAACCCTGAGCGTATGGCTACCTCACTGGGGGTTGCCAGGGTCTCCTCCCATTTGCCGTCTTCTAACCCCCCCCAGCTCCCGCTCCCACTGCTCTCTTGCGTGCTTTAAGACATCTGGCGAGTGGTTCAGTAGTTTTTTTTTTTTTTTTTTAAAGTCAGTGACGTGGCGTTTTGAGGCATGAATGGCCTATCCTCTAAAGGGGAGGATTCCGGTAGGTCCATCCCCCAGGGTAGCACCAATCTGAGCGCACTCCTGAGTTGCATGTATCTGTACGTCTCAGTGGGTGCCAGTTGGTATTCCTGTTGCAGGTCGGGCAAGGGTCCAAACGTCCCCCACTCTGGAGATTCTTACGAGGTCTCAATTTTCAAACCCTGGCTATTTCCACAGTATCCCATAGCGCCTTTGTAATCATATTTTTTCACCCCAAGACTATCGTAGCTGTTTGCCAAAGTTGCACCACTGCCCGCGTGGGGTCCATCCAATCTCTCCGTTTATTACCCTCATATAGGGCATTTAGGTATCCCTGTGAATGTAGTACAAATCTATAAATACGGAATTCTGGTTCCCTCTGTGGGAGGAAAACCCAGTTATTGGTAGTGCTGGTGCTCCATTGTGCCACCCAGTAGTATTTCTGAACATCTGGCAGTGCAATGGCTCCATTGTACCAACCTCTTGTGAGCTTAGGGAGCGTTATGCCTCCCGGGTCCCCATCCCACAGCAGTGTTCGGACCTCCAACTCAGATGCCTTAAAGTAAGACTTAGGGATCTCATATGGGGTGTTGTGAAGAGCATTTAGGAAGTGGGGCATGGACATCATTTTAAATAGCGTTGCCCTCCCTAACTGCGAGAGCAGTAAAGAGCTCTTTCGCACATCTCGCCGCAGCCCCTCTATCAACGGGATTAGGTTGCTCTTGAAAAAGAGGTCAGTATCTGGTGTGATGTATATCCCCAAGTAGCGGAAACCCATGGTCGTCACTGTCGCCGTGCAGCCAGACAGGAGCTGCGGTTTCCGACCCTTAAGTGGGTATATTTAGGATTTGTGCCAGTTGATGGTTGTTGGAAATAGCCCTTTTTGCAGGGTTATCCCCAAACTTTTTGCTTTTTCCTCCTATTTTTCCCTGACCTGTTTGTGTTGGTTCTAGGACTCTGGGCACTTTATCACTGCTAATCAGTGCTAAAGTGCATATGCTCTCTGTGTAAAAATTGTGTTATGAATTGGTGTTTCCATAATTGGATGCTTGATTTACTTGTTAGCCCCTAGTAAAGTGCACTGCGTGTGCCAGGACCGGTGAATCAAATGCTACCCGGGGGCCTGCAGCACTGGTTGTGCCACCCCCGTGAGTAGCCCTGAAAATGGTAACTCAGACCTGCCATTGCAGAGTCTGCGCGCAGTTTGTAACTGCCATGTCGACTTGGCCCGTGCACACACTGGCCGGTCCCTAACCTTCCCTTTTCTTACATGTCAGACACCTCTCAGTTAGGCCCAAGGTACCCCTGTGGGCAGGGTGCAGTGTATGTGAAAGGTGGGACATGCCCTGGTGTGTGTGGCATGTCCTGATAGTGAATTACAGCCAATTTCGTTTTTCACAATTGCAAGGCTACCAGTTCCCCATAGGATAGAATGGGAGGTTTGTTTATAACATCTTATAAACATAACTGGCCCAGGGAATTCGGTAAGAAAATAGAATTTAGTATGCCTGAACTCAGAATCTAAAGATACATCTTTTCGTGAAGGTGATTTTTACATTCTGCGTTTGAAAATACCACTTTTAAAAAGTAGGTATTTTCTTGCTCAGTCATCCCGTGTGCCTCTGCTGGAATGTGGATTGCCTGTCTGGGTTTTGGATGACAGAAGGCTGGGGGGCCGGAGGGGCTCCAGTTAGTCTAGGTAGGTCAGGAAAGGGCTGAATAGACCTGGGCTGCGATGGGAGAAGGGGGAGGAGGTTTCCTTGCACCTCAAAGGGCCTGGTCTGCCTCTGACAATGCCGTCTCCACCTCCTGCCAGGAAATCACACCAGAGAAGGCAGAACTGGTTCTGGCCGGGCACAGACACCCTCTGCCTGAAAGATCAAAGGATTTTTGGATACAAATACTGGGGCCCAGACCCCTGAACTTTAGAACTCTTTTGGATCAAGAAGTCTGCCAAGAAGAAGAGCCGGAGAAGCTGTGAGTAGGAACTACCACTTTGCTGTGTGCTTTGCTGTGTTGGCCTGCAGTGGCTGCTTCTGTCTTGGGCAGTGAAAGGCCTGGACTAAACTTTCTGCAATCTACTTTTGTGAGTTTCTCCAAGGGCTTGAGGTAGAGCTTGCCCCCTGTTCAAGAAGTCTCAGGAACAGCAAAGACTTCAAGTTCTTCTGCCCTCAGCACTGGGGACTGTGTGTTTTGTGCTGCAACAGAAGAAAAGCAACTCGATGACGTTGACGACGACGCTGCCGACTCCGTGTCCCGAAGGCACCGCAGAGGGCACAGCCGCAACGCCGCACCGCGACCCTGGTCTCACCGACGACGCCTGCTGACGCCGCCACCGAGCCACTGCTCGCACTGCGACCTGTGGGCACTGCCCTCCGCACCGCTTCGCGATGACGCCTTGGCACCGCAGAGGGCACCGCCGCGACCCTGGTCTCACCGATGACGCCGCCACCGAGCCGCTGCTCGCACCGCGACCTGTGGGCACCACACTCCGCACCGCCTCGCTTCACGACGACGCCTTGGTATCCCCGACGACGCCGCTCCATGCCGAAATCTACGCCGGTGCTTGCACCGTGGTTCGAGGGCACCGCTCATAAAGTTACACGACGCACCGCCCTCATCCCGCACCGCAGCCTTGGCCTACCGACGCCGGCGCCATCGACTCCAGTTTGTCAGCCGACGACAGCGCTTCAGCAACGACGACGCCGCTTGCACCGTGACCTGCCAGCACCGTGACTAGCACCGCCTTCATCTCGCACTGCGACCCTGGTCTCACCGACGACGCCATCCGACGCCGCCACCGAGCCGCTGCTCGCACCGCGACCAGAGGGCTTCGCCTCGCTTCACGACGACGCCTTGGTATCCCCGACGACGCCGCTCCACGCCGAAATCTACGCCGCTGCTTGCACCGTGGTTCGAGGGCACCACTCGTAAAGTTACACGACGCACTGCCCTCATCCCGCACCGCAGCCTTGGCCTACCGACGCCGGCGCCATCGACTCCAGTTTGTCAGCCGACGACAGCGCTTCAGCAACGACGACGCCGCTTGCACCGTGACCTGCCAGCACCGTGACTAGCACCGCCTTCTTCTCGCACTGCGACCCTGGTCTCACCGACGCCACCATCCGACGCCGCCACCGAGCCGCTGCTCGCACCGCGACCAGAGGGCACCGCACGCCGTACCACTGCACTTCGCACCGCAGCACACGACGCCTGCCGACGCCAGCGCTACTGACTTCAACAAAGAGGAGATCGATCTGCAAAGCGTGTGACTTTGAGAGCCCCGACGACTCCTGCACCGACCTCCGGAACCAACGCCTGCGGACGCCGTGCTTTCGAAAGCTCAACGAGAGGTCGCGGACGCCCTGCATTTCTAAAATGTACTGTTTGCGGGTCTTCCCGACACCGTAGCTGGCCCCCGACGGCGCGGTCAGCCAGAACTGTTTGGATTTGTTTGCTCACGACTCCGTGATAGCCCCGGACGGAGCTATTGACATCAAGGAACTTTTTTTAAATCATATTTTGATAACTGAAGATTTTTAAGTACTGTATTGTGGCTTTTTATCATTTTTGTTCTTGTCTTAAGTATATAAAAATATTGGATATTTTTCTAAACTGGTGTGGTGTCCTTTTGTAGTACTTACACTGTATTACTGTTGGTTATGTGCAAATGCTTTACACACTGCCTCCAAGATGAGCCTGACTGCTCGTGGCAAGCTACCAAGGGGGTGAGCAGGGGTTATTTTAGGAGTGTAACTCCCTTACCCTGACTAGAGTGGTGGTTTCTGCCTGGCTTTGGCACATGCCCTAGCCTGCCAAAAATCCCATTTCTAACAATGGTATACCCAGAATATTAGCAGAAAACATAATGATCAGCATTAGTCTATCCAGAGTTAGCTCCGGGTCCATCACATAGAGCAGCACGTCGCCTGCATATAAATATAATTTGTCCTCCTACTGCAGGCCTCTGACAAATAAAGCCTGACAGATCCATGCTGCTAAGGAATCTAGAGTCAAGGCAAAAATTAGTGGGGATAAGGCGTTGCCCTGCCTGGCACCTCTTTGGAATCGGAACTCCCGGGACCGCCCGTCCTTGACTTTATCCTGTGCCATTGGTCCAGAGTATAGAAGCCATAACCATTGGATGAAATGTGGGCCAAAGCCCAGCACATCAAAGATAATTTCCCATTCCACTGTATCAAATGCAAGCTTGGCATGCAGTGACAGCACTATGGCCTATTCATGTAAGTTGGCTATCTGTCCAAACACACCATGGAGGCACTGGAGGTTAAGGGTCGTGCTTCTGTGGGGCATAAATCCTGACTGGTACGGATGGATCAGGGATTAGATCAATATTTTATCCTCAAGGTTCAAGAGTGAAATTGGCTTGTAGGAGGCGCAGACTTCTGTGAGTTTCTCCTCTTTATGGCTGACCACTATAGTGGCTAGTCTCTGATCATGTGGCAAAGACCCCCGCTGTTTACTTTCCTTAACCCTTTCGCTGCTAGGCCTTTCCCCCCCCTGTGCTAAGCCTTCTATTGGCTATTTGGGGTAGTTTGCGCTCAGGCCCCTGTAACTTTTTGTACACATAAGGTATCCACACCAAATTTGTGTCCTTTTCTTCCAACATTTTAAAGGTACCCAGAGTTTGCGGATTCCCGTGGAGGGGACCCCGAAATTAGCCGAAATACAGCAACATTTTTTTTTTTTAAATGGGGAAACAGTGCTTCAGAAGAAAGCGATTTGTCCCCTGCAAATGGTATCAACAAATGGTTTGTGGTTCTGAAATCACCAACTTCCCAGCTTTCAGAGACGGGCAGACTTTTGTTAGAAAACCAAACGTTTCTACACAGTTTTGGCATTTTACTGGGACATAGCTTATTTTTGCTACTTTGTGCTTTCAACCTCCATCCAGTTAGTTGTAGAAATGGGTGTGAAAGCAATAATGGATCCCCGAAACATATACAATTCTGAGAAGTAGACAAAATTCAGAATTCAGCAAGGGGTCGTTTGTGTGAATCCTTCAAGGTTTTTTTTTTTCTTTCATAGAAACTAACAGTTGAAAATAAGAAATATTGAAAATGAGTAGAAAAACCTAGAAAACCTATATATTTTTGAGAACTAGCCACCCAAGGGAATCCAGGATGGGGTGACTTGTGTGGCTCTCATCAGGTTCTGTTACCCACAATCCCTTGCAAACCTCAAACTTTGTAAAACAAAAACCGCATTTTCCTCACATTTCTGTGATGGAAAGTTCTGGAATCTGCGTGCATCCACAACCTTCCACCCACACAGCATTCCCCAAAGTCTCCCGATAAAAATGGTACCTCACTTGTGTGGGTGGGCTAAGTGCCTGCAGGAGGGAGGGGCCCAACATGTAATGTGGAGACATCAAAATTACCTATAACAAAACAGCCTGGTTTTGCAAGGGGGGGGGTCACCTGGGTTTTTGCCCCTGGGGGGCTTGGCAGCCATCTAGGGAAACCGAAACAGAAAGCCCACTAGGCACCAGAGATTTAAAAAAAAAATTTTATACGTAGGGTTGGGGGCTGTCAAGAATGGGTATGCTAATGCCCGTACCCCCCCAAAAAGGTTTTTCTGCCCCCACCCCCGGGAGGCAGATAGCCCACTAGGCACCGGGGATATGTTTATGGGCATGCCAGTGAGGAGCCCCATAGGCAAGGGTCGCTCCCTTTTTTAGGCACACATTTTGGCTGTTTCAGTGATATTTTTGTTCTCATCTGCACCCAAGTGGGGGCAGAAAACCACTAGAAACCAGGGAGAGTTTGTGAGCGTGTGTAAACTGGAGTTTGGTTGACGGTCTGTGTGTACTGACCTTTGGCTGGCATTTTGCTGGCGGAGTGTGTGGACCTGCACTTGGCTAATGGTGTGGGTGGACTCGCACTTGATGGTGTGTGTAGATTGGTGCTTGACTGGTGGTGTGCGTGGAGTGGCACTTAGCTGGCGGTGTACGTGGACTGGTGCTTGGCTGGCTGTGTGCATGGATGGTGCTTGGCTGGCTGGGTGCATGGATGGTGCTTGGCTGCAAGGGCGGACTGGCGTAGCAGGGCCCTGAGCGTTTTCCCAGTGGGACGGAGGGGTGGGGGCCGGTTTTCTGGCCATGGGGGCCGGTTTTTCAGCAGTGCTGCAATATCAGTCCCCAGTAACAAAAGCGGTAGCAGTGCCTTTTACTAGCACTTTGGGGAATACTGGGTGGGTTGAAGTTTGTGGATGCACGCAGATTCCAGATCTTTTCATCATAGAAATGTGAGGAAAATGTGGTATTTTTTTCCAGCTAAATTTGAGGTTTGCATGGGATTCTGGGTAGGAAAATGTTGGGGGATTTTTTTTCGGGGGTGGGGTCATTAGCATGGTCATTTTGGGCAGCCCCCACCCCTATATACATAAAAATAATCCCTGGCGCCTATTGTGCTTTCTGCCCCCTCCCAGGAGGCAGATCGGGGGCTATTGCCCCCATCTGCCTCCCGTTGGGGGGGGAGGACAAAGACTGTAGAATTTTGCAGGGGTGGGGGCATTGGTATGCCCATTTCAGGCAGCCCCCACCACAAAATGTGCTAAAAAAAAAATCCCTGGTGCCTAGTGTGCTTTCTGCCACCTGGAGGGTGGGGGGCAGATTGGGGGCTATTGCCTCTATTTGCACCTCAGGAGGGGCAGAAAGACTGATTATGCCAGAAATTAATTGGGGGGGGGGGAAAGCAAAGACCCTTGCCCAAGGGGCTGCTCCTCCCCTCCCTGGTGTCCAGTGGGTGACCAGTGGGTGGATCCCTGAGGGATTTCCAGTGCCAAGGCGTCAGACGACTCATGAGCACTTTTGCGTCGTACGGCTCCGACGCATGGAACGCGTTAACCATTTTCATTAGGCGAGGGGCCAACTTGGAGGCCAGCATTTTGTTTAGTTTGCCTGGAATTGCGTTGGGGCCCATGGCTCTGCCAATAGCTTGCCTGTTCTATTTCTTACCTCACAGAGGCAATACTGAGTGGTGGGTTGTATCGCCCTGGCAGCATCCAGTGCTAGGTCTTTATATTCCCTCTGTTTTAAGGCTAAAGTTTGTCTCACTTCCGGTCCACCTTCTGTTGTGAGGAGGTGTTCCTGGGACAGAATCTCCCCTTCAAGCTCTTCCATTTTGGCCCTCTTGTCTCTCTTACACCCCGAAATGAGGGAAACCGCCTAGCATCTGACTACAGTTTTGTAGGCCTCTCAGAGAATTTGTGACAAGTCGACCAAGGTCAGGTTCTCTGTAAGGTAGTGTTCCATCGTGCTCCTCCGTCACTCCTGTATTATGTGTTTCTTCAAATACCAAGGGTTGTTGAACTGCCCCCCCTAACCCCGCCCCCCCACCCCCCGGTCTCATGGTGCAAGCCAGATTCTGCCTGTATCGGAGAGTGGTCAGTTATCCCCCCATGCCAGGTGCTGTACCTTTAAGTCATGTTGGACCAGCTCCTTCTCACCTTGTTAGGCACGGTCTTCTCAGGGCAGGGGGAAGGGGGGGGGGGGGGAGAGAGAGGAGGGTCTCTCCCTTGCCGTCCAGATCAGTGGAGTCCGGTGGGCTACTTCCCATCTGCTCCACTGCAGTGCCATCCTTCTATGGCTTCCTGTCTCTTCAGGAGGGGTGGGGTGGCTTCCTCCCCATCACTGCCCCAAGTGTTGGCTAGAGCGCCGTGGTCACACAGCTCTTGGGGGCCCACCCCAAGCGTTGGGCCCTCTGCATCAGGTCCATCTCGCCTACGGCAGCTTCACTCTACGAGGTAATAATTTTCCTTGCTGCCTATGCCGCACCCAGCCTTGAGTTGTCTATCATTGCGCCGGGGGCCACCAGCTACACCAAAAGCCAACTCCTGATCCCAGCTGCACGCAACAGTGCCGGGCAGCGGAGGAGCTCAAGTGGTAAATTGGATATTGGGAGATTAGTCAGCCTGGGTGATGAAGCCACTTCAACAAGAAGACATCTTGATCAGCAGCCCCCAAGTCCAACATATCTAAGCACAGTTTGCATGATCCTTTCCTTCTTGTTCAGGAAGCGTACAGCTATAGTGTTGTCTATTAAAATCTGCATCCTCATGGGTAGTAAAAAAGCAATAGCTTGCAGTTGTGTAATCTCTGTATCTCTGTTCTGAAGCAGACTCAACGCCAATAGAAAGATCTTTTAAAGTGGCCCAATCCCTCTCAGGGAGTTGGTCATTAGGGAACTAGTACCTCCGATGTCAAGGTGGTATGCATGGTTCGCTAGGAGTGTGAGAGAATTTCTATCACTACGAGCTGCACTACAAGAACCTTATTTGCTCCACTACAATAACCTCATCTGCAAGGAAATACAGATGGGCAAAAATACTGTTATATGGTGGTGGGAAAGAGATGGCAATGTCTGCTGTGGATCATGTATTTGAACTTCATGTACTGGTGAGAAAGATAGGCACTAAAAGGGATAAGAATCATACTATGATTCTACTTTATCTCACAGAGCATATGTCATAATACTTATCGCCCAAGCATACTTGGGTTGCATCTCAAAACGAGGGTTACCTTAAAAATCTACCAACTGCATCCAAAGTACCAATATTTTTAACAAGTCAATGCTAAAGTCAAAAAGCATTGGATAAAAGGTAGACTGCATATGGTTGTAAACTCTGAGCAACTAGCACCACGACATTATGTGTGGTAACTCTTCAACAAGACAAAGACACTGGATGCAGTCAATGATAAATATCACCATCCTGATTTCCTACCAGCAAATTTTGAAAGGCCTTAGCCTTTGTTGAGTAATTCTTTTCCACCAGGTTTCTTGGTGTTGGTGAGCTTCAAGTAAGCCTGGGTCTAAAGTTAGTTTCTTTCTCTATACTTTCTTAATTGCAGACAGAGCAGAAGAGGGCTTTTCTCGATTGGAACAGATCGACTCAGCCCGAAAGTAGAATTAACGATGTGGATTGATTTCATCCAAATGTGCCTCCATCAAGGTATCTCAATGTCTAAGGCCTAAGAAACCTTTGATACCACCAAAGAAAAAGAACAATCAAAAGACCAGGAACATAGGAAGCAAAAAATAAACAGCCTAAGGTGATACAACTAGGCCTCAAACACTTTGTAAATCTAGCACACAAGTCCAAACAAAAAAACAATTAATTAATTTCAGACTGCTTTCATCATTCTTGTTAAAGTGGATTTGAAAAACACTTCCTCTGAGATGGTGTCAAACCTCTTTCAGTCCTCCTTACAAGGCAGCTTCTTCAACAGCTTAACTTTTAATCAAGCAATTTGCACTGATTTGGATGGCATATACAAGTGGGGTTGTGTCTGTGGTACCAAAATGAGTTCTATCACTTCGGTAAGCAACCTGAATATAGTAGGCAAAGTGAAACGCCTGGTCTTCAAGCACAAGAGCGGCTTTAGGTTGTAGCACTGCTGCAATGTCTTCCATGATTGGGTAAATTATTCCTGAGAACTAAGCTGCTTCAGGATTTGTTCCTCGGTGAAGGGAAAGACTGGTGGCTAGCACCATAGACAACTGCTTGTGACAAGTTTTGGAACATGACCCAGATCTTTGATTGCACGAACAACACATTTTGCGCCTTCTTTTTAGTGTATGCCTGGCGCCAGATAGATTCCAAAAACAGGTTGCTGGACACAGAAAAAGCAGTGACCATTTAAGAAGTAAAATTGCACATCTCCACAAAAGCTCCAAAACGTGCTCCATGTTCAAAATACCTCAAAGGATCCTCCGTATTCATGCGCTAGGCTTATCCAGACTACTCTATTGCTTATCATTTCTCCTCAATGCCCCATTGAAGACCCTGAGAAACTGCACATGGTCCAAAAAGGAGCCATAATCATTTAACTGGAAAAGACATGAGCGCATATCCTATTGTTTCAAACTAAAGCGACCGCCCATCAAATAAGCCATTTAAGCACCCCCTGCACCATCTGGCAAGTTACACACCATAAATCAACAAAGTACTTAACACAACTATTCTCACAGACCAAGTCGGAAAGTAATGTATGCTCCAACAATGACTCCAAGCTTTCTAGAGACAAATGTAAAAGGACTTTAGGAAGGAAACAACTTAACACATCGGGTATCGAATTATGGAACACAACGTCTTTCATGCAAAAACACCATAACTTTAAAGACCTTCGGGGCTAATCTAAAAAAGCACTTAATGAACAGTATGTCTCCTGATGCCTGATGGGACTCCAAATCAGGATATATCTAATCTATTTCGCTATCTCCCTCTCTCTCCAAATTAGACCTTTCCCCCTCTCTTCCTACTCCTTGAATGTGTTGCACATAATAAATCCAAATACTGGATATTAGTCCAGAAGAATCACATGGGCCAGGAGAAGTAAATCATACTTCTTATGATTGCATATTTTCGGTAAATATTGAGGCTAAGAACTGGATTGATATGAACTGGGGTCTTGAAACGAATAAAAATATAACTGGATTATTTTATGGACTGGTAATCAAAGTAGAATGGCAAGAGTTCAATGTAAGGGGTGTTAACACTTGAGTCAGGTTAACAGGAGTGTGACAAAGTTCCAGAATTAGCAGCAGCCTTTGCAAAAGGGAGCACAGCATAACAAAATCTAAGGCAAAACATGATAGAATGGATTGCTATACACTGCAAGTACTAAAGCATGAACATTTCTTTTTAAGCATTTTCAGCTGAACATCATGATTCTTCATGTCAGAGTCACATCACAGTGGACTGACAAGTTATAGGGTAAAACGTCCCTCTTTTCTATGATAGGTTCAAATTAAGCCACTTTCCATCTCTTGGTAATTGGAAAGGTACATAACTTACGGGATTCTGGTTTCTCCATAGTGTTTCTTACGCATCTGACTTCTGTGGTTCCCATTCAATCACAAGTAGAATCAAGGACGCCCTCCCCCTCCCCCCCTCCCGATATTTTTTCGATTTGAACCTGTAGAATTATACACAAGAAATACACAAACATGTACACACTATGTGTACTCAGCACACCTACTTTCCACTGCAATTGTGTATTTAAGTATGAAAATGACTGCGCATGGGGATGAGACTCGGGTTGTATTCACAAATCAAAAGAAAATTGTGAAATCAAGAACTCTCAGCAGAGGTGGTGTTACAGAAGTAGCAAATGGATTGACATCGACCCCAGCCAGAGACAGGGCAGCAATCTAACTTGGTGTTGACAAAGTTGGAGAGACACAAACGCATACATCACTGAGCAGTTAAGATCACTGGCTCACTATGTCTGCAAATGCATATGATGCTCTAGAAAATCATAAGCAACTCAAAAGTATTTTAGTTGGAAGGGGATTACTAGTTTAGGTTGAAGAATGTCTGAATGCAAATAGTGACTATGCACATTCGCACATCTCAATACTGAACCAGTATTCAGCTACTGACTAATTGTTTTTTTATATGCTTATTTCTTTTTTTATAAATCCTTTTTGATTGTATTAATACATACATCAAATAAATTGAGGTGGAAATACTGTGCACTTCAAGTAAATACTATGGTTACTTACTGAAACTACTTTCTTCGTTGGATGAAACCACCTTTATACAGTTATTTAGCTTAAAATGCTTACAACTCACAGAAAATGCTGATTACAAGTTATGTGGGTCAGCAACCCCTGAATAGGGTGGGGGGTCCACTGGCTACGGTTTAATAACCCCTGCTTTAATGTAAACTTTCTCGCATATTATGGGGTTGTTTTACTTTAAGTGCATTGGCAATCTTTTTTTTTTTTTTTTACAACATGCTCTGTTGGGACGCCCTTGGCCCAACTTGTGTTTAAGGCTTGACTGATTCAGGCTCTGGCTCAGTTGATTTAACTTTGGTTTTAGGGTAACTATGACCTAGCACTATCTTTATTGCAGGACCAGTCCCAGTTTCCCTTTTCCTACTTCTGCAGATTTATTTTGGTGGACATTTTCATTATGTTGGGAGTTATTTACCATAATTTTGGGCTACTCTTGTTAAGCAGCATTCCTCTGGAGGAAACCCACCTCTCTAAATAGTGCATCGCATTGGGGTACACTGTGCAGAGAGGTCGAAGAGACACTTATTGGTTTACAGAGGCAATAGTAGATAACACTAACGCTCTATTTTGTGGTAGTGTGGGCAAGCAGTTAGGCTTATCAGAGGGTAGTGCTAAGCATTTGTAGTACTCACAGAGGCAATAAATAATGCACACGCTCAGGGAATGAAGTTGAGACCAAATTAGAAAAATAGTACTCTTATTATATAAATATTTAGACCAAGAACTTCGGGTACAGGGTAAATACTTTTCACAGTACAATACATGACAGCAGAATATAACAGAATACAATAATCACTGTTGTGCGCAATTATGCACAATACATTTGCAATGGAAGGAAAAAGCAAGCCAATACAGAGGTGTGCTCACCCTTTGAGAAATCGGAAGGTTTGGGTCAAGGTCCAAAGCGCCCAGGTCAAGTTTTCAGGAGCTTCCCGGGTTTCTTGGGAGCAAGAAAAAAAAGGGACTTTGTAGCTGGCGTGCTATGAAGCCAGGCCACCTTTAAAAGCAAAGCATAGAGGGACTTGCAGGCAAGTCCGAGGGCTCTCAAGGGAGAGTAGGAGGTTGAAAGGGCTTTAGGTCCTCGAGAGTACAGCTGGTTTGAAGATGCTCAGGCCAGGCAGGCTTGGTGCAGTGAAGATGGGCAGCTGAGCAAAGGCACGCAAAGTAGAACCGGCTGGCACCTTGGAGCGACGATTCTGGGACTGCTGGGCCACTGCTGAGGTGGGTCTCCAGAGTCCTTAAGTCCCTCGTCAGGTGCTGGCTCATGGTAAAGTTGGAGTCCCCCTGGA
Organism: Calotriton arnoldi; assembly: GCA_963921515.1. Taxonomy (NCBI): domain Eukaryota; kingdom Metazoa; phylum Chordata; class Amphibia; order Caudata; family Salamandridae; genus Calotriton; species Calotriton arnoldi. The sequence continues at coordinate 56,539 of CAWUFW010016567.1, forward strand.
CTTTGTTTTCTAGGTTTGCGAAGCAGGGGATCCGGTACCCTGGGAATTGGGTGATTGCAGCTCCAGTGGATCCTGGAGTCTAAAGACTTGGTGCAGAGGCTGAGCTGAGCCTCCAGAGCAGGCGCACCTTCGGATGGCACCCTGAGACGTCATCGGGCTGGGGAGCTGGACGACTCTGGACCGGACTTTGCTGTTTTGGGTGCTCGCAGGGAGATAGTACCTTTACCTCAAGGGAGTTCTTTGGTGATTTTCAAAGTACTGATGACCCTCCGGAGTTTGTGGAGGCCACATAGCAACGAGACGAGCTGGAGGATGGCGACTGTCAAGTTCTATGGCGGCAGGCAGGAGTTTACGCCCAAAAATCCACAACAAGGTCTGCAGTTCTCAGTCAAACAGCGGTTCTTCATTCATCGTCTTCTTGTGTCCATGGAATCTAAATTCAGGGTCCAAGGATGCCACCTAAATACTAAATTTAGTGGCGTTTACCAGGGAGTGACAGGTCGTGGCAAATGGGCCCGTACCTGAGGTGTCTACACCCTCTATTATGCCCACTTCCTGCGGTAGTGGGACATAGCACTAGCCCCGATTAGAGAAGTCCCACAATCTTCAAGATGGTGGGCACTGATAAATGTGCTTCACCTTGCCTCCAGCACCTGAGGAGTTGAGTTGGCAGAGGAGGGCACACCTAGTACTCTAATTGGATTTCCCGCCTGTCTTCCCGCCAAAAGGGATGAGGACAAGGGAGGGGACCTACTCCTATCAGAAGAGGATGGGGTCGAGTTTCAAAGGCGGCAAGGCCTTTGTAGCTTCCCACCACGGATGGCTCTTCCTGAACGGGGGGGGGCTATGTTCTCGACCTCTGAGCACGCTGACGCTCACCCTATGAGGTCAGCACTCTGTCTGGTGGGGACAGGCTGGCTTAGACCAGTGTGTGACCACACTAAAGGTGGTTAGGTTTTCAGGGGATCCCCCTGAGTGGTCCTCTGTGTGCAATTTGTAATAAATATGACACTGGAATCAGTGCAGGTTTATTAAGATGAGATGTTTGTTACCAAACATCACTTAATACAGTGAAGCCATCATGGAGCTGTGGAACTCATAATGACAAGTGTACAGCCCATGTACCCCTTATGGCTTCCCTGTTAATTTAGAACATCCAGGAATCAACATGGATATTGCAGTGGCATATCTGCTCATACAGATATGTCCTCACAGGAGATATAGTGCACCCTGCCTTAAGGCCTGCTAGAGGGGTGTCTTACCTATATCCCATGCAGTGTCTGGGGGCATGGCATACAAGAGTTGTGCTATGTCGACTTTTCAGTTTTGTCTGCACCAAGGCACGCATTCTGAAATGGCATTGTGCATGGCCTTAGCGAGGGGACCCTAGGGTGGCACAATTCCTGCTGCTACCCTTGGGGGCCCTCTTCAGCGCCAACGCCCTAGGTACCAGGGGTTTCATTTACTAGGGACTTAATAGGGGTTCTGAAAGTGTGCCAATTGGGAAACAAAAAGTAATGTTTAGGGAAAGAGCTTCTGGCACAGGGAACCTGGTTGACAGGGATTCAGTGTATTTTAAGTCGAAATTACACCATTATCCAGGCAAAAATGGGGGCTAACTATGTCCAAAAGAAGAACTTTCCTACATCCTTTATCATGCCATAGCACGGAATTATGTGCCATTCGCAGTAAAAATTTACTGCAAGCACGCCATTTGTGGTAAAAGTTTACTGTGAACGCATCGGAACAACGCGCAGAACACAATGCGCAAGTGGCTGTTCGTGGTGTTTTTGTCTTTTTGCACTATATTTTCAAAGCAAAATTAAGTAGACAAAAGGAAGCATTTTGAGCTAAAATACAGCAGCAAATGCATATTTTGCATAATTGTATGTGATTTTCTCGAGATTTCGCATAATTACGCAAAAGTAAATTGTGCACTTTTTGCACACCCCTAAACTGGAAATGCCTGAAACTGTAGTGCTACTAGAATATGCATACCCAAGTGATAAAAGGTATAGAAATAAAAATGATCATAGTCATGTGGTTTACAAACTGTCTTTGTGCTTTACACAGGAAAAAAATATAAGTGAATGTGATTTTCCTGGGTAATATGTGCTCATGTTAGGAGTTCCTAACAAGCAACTTAAATTAAAATGTATAAATTGCTAACAAAGTTTTTTAAAAATTGCTCACCATGTCTTCAGGTTGCCCCTCATTATTCCAGGAACGCAACATTTCCACAGGTCCATCAGGTATTGCTGTAAAGCCTTTTCCTCCAGCTCCACAGTAACACACAAGCAATAAAAGGGGCAAAACTGTGAAACGAAAGTAAAATATAGTATGTTAGAATGTATGCAATATTCTTGTGGCATTTGCAATAATATTGGGTAAGGTTTTGGCAGGGAAAAAAATCTGTGCAGGTCCATACCAAGAGCCGTACCCTTACACTAGCGTTAACATAAATAACGTAGAGCTAGAGGACCACTCACAACTATACAAGTATTACTCCCCACCAGGTGTGGGCAGGCAGAGCCGACAAAGTGGATTATACAAATACACCGCCAGTGACAGAAAATGACACATGGTCAGCTGAGTGCAACACTAAATTAAGCGTACCTTTATAGTTGTGGGTGGTCGTCTATCTTGCTGTTGTTGTTATTTATGTTAACGCTAGTGCAAGGGTACGGCTCAGATTTATTCCCCTGACAAAACCTAATGATGGGTTGGGTTTAACCTCACAGCTTGTGGGTGGTCCTGTATTTCTTGACAAAACCAAACGGTTATGGTTTTTACAAATTGCTGCAGAGATTCAGCCCATTAATACTAGGAAGGGTTTCCCTAGTTAATATATGATTATATACATGCACATATTCTCTATTGAGGGGTGGGGGGTTTATGTTTGAGTCAACTGTGTCTTGATTTTGTAATTTCAGTCCTCTGACATATTTATGTCCTGCTTCAGCTGATACACATGTCCTTTGATCACTGTAGGGTGTTATGCCTCCTTGAGTTTGTGCCAAGGTTAAGTTGGAGATGTGCACCTGACGTTTGCGGGTAAGCACATAGTCTGCTACAGAATTATCTCTCTCTCTTTTGGCAAGTTTATAAGTGAGTTTGCCAGCCAGTGTTAACCGCAGCAACTCTTAGAAAGAGAATGAGTTCTATGCTTAAGTGTTAGTAATTCATGCTGACATATGTTACACCGATATACTTGTTTATTTCAGATACATCAACCTGTTGATCCCGGACTAAGTGGTGTCCACTTCACCAATGGTTTTGTATTTAGCACTACTTACATTTTTCTCACATTGTTGTAGAAGCTTCCATTAGCGAGGGCATCAGGCTGAAACATGTTGACCTATTCTTCCACACAACAGGTTTAATTCCCTCCTGTTGAGGTTTTGTTTTAATCCTGACCCAGGGGCGCCCGGAATAAAGTTGTTTGCGCACCTTGGAGCTAGTTTTAGATCACTATTTCCATGCTCTGCACCCCTCGCCATTCCCAGCTCATCTACAGTATTTAGTATACCTCTATCAAACCATCCCTGAGCTCCTCCTTCCCAGTGAAGGGGTTGTAGCCCGCTTTGTGACGAGGTTCACATTGCAAGGAGGCTACCCTATGATAAAGCATGCCACCTATGGGTGGGTAAGGGAAAATGTCCTTTAAAAGGACTACTTTGAAAGTACTTATTCCTTTTCTGTATCAGACTCAGGGGTTTCTTTGTGTGTTATTGACTTCAGGTGTGTGCCAAGAGAAAGCACATTTAGTGCAGTGGCGCATGACTTTTTACTCTTGTGGGTAGACTTGAGAGTCATGTGAGATTTACAGACTCTCAGTGCTCATTTTGTAGAGCTGCCGTACAAATGGGAGCAACGCCCTGCTGTCCAAACCTGTTATTGTTGGAGCTGGAGTGAGCTATTGCACTCTGATGAAGAGTTTTAGACTTTATGATTCAAATGTCTTCTATTGCCTTTAAGCATACAGTGTGATATACAACATGGGGCGAGCATAGCACTCCCCTGTTATGCCATACCAAGGAAAGAAAAACAAAACAAACAACCCCCGCTGGCTCCTCCTCCCTGTTTACACTTACTGCACTATACTGTCACCAGCTCACTTGGTGTAGCTATGTCCATTCTCTGGGTGTTCCTCCCTTCTCTCAGCCCGTGTCAGCCTGTTTGGTCAAGCGAAGTATATGAAGCTATCTGGGACATGTTAATTGATAGATTCAGTAGAAAGCAAGTTAATGTACAGCTTCCAGAGGTCCTGGTAGATATCCAAGCGAGAGGTTAGTGCTAGTTGCAGGTGCTCCATGCCTAAGATGCGCCACATCCGATGTGGTTGTGGTAAGCTTCGCTGAACCCCATTGGGATAGGATGGCCTGGAGAGCTGCTCACAGCACGTGCCCAATGTGCCGCCCCCTACGGGATCTGTGTGGCAAAGTCAGCTGCTTGGGAGACCCAGGATTATGTAAGCTGGGTATTGCAGAAGCTATGCATCAAGGTGTGTGTCTATGCCATTTAAAACCGCTTCCCAGTAAAGTTTGAATTTCGGATAGTCCCATAGAAGGTGGAGTAATGTCCCCGGAGCTTAGCACTCTGTGCTATGTCTGGTGTTGCCCCCGTACAAACAAACCGGGGTTAAATATCAAGAGGTGCAATCTCAACAGCGGTCTGTACGCTTGCAGTGTTGTGCGCTGTATGCCTCGCCCTATTATAGATCTCGTCCTACTCCTCGAGTGTTAGGATCCGCCCTAGCTCGTGCTCCTAGTGTCTGCCACCTTGTAGGTGTATGCTGTAGAACTGTGTATAATACAGTGATGAGGCAGCTGTCCTTATCTTTAGCTAGCAGCCACCGTTCAAAGGGGGTGAGCGCACGTTGAGCGCGTGTCGCATTTCGGGATGGGTGATTTGCATATATTTCAGCTGTTCTGTTTCTGCTAGCCCAAGGTCTAATTTGAGCTGTTCAAAAGAGAGGGGGGCATCTGCATCAAACATGTGCTCCACCGACCGGCAGCCGGCCACCTACCAAGCTGTGAAAATAGAGTTATGGAGCCCCGGAGTAAACTCAGAATTGCCAAGGTGTCGGGGGTGATGGAAAGGAGGCCAGTCCACTGCGGGTATCTACCTGGTCCCAGAAGCCAAGCGTGGCTCTGGTAATGAGAGAGAGGAGTATAAGCCCCAGGCTCTCTGCTGTCTATGCTGCAAAAAGGGGATTTTCCAGAGGTGGTTGCCAGCGACCGCTCTATCCAGAAAGCACCAGTGCTTCTCCGATTCGGAACAACTCCACTCCACCAAAAACAGAGCTGGGTTGCTTGGTAGTAGCGTCAAAAGTTAGGGATCACCAGACCTGGTCTGTAGGCCTGTTCACAGTTCATACGTGGCCTCTTCCCTATCCCACACAACATGATTAGCTTCCCTCTGCAACGTTTCCAGTATGCCAACTGGGGTCGTGACTGGTAGGGTTTGGAACAGAAAGCGCTTGTGGCAGCATGATCATTTTGAGTGCAGCTATTCCGCTGTTTCGATTGAGCTAGCTTGCTAAGGGTCTGCCTGAGCAATCCTTCATAATTAATAACTGAATATCTCTTTGAGGCCAAATTGGGCCATCGTCGCTTCCAAGTAATACCAATGCACCCGATCAAATACTTTCTCAGCATCGATCGATAGGAGCATTATCTCCTTATGGGAGAGTGAGGCCTTATCCGCTATGTGCAGGACCAGCTTGGTGTTATCACCTGCGGATAGGGTGCCAATCTGGCCACTAGGATACTTGAAAAAAGCTTTGCGTCCATGTTGATGAGCGAGATAGGCAACTAAGAGCTACACTGCTGCCTGTCCTTCCAAGGTTTGGGTATAACCGAGATGGAAGCCTCAAGCATGGAGGGTGTGAGAGTGCCAATGTCCGCGAAGGAGTTGAAGAGGCGTGTGAGAATAGGGGCAACCATTTGGCAGAACTGTTTGTAGAAGAGGATGGAAAACCCATCTGGTTCCAAGGATTTCAGCAGATTCTGGTGTGCTATGGCCAAGACTGCCGCTTCAATGCGTACGGGCTGGTCAAGAACTGTGGCCTGCTGGGACGTTATACGGGGAGTATGTGCACTGCGCAAGTAATCCTGTAAAGCTTCTGGGGATAGGTCTTGGGCCTCGTATAGGGACATATAATAGTCCCAAAAGCCGGTTCCTATTGGTACATCCCTGGTTATTTCTGCACCATCCGGGAGATGGATTGTATCTATTCTCTGCTTGTCGCTTACCCCACAACTTGTTTGCCAATATTCTGCCGCTTCTGTCTACCCCAACATAGGAATGTTGGAGGTGGAGTGCCGCAAATACTGCCTTATTTACATCCAAGTCACTGAGGTGGGCACAGGCCGTTTCTAATTGCCGCCATATACAGGGAGTCTCTGTCCGTTTGTGGATCATCTCTAATTCCTGCACTCTCCTGGCGAGCTCCCATCGTTTCTCTCTGCGGGCCTTATTGTCCGCAGCAGAGATGGCGATAAATTCCCATCGTATTACCGCTTTTAAAGTATCCCAGAGGGTGGAAATAGTGGTGTCCAGCCATCATGGATCTCTAAAACAGCTTTAAGCGCCTGCATGATATGGCTGAGCACCTCTGGCCTATAGAGCATATTTTCTTTCAAGCGCCATGGCCAGGACCCCCAGTCCTTATAACGGTACCTGTAAAGTGAGCTTGACTCCGGGGTTCTATCTCAGCTGCTGTGACGTGTGCCTGAATGCCCCCCGATGCCCAGGAAATCGTTGAGGGCGTACGTCTTATATGCATATGAGTAGAATGTATAATCTTTGGTGTATGGGTGGAGACCCCACCACATGTCGCTCAGGCCCATTTCTCACAGCCAGATTACCCCCTCCCTGGAAAGGGCCATTGTCTGTCCAAAGCGCTGTCCAGACCTATCAGTGTCATCATTTATCACCAGATTAAAGTCTCCAACTATTAGAACAATTTGATCCAGTGAGGCCAACACCTCCGATATGGCTCGTTTAAGGAATTGCTCGTGATCCCCACAGTGTGCGTGGATGGAGACTAGCGTGAAGGTCATGTCGCCTACGTGTATTTGACAGGCAGGCTAGTAGTCGCCCCTTCAGTTCCGCAATTTTACATCCCATTGTATCTTGGACGACCGTTCAATTAGAATGGCAATCCCGTTCTTCCCACCCCGTTTTAGTGCCATTAGAAGAGAAGTATTGTAGTGAGAAGTGATGTGTTTTCAACGTATGCCAGTCTCCTGCAAGAGGCAAATATTATATTAATGCTAGGATATCCTGATGGCCCCGGCCTGAAGAAACTCAGGTCAGTTTGTGCTGCTCCAGGTCGCCGGCCAGTCTGTCAAGCACTGCCTGTCGCTCCAACGCCATGGTAGCAGGATCCGGTCTGTGGCCCCTGGAAGGGGTCCGAACCTTTTCCCATCGGTTACGGCGCCGCACCCTGTGTCCAGTGGATTTGTGTGCACCAAGGTCACGTCGTCTGCCTCTGGGAGATTCAGGTGTCGGACCTCCATCACGATGGTGAGTTGGTATAGCTTATCATTCCAGTGGAAGATGAGGGGGGAACAGATGCCCCCAATTGTACAGGATGTCTTTGCTCCTTAGGAAAGCAGTGATAGGTCGAAAGTCCCGTTGCTTCTGACGGGTGATTGCCGCTAGGTCTTGATATAATGTTACGGAATGGCCTCTGAACTGCACAAGTTGTGCATCTTGCGCTTTGCTAAGTATAGACCCCTTTAGCTGACAATCATGTACACAGACAAGAATGCCTTGAGAGTGGGTGCCAGAAGTCTTTGGTGGGATGACCCTATGTACTCTGTCTAGCAGCATCTCCATTACAGCTTGCACACCCAGGATGTGCAAGAAGAGGACCTTGCCGTAGCTTTCAGTGTCTGAGCCTTCCGCTTTGCGTGGAGCCCCCCGGATGTGGATGTTATTTCTGCAGGAAACATTTTCGAGATCCTCCGTATGTGCATGCAGGCCCTCCTGGTGTTCCCACAGTCAGATAATTTCCTGTGCAAAACTTCAATCTATTCATTCTGATCAGACTCATGATCCTTGAGCGTGGACACCCTGTCACCAATGTCTGCCAGATCCTGTTTGACTTCCTTAAGATCTTGGCTGAGCTCCTTCCTGACTGCCTGAATGCCTTCACAAAGAGACGCAAAGAGTACCTCCATGAAGGATGTCGTTGAGAGGGCTTCCTCGTTGTTCCCCTCCTCTGTGGTTGGTCTCAGAGCCTGCACTCCCTCCCTAGATGCAGTACCAGCCGATCACGTAACCATCTCTTTGAGGGACCATTCTTTCCCCTGGTGGTTGACAATGCAACTATTAGAGTTGAGTTTCTCGAGAAGGGCGCTATGGAGTATATCCACCTGTCGGGCCCGTGTCTTCAATCACAATGCCGGGGCCGCCCTCTAGGGGGCCCCATGTATTCTCACCTTGGGTGTTGCAGGCTGAGGTTCAGGTCTACCAGGCAGTGCAGGCAGCAGGGAAGTGCCTCTCTGAAAATTCAAATTGCGGGAAGGGAGTCCCTGTCAGACCGGGCACCCACAGCGCACTATCACAGTCTATGCTTCAGTGTGCCTAAGAGTATCCCCCAGTTCGCTCTTGAGGGGTAGCCATCCGTGTCTCCGCTACTTATCTCCCTTATCCCCACTCACCATACGCTTCTCCTGGGAAGGAAGGGGAAGTGCAGTGGGACCCCAACGGCCCCCCTGGTCAGATGGCGACTTACTCTTCTGTAATTCAGCCTCGCCAGGTACCAGGCGTCACCCAGGTCAGCGTGGGCGCCCAGGATCGATGGTCCCCCATGCACCCAAGCTTGGCCTGGGGGGTGGCAGACTCCTAGCCTCAAAAGTAGCAGTTCCTCATTACCCCCGGCTGTCTCTCCAGGCGCCGCAGTTGAGGCTGCACTGCTCACTGGTGCTCCTCAAAGGCCGCCTCCGGAACTCCCAGAATAGCTCTCAAAGCATCTTAGGGGGTCAAGCTTACATCCGGTATTTACACCGGCCTCAACCCTGCTCACTCACTGTGCCTGTCTGGGGCAGTGAAGAATGGGTAACTGCTGCTCACCCTTCTCAGGGAAGGTGCTCCCTCAGCTCTCGGGTCCCTCAGGCACCAGACAACCCAGGACACATGGGCCTCAGCACTCTCGCCCAGCGTTGTTTCGGGCCCTGCCTGTCACTCCGGTACTATAGATGCGGCCCCTCGGCCTGGCCGCCACATCCATCATTTGTAGCGGCCCCATCGCCTGCCTCCGTCAATGTTCTAGGTGCCCGTCGCAACCCTCAGCAGCCTGTCTGCTTCCTGAGCGCTGCCTCATGCAGCAGCCCCCTCACTCCTCGGTCTGTGGCTGCACTAGCTGCTATACTCTGGAAGGCTCCACCCTGGATCGCCTGCTAAGCACAGCCATGCATTTACCTATGGCCTGGGCTCGGCCAGCATGCTCATTGCCACCGTCATCTTGTGTAAGGTGTCTGGGAGGCCCCTAGCCGGCTTTGCATCCGTTTGGGCTTTCGAGAGCTTCCACCACACTTTGTTTATTGCCTGTAACTCCCCAGCTCAACTGCTGCCTTGTGGGCCGTTTCCGATGGCCGAAGCGCTGCTGTATCTGCTACAGGAGGCCGTGGTTGATCAGAGGAGCGGAACAGCACGTCCAACTGCACCACAATCTTGCCCAATCCCCGAGTTTTAGGCTTTAAAACAGCAGTTTGGAATTTGAGAAGTTACTTCTTTGGAGAGCTTGAGAATTTGATTTTGTATTCTAGTAAGGCATATTAAGTATATTTTAACACAGAAGTATAAGACAGAGTAGGACAGTTAAACTTATCTGGCCAGATGTAGGCTGGGCATTGTTAAATCTCAGACAATACAGGAGCCAATGCCAGTGTGCCACCTTATGTAGGTAAATGTCATCAAATACAGGGCTAACTAAACCACGACTGATGTTGTGCGGCATGGAGAGCTATTACAAAAGGAAAGTTTTCCAGATCCAGTTTGGCACTAGAAGGATATCTGTACGGAGAGGAATCTACAAGACGTAGTATCCATCAAAAGTGAAACAGTATAGAAATCCACTGGGTCTCAAGATGGATCAACAACCCAATAATAAAATGTCATGTGAAAAATTGCAAGCCAACACCCCATTACTAAAATGTCATGTGAAAAATTGCAAGCATAAGTCTCTACTGGAACTATCACTTGAAAAGTGTGAATACTTACACCACTTAGGTGTTAGTAATCACTAAGTTCTGCAAATAGTTATTCACCTGGTTTACCTTGTGGCATTTTGTATCAGAGCTAGTCACACTCTGGTACTCAAAAGGAAAGCCAGGACACAGTCATATTTTGTTTCCATTCATCAGATTTATTTAAATAAAAATGGAGCACAGGGTAATGATGTGTAGAGGAAACAGTTGGTCATTTTTGCCACAATGCCCTTAGGTTAGCCAAAAAACTATACTAGCATAATAACATTTTAATACAGTATTAGCTGCTTTTAATTCTTTCAAGGAACTTTTCAGAACAATAGTAAACTTGGCAGCTAAGTGTAGGAAACTGGGTTATTGTTGCAATACCTCCCCCCCGCCCTCCCCCCAAACACACACTTTTTGCCTGGTATTTGATGCAACTTTGATTAAGTGTGCTGTGTTTCTGCTAACCAGGTCCCCAGTACAAGTGTTCTTTCCCTAAAACTGTACAATTGTTTTCCCAACTGGCAATACCTTAGCACTCTCTGTAAGTCCCAGGTAAATGGTACCAATGGTACCCTGGGCATGAGGCACTAAAGAAGGGTGTCTCGGGGCTGCCGATCGAATTGTGCCACCCTAAGAGACTTCTCACCAATCCCATGCAGGGCTGCCATCGCAGGCTGCGAGTGTTGGTGCAGACAAAAGTGAAAACACAACCTGACATATCCCTGTGTGCCATGTCCCCTAATGCATGTAGTATTTGTAAGTCACCCCTACAGCAGGCCTTACAACCCTAGGTCAGGGTGCTTAATACGACATGTGAGGGCATACCTGCCTAAGCAGATATGTCTCTGTGCTTGTCAGTTCATTACTGCCTGTGCAAGTGAACAGGGAAGCCATTTTAGAACATGTGCTGGACACTGGTGAAAACGAGTTTCCCCAGTTACATGATCGCCACCCTGAAAATAGGGATGTTTGGTATCAAACATATCGTATTAATAAACCCACACTGATTCCAGTGTTGGATTTATTAATACATGCAACCAGAGCGCACCTTAGAGGTGCCCCCTGAAAACCTCCCAGACTCTGGTGTGCTGGCTAACTGGTCTTTGTCAGCCTGCCACGAGGCAGATTTCTGACCTCCCAAGGTGAGGGCCTTTGCTCCCAGGAGGTCAGAAACAAAGCCTGCATGGGAAGAGAGTGCTCACACCCCCTCCCTCAGGATGACCTACTGATTAACATTCCTAGACCAGCAGGCTTCAACGAAGCTCCCGCCTTTGAAATGCGCATCTGGTTCCCCTCACAGGAGAGGATGCCGACCCCCTCCCCTGTCCAGAGCTCTTTGGCACCTGGACAGGCAGGAAAATTAGTTAGTCAAGTAGGCGTGCCCACTCCCGGCTAGTACCACCCCCAAGGTGGTCTAACCTGAAATGGGTATGACTTTTCATAAGTGGCTATCTTTGTGTTAGCACACTTAGGAACTCCGGGACAGGGTTATGACCACTTCCCACAGGAAGCGGTCATATAGAGGGTGTAGTGAACCCAGGGGTCAGTAGCACACTGGCTACCAACCTACACTCCCCTAATGCCCCTAAATTCAGTATTTAGGGGAGCTACTGGCACCAAGAAATCATATCCTGCCGACCTGAAAGACTAAGACAGATGTGAAGAGTCGCAAGCAACTGAAGACACATCAACTGACCTGGCACCAACCCTGCTGCTGACTTCGACAATTGCACCAAAAGACAACTTGTCCTGCAGCCCAAAGCCCGGGAAACCTGCAAGCAATTCACCCAGTAACCAAGACCTCCCCAGAAGTAACAGACCTGCTCCCTGCAACCTGCAGGCACTCAAAGACTCCTGTGAGGACTTTGTGACTGCAGAAACCCGACGCCTGAAAACACCACTGAACCCGTCACTCCAAGCCCGAGTTGAAATGGGCCAATGGTGTTATCGTTGTCCCCCAGCACTCCAGAGACAGAGTCCACCATGGTTTCACCCCCAGTAAACTCTGACATCGCCTGCAGCCTCTGGAAGCAGGGTCCCCTCTACCGTGACTACTACCGGTTAGAAAACCAGACGCCTAAAGACACCTATGCACCCGCCGCCCCTGGGCCACAGAGAAGAGGACCAACAGTGTCCCTATGTTCCCGAGCATCGTGAGCCCTGAGGCCCCCCTCCCCCCTCTAGTTCAGTCCGACAGGCCTCCCAGTTCGAGCCTGCAGCCCGTTTAAGCGAAGACCGATCCGAATAGAGTAACATTGGGCACCCAATGCTGTTTTGCAACCCTGGACCCGGCCGCCCTAGTGCCGATTGTGGTGTTCTGCTGGTGTTGTCTTCGACCTTGTCCACCACTCACATTAACTCCTGGAGATTAGTCCCGTAAGTCGTTGTACTGTAACTGAATGCTGCATTGACTTTTCCTCCCATAGGATAACATTGCAGCTTCTTAAAAATTGCACTGTCGACTTATTGGACTGAAAAAATAACTATTTAAAAACTTATTTACCTGAACAAATTGCTTCTGGTGCCTAAATATATATAAAGATATGTTAATTTTATAAAATGGTGTGGACCATTTCATTGAGTCGTGTGTCATTTATTGACCAGTGTGTGTATTTTCAGATGTCTTGCACTCCTCTAAGATGAGCCTAAGACTGGTCAACCACACTGCCCCCTAGAAGAGCACTTTGGGATTGCTAGAGCAATCCCCTGTCCACTTGTAAGGGAACCCCTCGACTCTTTGCACGATAAATCTCATTTTGACATATATAGCCAGCTTTCTACACTAAGCATATAAGGAATGGCATAAAAGTGAATGTTATTTATACATGTTCCTACCTAAACATGGCATCTTGCATGTTAAGAGTTCAAACGTAAACCCTTAATGGAAAGGATGTCAAAACCACCTAACCTACTACTGAATCTCTAGAAGAATCTGTATTAAAGCAGTAATGTTTAGTGGATGTGTGGTGCCTCTTCCATATCCTTCTTCTGCAGATGCCTGACTTAGGAACTAGCATAAGATGATGCAATTGCTGCTATTCCTCTCACGGAATGAGCCAACACTATTGATTATGATGGACAATCAGCCTTAGAGCAACAGAAAACAACAGCAGAAGCAATCTACAATACCATTTCTTGTTTTGAGAGAGGATGCCTTGTGTGTGGGTAGCTGAATGTAAGGAGGAGCTGCACTGCCTGCCAAAAAGACTTGATGCGGTCAATGCAGAATTTTAAGCATATGTAGACATCCAAGAAATGTAAAATTCTTTCTGCGCCCATGGTAGGGTCCTGGAAGAACACTTTAATCTGAAACAAATTGTTGCTATGAAAGCCTTAGGATTTAATTTTAGAATGGTGCGTAAGAGTATATTTAGGGAAAGTGGAAGAAAAGAGGTTTTATGGTGACAGAGTAAATTTCAATGACACTTCTAGGAGAGGTTTCTGCAAACAACAAAGTTGTCTCCCATGACAAACTTGATCTCCGCTTTATGTAAAAGTTTGGATGGTTGCTTCATCAGCTAGCAAAGGTTGTATAAGTTCCCATGTGGAAGGTGAACCCCCACATGTATGGGAAAAATCTTAACAGCTCCTTACTGAATTCTTTTACAAGTCTCACTGAAAGATGAAATGAGGTATCAGAAGAACCTAAGTCTTGAAACAGTCCCCAAGTGAGCCCTAGATTGAGGCCCAAATGAGCCAGTTTTACCAGATAAGGTAAACATTTAAGGACGTTGCACAGACACTGGGTGCAAACCTTTAGCCTGATGTCAGATACAGAACCGTTTTATCCAGCCTGGTAAGTTTTGCCAGCAGATGTAGCACAGTCCCAGGACCAAAATGTTTAAGCAATCCAGTGGAATAGCTAACTGTGCAAACTGCAGATACAGGAGTCGTTAGAAATGGGGATCCCTAGTTGGCCACGGCTGGCGCCGAGGTCCAAATAGGGGTCCTTCTTCCTAAGTCAGAGTAAGGGGGCTACACCCTTTGATAACCCCTGCTCAACCCTGTGGTAACGTAGCACGAGCAGACAGGCCTATCTCAGAGGCAGTGTGTGAAGCATTTATGACCATACACAAAAACACAGGAAAGACGCTACAAACGGACACCACAAGTAGTTATAGAAAAATAGTTATCTTTATATAGACTGAACACGAGGCTAAAAAGCACTCAAGGAACCACAATGCACACAATTACAGATTCACTTCACAAGCAATAAAGGCACTCGAAACGGGGGTGGAACGGACTTAGTTCGGGACCGGGGTCCACAAGACACGGTGATGCACAATGTACCTGAGATGTAAAGGGGCACGGCACGCAGCCTCACAAGGAAGCCGCGGTGGTGACAGGCGGACTCGCAGCGGCCACATCTCCCAGCTGTAGCGGTCCACGGCGTGTACTCACGATAATCCTGGGACGGGGCTTAAAGGCGGGCACCCAGCAGTACCCGAAGGGGGTAACAAGATCCTGGGAGTGGAGACTAGTGCGGGCACTCGGCGGTACAGCTCCTCAGCTGCAGCGGCCCACAATAGCGATGGCGATGATTCTCGTAGGATGGCAAAGGCGGGCACTCAGCGGCACAGCTCCTCAGCTGCGGCGGCCCACAATAGCGATAGCGACTTCCAGGGGATGGCAAATGCGGGCACTCAGCGGCACAGCTCCTCAGCTGCAGCGGCCCACAACAGCGATAGCGATGATTTCCGTAGGGTGGCAAATGCGGGCACTCAGCGGCACAGTATCTCAGCTGCGGCGTCCCACAACAACGATAGCGATGATTTCCGTAGGATGGCAAATGCGGGCACTCAGCGGCACAGCTCCTCAGCGGCGGCGGCCCACAATAGCAATAGCGGCGTTCATAGGATGGCAAGTGCGGGTACTCAGCGGCACAGCTCCTCAGCTGCAGCGGCCCACAATAGCGATAGCGACTTTCACAGGATGGCAAATGCGGGCACTCAGTGGCACAGCTCCTCAGCTGCAGCGGCCCACAACAGAGATAGCGACTTTCATAGGGTGGCACATGCAGGCACTCAGCGGCACAGCTCCTCAGCTGCAGCGGCCCACAACAGCGATAGCGACTTTCAGCCCGCGTTCCCCGGAGTAGAACCAGAGGCTCTGGTATTCTCAACAGAGGCCTCACCTGCGGGTAGAATCCCCCTCAAATAGGAATCCAGATGGCTGATGGGTGAAGTCTAATGTCCCTGAGACTTCGGCAGGAGGCAAACTCAAATCAGGCCCTTGGGTAGTTGCTTCAGCAAAATGGATGAAAGTTTCAAAGTCCTTTTCCTCTCGTTACACGGACAGAGGTTCGTCTTGGCATCCAGAAGTAACACCCTCGTGGGGGTTTTCGCGCACATCTTTATACCCCCTTTCCCTTTGTTCTCTCCACAAGTCACAAGTTACTGAACCCAGTCAGCACCAGTCTGGGGAAGTCGTGGAGGCACGTTGTTTACGAGGCGGCATCCTGCGTTTGATGAAGAGGGGGTCTGCTATCAGACGCACAGTGGGGGCTGGAGCCATCATTCACCTTGCCAGGCCCAGCCCTGCTCAGACCAAAGGGTCACCCCTCCCCATACTCCAGCTGCAGATTCCTCTACTCGACCCAGGTCGGGTTCAGCCTACCCTGTCCCTCCAAAAACCAGACGGCCAATACACATAACAGCAGAGCACACTGGAAGATTTAAGCAAGAAAATACCCACTTTCCCAAAGTGGTATTTTCAGACACGGAATATAGAAATAACCCTCACTACAAGATGTACTTTAATATTCTGAGCTCAGGCATACCAAATTCGACTATCCACTTTACAAGCTGCTTCTGTGGGTTGTGCAATCAGCGCTGCAGGCCCACCAGCAGCATTTGGACTACCAGCCCTGGGCACGCACGGTGCACTATACTAGAGACTAATAGGTATACCAATAGAGCCAATTATGGGAACATCAATTCATACAGTCAATTTACCATAGGGAGCATTCACGCTGTGACACGGAATGGCCGTGGCACAGCGCCAAGAGCATCTAACACCAGCAAACACAGAGGAGACAAAAAGCAAGAAATGGAGGGGAGACCCACGCCATGGTGCCAGGTCGAACACGTGTCCCCTACAGCTGAAATGTGGGGAGAACTACCCACCCACTTGGGAGTTCTCATCACTAAGGTGGAAAAATCTGGACAGAACATCAGCATTGGCGTGCTCTGTACCAGGGCGGTGTTCCACCGTAAAGTCCATACCCTGTAGGGAAATGGACCACCTCAACAACTTTGGATTCTCTCCCCTCATCTGCACCAACCATCTGAGGGGCCTGTGGTCGGTCTGAACCCGGAAGTGAGTCCCAAACATGTATGGCCTCAGCCTCTTCAGTGCCCAGACCACAGCAAATGCCTCACGCTCAATTGCACTCCACCTCTGTTCCCGTGGAAGTAACCTCCTACTAATGAAGGCTACAGGTTGGTCTAGGCCCTCCTCATTGAGCTGTGACAGAACGGCCCCCACACCATGCTCGGAAGCGTCTGTCTGGACAACAAATTCTTTTGAAAAGTTGGGCGCCTGAAGTACAGGTGCTGTGCACATGGCAGTCTTCAGGGCGTCAAAAGCGTTCTGACAGGTGTCAGTCCAGTTCACCATCTTGGGCTGCTTCTTAGAAGTCAGATCAGTCAAGGGTGCAACAATGTTGCCATACCCCTTGACAAACCTCCTGTAATAACCCGTGAGTTCTAAAAAGGCTCTCACCTATGTCTGGGTCTTGGGGGGCTCCCAAGCCAGGATGGTTGCAATCTTGGGCTGTAGGGGCGCCACCTGGCCGCTCCCCACCTGGTGTCCCAAGTACACCACAGAACCCTGACCAATCTGGCACTTATTTGCCTTGATTGTGAGGCCTGCCCTTCGCAGTGATCAACACTTCCCAGGGGTGGCGCAGGTGGTCCTCCCATGAGGAACTAAACACTGCAATGTCATCCAGGTAGGCGGCACTGAAATCTTCCAGCCCATCCAACACCCTGTTGACCAACCTCTGAAAGGTGGCAGGGGCATTCTTCATCCCAAAGGGCATTACCCTGAACTGGTAGTGCCCATCCGGTGTGGAGAATGCTGACCTCTCCTTTGCCCCATCAGTCAAGGCGATCTGCCAATACCCCGACGTCAAATCAAACGTTCTGAGGTACCGTGCAGCCCCTAGCCGATCTATGAGCTCATCAGCTCTGGGGATGGGGTGCGCGTCAGTCTTTGTGACTGAATTGAGACCTAGGTAGTCCACGCAGAACCGAAGTTCTGGGGTGGCACCAGGCGCTGCAGCTTTTGGTACCAAGACCACTGGGCTGGACCAAGGGCTGCTAGAGGACTCAATCACCCCTAAAGCAAACATTTTGGAAACCTCTTCCTTAATGGATGCCCTCACCCGGTCAGTCACTCAGTAAGCCTTGTGCTTAACAGGAGGACTGTCCCCAGTGTCCACTTCGTGGACACACCAATCAGTGACACTAGGCACCAGGGAGAACAGATCACCGAATTGTCCCAACAGTTGGCGACAATCACTCTGTTGCTCAGGGGTCAGTGTGGCGGAGAGGACCACACCCTCCACTGACCCGTCTTGCTCCTTTGAACACAGGAGTTCAGGAAGAGGCTCACTCTCCTCCTCCATCCCAGCATCTGTGGCCAGGAGCATGCCCACTTCGGACCTCTCAAAGTGGGGCTTCAGGCGGTTGACATGCAGGACCCGCAGGGGGTTCCGGGGAGACCGCAAGTCCACCATGTAGGTAACAGGACTCTTGCGCTCCACCAACTCAAATGGGCCAGTCCACTTATCTAGGAGCGCACAAGGCTCCACTGGGGCCATAACCCAAACCTTTTGACCAGGCTGAAACTCAATCAGAGTGGCATTCTGATCATGCCAACGTTTCATCTCTTCCTGGCTGGCTTCCAGATTTGCCTCAGCGAGCTTTCTGAAATGCCAAGTCTGGTTCCTGAAGGCCAGCATGTAACTAAACACATCCTGGGGGGGTTTCCTGGGAGATTGCTCCCAGCCTTCCCTGACCAGACTCAGAGGCCCTTTTACCGGGTGACCATAGAGGAGTTCAAAGGGGCTGAACCCTAGGGACTTCTGTGGCACCTCACGGTAAGCAAACAACAGGCATGGCAAGAGGACGTCCCACTTACGCCTCATGGTCTCTTCTAGGCCCATAATCATGCCTTTGAGGGTCCGGTTGAATCTCTCAACCAGCCCATTCCCTTGGGGGTGGTAAGGAGTGGTAAACTTATAGGTTACCCCACACTCCTCCCACAGAGACTTCATATATTTGGAAATGAAGTTAGTACCCCTATCAGACACCACCTCCCTGGGGAACCCCACATGGGAGAAAATCCCCATCAGTGCACGTCCCACCACGGGGGCCGTCACTGTCCGGAGTGGGATGGCTTCGGGGTACCGGGTGGCATGGTCCACCAAGACCAGGATGAACCTGTTGCCCAGGGCTTTCTTGGGGTCCAGAGGCCCCACAATGTCAATGCCCACTCGCTCGAACGGGGTACTGACAACTGGAAAGGACTGGAGTGGGGCTTAGATCTTCCCCCCACTCTTCCCACTTGCCTGGCAAGTCTCACATGTCCTGCAGTGAGCATCTGAGCTCCTGCGCATCTGGGGCCAAAAAAAGTTTGTGACCAGCCTCTCGAAGGTCTTCGTCTGCCCCAGATGCCCTGCCAATGGCACATCGTGAGCCAACCCCAGTAGGAAGGCTCTGAAGCACTCGGGTACCATCAGCACACGGGCTGACCCAGGCTCAGCAACCTTAGGCTCGCTGTAAAGGAGGTCATTCTCCCAATAGATCAGATGTGATCCTGACTGATCACCTGCCACCTGGGTTGCAGCCTGTTGACGCAGCCCCTCGAGAGAAGGGCACGTTTTCTGCTGTTCACAAAATTCCTCCCTGGTGGGCCCTCCTTCCTGCTGCCAATGGGTCAGCTCAGGCAGGTCCCCCAGTTCGGCTACCTGTTCCCCTGTAGGCTCCAGGGCATCCCCCTCAAGGTCTGCTCCTTCCTGGACCATGGGAACTATGGGGGCCGGTTTCCCGCGCCCCCTACCCTTCCTCTGTAAGGCAGGGGCCTGGGCCATACTTTCAGGCTCCAGGTCCTTCTGAAAGTCCTTACTGGCTGCCATGGACCGAGTGGTCGCACACACCCACTCAGGCAGACCCAACATTTCCAAGTGAGATTTCCTCTCCACCGTAGCCCACGGGGAGTTTTCTAAATCGTTGCCCAACAGACAGTCTACCGGCATGGCTGGCCTCACAGCTACTTGAAGAGTTTCTGAGACCCCCCCACTCAAAGGGAACCTGAGCCACCTCACACTGGCTCTCAGAGTTGTCTGCTGACACTACTGGGCAGAATGCATGGGGGACAACCTGCTCTTTGGACACCAACCGGGAGCTGACAGTCACACTAGCTCCGGTGTCCCTCAGAGCCTCCACCCTATGGCCATTGATGGTCACCCACTGCCTGTACTTCTTAGTGTTATCAGGCAGCGTGGGGTTAGGGACCTTCTCAAAGTCTCCTACCGAGACAAGGGTCAATTCCACGGGATCCCACCCACCTTGGGCACCCATCTCCTCCCCTCCCAGGGCTACACTAGCAAGCTGGCGGGGTGGTGCGCGGGGTGGGGCATTGAGGTCCCTCTGGGGACACTGGGGATCATAATACCGGTGGCCCACTTGACCACATTTAAAAAAAGTAAGGGGCCCCCTATGAACAGGCCTACCTGTTGGGGGCACCTGCTTCTTCTCAGGGGGAGACTGGGACACCACTCCTTGGGAATTACTTTGGGGCCCTCTCTGGAACTCCCTCGGTTTACCCCTGTCCCCCCCACTTCTCTGCTGGGGACCCTGCCCACCTTTGGCGAAGTCTCCCACAGGACCCTTGCGAACCCGGGTGCTCACCCAGCGGTCCGCCTCCTCAGCAAGCTTCCTAGGGTTAGTTAGCTTGCTATCAACAAGGTGCTGGCGTAGCTCTGGAAAACAGTTACTAGATAAATGCTCCCATGCGAACAAATCATACAGTTGCTCAAAAGTTTCCACTTTGCTACCCTTCACCCAGCGATCCATTGCTCTGCAAAAAAAAGACACATATTCGACCCAAGTGGTACCCTCTAACTTCTTACAGGTTCTAAAACTCTGCCTGCACATTTCTGGGGTCAAACCATATCGCGTCATCAAGGCGTCTTTCATATCGGCATACACTATCCTGCTCTCTTCAGGCAGATCCAACAGGGTATCCCTCCCATCACTCACAAAGCGTCCCCACATCCCCGCTCCCCAATCCTTCTCAGGGACCCGGTGGGACACCAGGGCTATCTCATATGTGGCAAACCATTGCCCAATATCCTCACTCTTATGGAAATCCTTGATGACATCCTTGGGTATATACACTCTACTCTCGGTAGGTACTAACGGTATGCTGCCACCAGAGGGGGAGATCTCTAAACACTTAGCCTTGATCTCCAGCTCCCTCAATATTCTTTCATGCCCCAGTTTCATTTTCTCAAGTTCAAATGTCAACCTGTTATTCTCAATATCCAACTTTTTACTCTCTAGGTCCTTCTGACCTTCTAATTTGGCCATCTCCAAACTATGCCTCCTATCTCTCTCCCTGTCCTCCATCTCTTCTGGAGACAGACCCTTTGAGGACACACTAGTACCGGGACTGGAAAGTGCTTTACCTCCCCCCAAATCCACTTCGTCATCCTGCTGCCCTCCAGCATTCTCTCCCCCGTCCCCAGGCTCTCCCCCATTCCCGGGGGACTCTCTCGCCTCCCACCAGGCTTTCAGCGCCTTCTGATACTCCTCCTTCCTAGAGAGACCCGCAATAGGGACGGTGAATCGCATGCAAAAATACTTTAACTGTTTGGCAGTGTAGGTTTCTAACCTCTCTTCCTCAAAGGTGGGATCCTCCGAAGCAATGGATGTGGCTTACCCGTTGTAGACATAACTGACAATTACAATCGACAATAGAACAAAATCAGACCGTACGTGGGTGCGCCTAGGCCTACACTCACTAGTAGCGTACACTGGTTATTGTATGTGGATCACAAATGCAAGTCCTGATCCTCACCGCTGCCACCAATGTTAGAAATGGGGATCCCTAGTTGGCCGCGGCTGGCGCCGAGGTCCAAATAGGGGTCCTTCTTCCTAAGTCAGAGTAAGGGGGCTACACCCTTTGATAACCCCTGCTCAACCCTGTGGTAACGTAGCACGAGCAGACAGGCCTATCTCAGAGGCAGTGTGTGAAGCATTTATGACCATACGCAATAACACAGGAAAGACGCTACAAACGGACACCACAAGTAGTTATAGAAAAATAGTTATCTTTATATAGACTGAACACGAGGCTAAAAAGCACTCAAGGAGCCACAATGCACACAATTACAGATTCACTTCACAAGCAATAAAGCACTCGAAACGGGGGTGGAACGGACTTAGTTCGGGACCGGGGTCCACGCGACCCAGGGATGCACAATGTACCTGAGATGTAAAGGGGCACGGCACTCACGATAATCCTGGGACGGGGCTTAAAGGCGGGCACCCAGTGGTACCCGAAGGGGGTGGGGACTAGTGCGGGCACTCGGTGGTACAGCTCCTCAGCTGCAGCGGCCCACAATAGCTATGGCGATGATTCTCGTAGGATGGCAAAGGCGGGCACTCAGCGGCACAGCTCCTCAGCTGCAGCAGCCCACAACAGCGATAGCGATGATTTCCGTAGGATGGCAAATGCGGGCACTCAGAGGCATAGCTCCTCAGCGGCGGCAGCCCACAATAGCGATAGCGGCATTCATAGGATGTCAAGTGCGGGCACTCGGCAGCACAGCTCCTCAGATGCAGCGGCCCACAATAGCGATAGCAATTTTCATAGGATGGCAAATGCAGGCACTCAGCGGCACAGCTCCTCAGCTGCAGCGGCCCACAACAGCGATAGTGACTTTCATAGGATGGCAAATGCGGGCACTCAGCGGCACAGCTCCTCAGCTGCAGCGGCCCACAACAGCGATAGCGACTCTCATAGGGTGGCACATGCGGGCACTCAGCGGCACAGCTCCTCAGCTGCAGCAGCCCACAACAGCGATAGCGACTTTCAGCCCGCGTTCTCCGCAGTAGAACCAGAGGCTCTAGAATTCTCAACAGAGGCCTCACCTGCGGGTAGAATCCCCCTCAAATAGGAATCCAGACGGCTGATGGGTGAAGTCTAATGTCCCTGAGACTTCGGCAGGAGGCAAGCTCAAATCAGGCCCTTGGGTAGTTGCTTCAGCAAAATGGATGAAAGTTTCAAAGTCCTTTTCCTCTCATTACACGGACAGAGGTTCGTCTTGGCATCCAGAAGTAACACCCTCGTGGGGGTTTTCGCGCACATCTTTATACCCCCTTTCCCTTTGTTCTCTCCAAAAGTCACAAGTCACTGAACCCAGTCAGAACCAATCCGGGGAGGTCCTGGGGCCACGTTGTTTACGAAGCGGCATCCAGCCTTTGAGGAAGAGGGGGTCTGCTATCAGACGCACAGTGGGGGCTGGAGCCATCATTCACCTTGCCAGGCCCAGCCCTGCTCAGACCAAAGGGTCACGCCTCCCCATACTCCAGCTGCAGATTCCTCTACTCGACCCAGGTCGGGTTCAGCCTACCCTGTCCCTCCAAAAACCAGACGGCCAATACACATAACAGCAGAGCACACTGGAAGATTTAAACATGAAAATACCCACTTTCCCAAAGTGGTATTTTCAGACACGGAATATAGAAATAACCCTCACTACAAGATGTACTTTAATATTCTGGGCTCAGGCATACCAAATTCGACTATCCACTTTACAAGCTGCTTCTGTGGGTGGCGCAATCAGCGCTGCAGGCTCACCAGCAGCATTCGGACTACCAGCCCTGGGCACGCACAGTGCACTATACTAGAGACTAATAGGTAGACCAATTGAGCCAATTATGGGAACATCAATTCATCCAGTCAATTTACCATAGGGAGCATTCGCGCTGTGGCATGGAATGGCCGTAGCACAGCGCCCAGAGCATCTAACACCAGCAAACACAGAGGAGACAAAAAGCGAGAAATGGAGGGGAGACCCAAGCCAATGGTGCCAGGTCCAACAGGAGTCATGCAGATAAGTTCAGAGAACAAGGATTGTGTTGAAGAATCTGTCATTCTCCCTGGGGAGAAGTTTGTGGCATTTTCCCAGTGATGGGAGGGGGGCTTATAAAAGGTGAAGGTCTGTAAACCAATACTGGTGAGTCCCGCTGTGGCTATGAGGATTAGCTGGCAGGGGACACTTTTGTCCAGACAGACTAATGGATTGCATTTGGCAAAAGCCTCTGTGCTACATTGCACCTTTCTTCTTCTTGCCATGCCTCAAAGCATACACAACCTTCTAGCTCTCAAATGACTTGCTCAACAAAAGTAGCATTTCAGGAGAACACTCATGGTGCTGGGACAAAGTACCAAATTACGGACCAAGAAACTGATGGCCTACTGGAACAATTGGCACACAACTCATCAAAAAGCAGGAAGGATTCTACGAGAACATTTTGTGGATATATATGTTGTTCAACCTCTGAGAGTAGTATCCTCAGGACTATGATTAAGTGGTGTTTCCTTAAAAGGAATGTCAATTTTCATGTCAAAGAAGGGGCTACACAATATGTACTACTGATGAAGTACTGGCATTTCTTGTTTGATGGTGCCGCAAACAGGTTCAAAACCAGTTGACTTCATTGTGGAAAGATCATACTCACCAGATTCTGATGTAACTTTAATTCAGGAGAGAAACTTGCTGTCCAGTAGAGATCATATGCCCAAGTGTGGATGTTGGGATAGGTTCTGCTCTCGATTATATTCATGCTCTTTCACCCAATCCCACAGGAGCTGAAAGTGTGACCGACTTTGTGCTGCCGTTTTGTTTAAATAAAACATGGAGGAATGGTGTCCATCCTCCCCAACAATGGCAAGATATCTAGCCTTGGAAGGAAAGACTGCAGGCTTTTCCCAGACCATCCTGAGAGCCAGGACATTTATAAGAAGATCCTTCTCCTGGGTTGACTACTGATCCCTTGCATTCATCTCCTGAAATTTGGGCCCCATCCCTTCAGACATTCTGTGGTCATAACAAAGTGAGGTGCTTGATGTTGAAAATACAGGTCCTGTGTAAGACAGATTTTCTCCAGACACAATGTCAGGTATTCTTGATCTTAATTGACATCTGTATGTAAACAAAGGATCCAGACACCTGGAACAATCGGCTTCTGATTCTTACTGTAGTGGATGCACTCACAGACTGCAATAGGGGATTAGCAAAACTCCCAGTAAGGACCCTCTCCTAGAAGAATGGCTTTGAATGGTTTGATATTCAAGATGGTACTTGCAGAGCTGCTGAAAATCCAGAATAGGACACCATTCACCAGATTTTTTATTGAGCAGGGAAAATCTAGAGCTAAAACCCTTTGGTCACAAGGATTTGGGGACAGGCTCCAAGGCCCCTTTGTGAGGCACGGACACTATCTCTGCTTGTAAGAGTTACTAGTGCAAGTGTGTAGCTTTCTGTTGTAATACTGTTGATGGCTTTGGACAAACTCTGGAGTATGTTCTTACTTTAGCAGGCCCAACACCCACCTGTAGGATGTAATGGCTAGCAACCGTGCATAAAAAAACAGAGAGCCTGCCACCCACACTGCTTAGTAGGACAGGCGATGAAAAATTGAGACAGGTACAAAGACACTGACCGTATAATAAATCTTGCTATTTGAACTTACTGCCAATTTTCTTCCTGAGCGGAGGTCTACAGTACAAAGAGAAAGGCAGTGTCTATGCTGCCTGTTCCTGTGAAAGACAGTGTGTCTGGTAACAGCCTCTGTATGAGGGAACTCTTTAGCTCCTTGCTTGATGAAAATCTTCAATACTATAGCTCACCCCACCACAGGCTAAGCTACATTAATATAATCAATTACAGGGGCTTATCCAAGTGTTTGTTGTCGAAAGGCATGTCCAAAATTTGACGCTTGACGTCTGGCCTAAATGAAGTAGAGTAAAACCACATATGTCGTCTCATAATTACAGAGCCTGCCAATATGTCTAAAGAGTGTACTGGCCAAATCAATGGCACCAACTATCATGACTGCAGAAGCCCTTTCCATTCCCCAAATCATGGTAACAGCTTCCCCCTCCTTTTTTTTCTGTAAGCAGAGAAAGGAATGGGGTCTGTCTTTTCATACCCGACTAACATAAAAGTCGACTATGGATAGAGTTGGCAGCATTGATGGAAGTCACTGCAAGGGTCAAAACTCTAACCCAAACAGACCATCTTGCAGCCTGCATTGTGCTGCCCGTCTTAGTGGTACGCTAGCACATAGACCTCCCCCCGCCTCCACTAACTAGATTGCCTGCGTACCACCTTGGCATCGTACTAGAAACAGTATTTCAATGACCAATAGTGAACGATCAAACGCTTCAAAGACATCTCGATTAAGGAGTGGAATTAGGCTAAATCACCCAGAGAAAAGCCTTTATGAAGCTATGTGGCGCACTGGTATCTGGGGTCACACTGTTGTCACATTCATCCATTGAAGCCTGTAGCCCGTGAAAGTCTTATTCGTTCTCTTTTTTGCTGTGCTCATCCAAGGAATCCGTCCCCACTTATGTAAAGTGTCTTAGAGTGGCAGTGCTACTGTTTGTGGAGGAGGTGGGGGAACATCCAGAAACTGTGGTGGTGGCGACAGGGAGAGCTAGTTGATTCGATGCCTCTGGATGT
Organism: Calotriton arnoldi; assembly: GCA_963921515.1. Taxonomy (NCBI): domain Eukaryota; kingdom Metazoa; phylum Chordata; class Amphibia; order Caudata; family Salamandridae; genus Calotriton; species Calotriton arnoldi. Next base: position 82,516 of record CAWUFW010016567.1, read on the forward strand.
CCCAGATTTCCAGGAAATCTGCTACAGTAGCCTTGTATCACTCAAATGTCATTAAATAGGTTAAGAAGGACTCTGAGCATTGGTGGATCTCGGGTAGGAGACTTTTCAGAGTACTCAAAATACTGCTTATCGCAGCGAAGGATGATCATACCCTCAGTGGATTCCTCTTTCACCTCGTAATAATGCCCTCTTGTCGCTGGTTACGTCCATATTTTTCATCTTTATCCTCCTCCTTGGCATTTTAAATTAGGGTGAATGGGACTGATGTCTCTCCCAAAAGCTCCTTCATCCTGGAACTTCCCTTCAGGGTCCAGAATCCTTTTAACCATGGTGGGATTTTGCTAAGGGATGCATCTTGAGGAAAGACGGTTGGTTTAACAGAAGCAAGAGGTAAGGAGATAGTCTTTCTTTTTGGTGTTGTCAACAATGATGTCAATGATGGTGCGGACACCAATGGCTGTGCTGTGTACAAAGGTGTGAACGAGAATTGACATCAAGTCTGTTGCTTAAGGTATATGTGGAGCCATTTTATGAAGGAACAGACTCTGAAGATGCGTCAATGACTGTATGTGACAGCAAAGGTAAAAGCAAAGGAGTCTTGAATGTAGTACGCAATACAATTGCATTTATTGTCGATGGTGCCATCAACTGTTTAGAAGTGTCTTTGGACTTGTGATGCACTAGAGGAGACTGCTTTTGTGAACTTCAGTCACATTTTTGGAGGCCCTACGGGGATGGATGAGTTCTCCTAAAGTAGATGGTGGGCTCTTCTAAGTTAAGGACTTGCCAGGCACTTTACACCCATCTTGATGATGTTTAAATGATCCCTGACTTTTATTAGATCACATATCCTCTGGCCCTAGTTACCTGCTTTCTTTTGCGTAGACATCTGAGCAATCAACCTTCCAAATCACGGACAGTTTTTGCTGAAAATATCCAGCACATTTTACCATCCTTGGGTTAGTGTTCGAGGGGTAAAGGCAATAAATGCATTTGATGTGTGCGTCATCCATAAATACCTTTTCATCCAAAATTAGCTATCAGGCCTAAAATGGCTTTCTTCCGTGAGTCAGCCATTCCTGTAAAAAACAAAAGCTCAGTCTTTCACTGGAGTCAACACTCTAGGGGCACAGACTGGTTTTATGCCACATGATTTAGAAATCCTTGGAGGGCAGAGCTGACGAGCAGCACAGACAATTTGACTGAAAACAGAGAAAGCTTCCTGTATAAAAAGAACTACAGAAGTACGCTCACTGCACTCAGTTTAAGGCTTAATACTTAAGGAGGCTATTCACTCACTGCTGAGCCTACTTTACACTGTTCGAGACCATTATACTCAACACATAAAAAGGTGAGGGACCATCAAAGATACTTAAATTCTTACTGGTATTCTTACCGTGAATCATCTTCTGCCTTCTAATGCAAACCTCATGATAAGTCTGACTTTTGGAACTAAGTGACGGATATTATCACTTCAGATAGGGCCTCCAGAAAAGAGAACACTAGTATGCAATGAGGCAACACAAGAGACAACCTCTGACTAGATACCACACAAATAATCCCCTTATTGAGAGATAAATGACTGGCCATTCAAACTATTGTTTTATGAGAATAACATGTCAAGACATGAACAAAAGGGGCAGTAAGGGTCTAAAAGACATCACAGCACCTAAACAGGAGAAGCATTATAATCGCATCTGCTGCCACCTTCTCTGTCTCGCCCTACATTTGTTGGAGCTCACAGATCTGATGGAAGCTGCAGAACAGGAGATGCTTATTACTCTCCACTAGTCCTCCCGTACCTCACAGCCTATTCCCATCATAGAGCTTCTCTTGCTGGGTAAGTCACTAAAAAAGGTGCAGGTCCATTTGGGGGGTGGACGGAAAAATCAGTAACATCATCATCTTCCAAGACTACCTGTCTGAATACAGATCCCAATGTAGCACCCAGGAGACATCCAAACAGTCGATGACACTACAAATTACAAACAAAGACTGGTGTATTGTTATCCTGCTGGATCTCTTTGAAGCCTGTGGAGACAATCATCAAACCATTCTCAAAATAAGCTCCTGAAATTAGGCTTCAACTGCATCACTCTTCAGTAGCTCACATTCCACCTGGACAGATACACGCTCTTCCAGATGGCCATCTGCTGAACTGCACCCATCCCCAAAACCTGCAGAGTTTCCTAAGGACTCATGTTATAACTAGTAATTGTTAATCTCTACTTTGAACTGTTGGGAGTCCTCATGGCTGACAATCATCATGTTTTATCAATATGCGGACACTCAACTGTGTAAAATAAATCTAGAAATTACATTATCCACAACACAAATTGCTTTGCCAAATCCAACACTAGATGACCAAGTCATACTTGAAGCAAAACCCTCTGAAAATAAGAGATTGTGCTAATTGCCAAAGCAACCAACTGGAAGGGATGGTGCAGTAGCTTGCATGATACTCCTCGATCTATTCAACCCATCTCAAACAACAGACAAACTGACTATCATCAATTCATCATGCTCTACAAAGTGAAAGCTTTTGATCCCTGAAGTAAATTTTAGAACAGCCATACAAGCCATGGTAATAATTACCCTGAAAAACAACACCCTGCTTATTAGCATTTCATAATCAACTTGGACTACCCTTCAATAGCATCCTTAATGCCTCTGTCAGTCTAATACAAGATTTCACAAAGCTGGACAACTACACTTCTACAACTCCACTGATTCTCTCTACAAGCCCTCCTCATCATCAAAGAATACTGCATTACCTCAAAGGGGCAAACTGAAATAGCTCAACCTAAATAGCAGACACGATCAAGATATCCAGTGGGCAACAAAACACTTGTAGCAGGAATGCCATCTGACTTTAGACAAAAAACATGCAGGATGGAGAATACAAATTGTAAAGTCTTCTCCCACTTTCTTAGGATCTGGAACTCCCTGCTCAAGCATGCGTCTTCACTCCGGTTATTCATAAGGAACTGATGGGCATGTAACCATCAGTTTGGTGGATGCCACGAACTAAATCTCATTTTACTGGGCATCCATTCCCTGATCCCACTTATCTGCATTTCTAACCTCGACCTGTACATTTGTAAAATACAAAAAGAGAGAGAGGGACCCAACCACCAAAGGGGAGTGGTACCAAATACGACAAAAAGTCACAAAGAATCCCCCCATGGGTAAAAAACACCTATACAATACCACATTCACACGAGAAACCTTATATCACCAACACGTTAACAATAAACAAAGGATCCAAGAAATAAACAAATCAAGTTAGTTCTCAATGAATAGTACAAATTTATTAAATTCAGTATACAATAATTAAAAATTCATCTTAAAACTTCACAGTATTTTTCTAACGTTCATCATAAAACAATAATCAAAGAAGCTTTATCAAGTTAAAAAGGATTAGACACACATATCTTGAGGGCAGATCAATACATCCAATTAAAAAAACACAGCACAAAAAAACATAGATTGGAGAACGAGCAGGAAAATTGTTTCCAAGTCACAGGTATAGCCACATAATCATACACAGATCATACACAGATCAAATTTTGTGTTTTTTTAATTGTATGTATTGATCTGCCCTCAAGATATGTGTGTCTAATCCTTTTTAACTTGATAAAGCTTCTTTGATTATTGTTTTATGATGAACGTTAGAAAAACACAATGAAGTTTTAAGATGAATTTTTAATTATTGTATACTGAATGTAATAAATTTGTACTATTCATTGAGAACTAACTTGATTTGTTTATTTCTTGGATCCTTTGTTTATTGTTAACGTGTTGGTGATATAAGGTTTCTCGTGTGAATGTGGTGTTGTATAGGTGTTTTTACCCAAGGGGATTCTTTGTGACTTTTGTCATTTGTAAAATACTCCATTGCTAGATTTGCACTACAAATGTCAGCAGATACACAAACACTTGCCCACATGCTTGGTGAAAACCATCCCAATTGACACTTACACATTAATATATTGCTGCTATTCAGTAAATCCAATTAAGCTCATGACTATGTAAAGCAGTGACTAAAACATGGAAATTTGAGAATTTCATTTTCGAGAATGCAGATTGGTTTATAACTGTAGCTTCAAAAACAAACAACCCCTGTTGGGACAGAAACGTCCCTCACATTGTAACAGACATGCACCCCTGCCCCAAGTGCCCATTGCAAAGATAACTGGATCCCTTGTGCTGACTTTTGATAAAGAGCGAACACGGATCATGTGTGTGCGCCATGACCTAGGCCTGACTCACGAATTGCAGTCTTGCACATACCGGGACAGGCACCCCAAAGCATTATCCTTGTGTAGTGAAAGACTAATGCCTTTCGCCAGGAGTTACACAAGTGCAATTGTGGCAGCATATAGTGTTTTAAATAATGGTGATCAATAGATTGAACAGACTGTTTCACTTGTGTCTGTGGAGTGGGGCCTACAGGCCCCTCATGAAAAGTTCCACTTCTGTTGGCTTAACTCGCCCTTGGCCTGCATTGGGTTGATGTAGCACCACACAATGTGTGAATGTGTCTTGCGTGTGCACACTGACATGTATCTGTACCTTGAGTGATGCAATACAGGGAAGCCAGTGCGTGTATCTAGCTGTGCGCACTGAGATACATGTGTGCCTGTAAAAGTGCGGTACATGGGCGCCTGCCCTCATGTTTTGCATGTGCACAGGGATGTATGTATATCTATGAGTGGCAAAGTACATGGAAGCCTATGGGTTCCATATTGGAAACCAAGTTTCTTTTGTAGAGGCATGTGGAGGTGGAGAAGCCCTCCAGATAGTTTTGTGGATTGCTACATTTCTGAGATCTGGGTGGGACACACTGGAGGAAAGAAGAGCCAGGCTCTTCTGTACATTTCCAAAGAGCTCTTAGATTCTGAAGGAGGTCACTGTTCAAAGGTGCCTGAATACATCTCAGGAAGGAGATGAGGCTGATAAGTGAATCATAAACAGTAGGGGTGGGGCCAATTGGGAACCTTTTGTTAGGCATACATCAGTAAGGCCAACAGTTAGGTGTGATCCTAGAATCGCTCCCATGTCCTCTATTGTGGGGCTATATGAAATGGAGTCACTCCTGTGTAACAGACTACTTTTCTGGGTAAATGGACAGGACAGAGGAGTGGACACTTCAAAGGATGCAACTCCCAACATGAACTTCAAAGACTGAGAGACTAAATCAAATTGGTTTCTGGAAAAGGATTATGAAAAGGAGATCTGATGTTTCAATCGTCAAGCACCCAGGCATTGTTGTACCGTCACCTGGAGAAGCACAGCAAGTGTTCGGATTTGTGTGACCAGAATAGGGGATCAAGGCGTGTTGGTCTTCTAGCTGGGTGAGGTGACATCACCCATGATACTCAAAACCACCTTCTCTGGAGCACCAGCTTGCAGAGACCATAGGAACCATGTTAAGAGGAGTAGGAGCGCGAGGTCCAATGGGGCATCCTGGTGAGTGGATCCTTGCATTGAGGTGTGAGAGGATTGCAGTTGCACTGCTGGGCCCATCTGCCCATGTGCAGATTTAAGTCGGAGAGACTATATGCCAAAGGGGGCCGCCGTGAATCAAAATTACTGTTGCACCAATCAAGGCGGTCTGCTCATGTGCTGATTTAAGCCTGTGACCACATATGTCAGAGCGGGCTGCTGCCAAAGGTAACTGCCATTTGCACGGATCAGGCCGACTGCCCATGTGCTGTACAAAGTCGGCACGCCCGTATGCTAGAGGGGGCCACTGTGAAGACTGCTGCAGCGCCACTGATCAGGCGCCACCCATGTGCTGGCAAAAGTCGATAACCCTGTGTGCCAAGGAGGGGGCCGCTGTGAAGTGCAAGGTCCATCGCCCTGGTTGAACAATCTGTTGAGTAAACTAAGACTCTTGCTTAGCTCTACAAGGTTTGCATTCAACCACATGGGTGTCAGGAGTGAACTTAGTTCAAAGCAACAGCAATTGAATGTGAAGAAGCAGGTTGTTGTAGCCCCACACAACCTAGATGAAATGGTGTCTCTATTTTTTGGTTATGAACAGTCCTTAAACAGGATTCCAGAGATGCAGTGGTAAATTGAAAAGGCCAATTTTGTTGTGTACACGTACACACACACCTACACACGCACACACACACACACACACACACACACACTGCACTAAGAATAAGTCACTTTATGCTTAAAGTGTTTATTTCAACAGTTTTCTCCTGTTGCTTAGCACATCTAAAAAACAAAACACATAGATTATTTAAAAAAAACACTAATTTATGTTGCAAACGAGAATAAAATAAACATTTCTACAACAGTTAAAATGTCATCTAGAAACCTAACACCCTAAAACCTACTTCTATGCACTCTACTATGAGAGATTGGCATAGCGTAACTTGCATTTAGAGTTCCATAGGGAGAATCAATGCACTACATATCAGTTTACAGCAAAATGCAGTAATCAGCAGTCGGGATCACATGTTCCCTCGATAAGGAAAACACATCAGCATCAGGTCTTCTCCTCCTGGACTTGGCTGAATATCAGCTTTCAGTGCAGAACGGGATGCTGTGGCATCACGAAAGTCTGAAGATTATCTGGCAGTATCTTGCACGATAACCTGGGGCGAAGGAACTCTCCTCTCAAGTGGTCGATTGGCAGGCAATGTATACTATATCTTATCTGAGATAGGAATTTCTGACATTGTTATGTTCCAGTTAGGTACCCCAATATAGGCTCAGGTAGCCACCTAACCTTTCACCTATATTCTCCCCTACATTACACTACATAACGGTTCTTACTACTGACCTTTTACCTAGTTACGGTAATGTCCAAAGATGACATGGGGTTTTCTCCGAAAAGCTTAAGCCTCATTTATTATGCATGAGGATACTCGGAATCACAGTAGGACAGCAGGCCAACCATCTCCTGCATAATAACTATGTATAAAGGTCATTTTCTTCAGTCATCCTAGTCCAACATGACACAGAAAGGTATATCCCCAGGGGGTACCACTTTGGGAATATTTACCCCATATCTTGCTGAGGTAGTCAGAGGAGAAAAGGATTTCCATGCCGACACACTGATGCGAGACGCTGAGGCTCCTGCACGCAGACACTCCAGCTCGCAGTGGTCTGACATCCCTTGCGGGGTGTCCATCTCAAGACCAAGACGGGGTCCCACAGTCTCTCACTTCAGGTAATGGGGTTGACTTTATCCTAGAGGGATTCTTGGCTTTTACAGCTACATACATGCTAGGTACACTTAGGTACATCTAGTTAGGGTTGCATCGTAGGAGTACACATACTACGGTCATGTATTTTATATACTTGCCCGTATTCATTGTTTTAGCACGATGGTAGAAATCTACCATTCTTTTACGCGGTTAGTGCTTATAATCATATATATCTGTTACCGTCTAATGGTTGTCTCAGTACACCTATTTTACACTAGAATGACGCTGGTTCAATTAATGCTTATTGACAAATGTTCCCACCGTTTATTCTGTGCATCTCTCTGAGACGAAGTGAGCACGAGTGACTGAGCGAAAAGTAGTATTAGTTATACAGTTGGTGGTCAGCAATAGGCAAAATTGGCGCTCTAAGGTCTATCACAAGTAGAAATCAGTAATGGCAGGTAACCTGGCACGGTGCATAAGGTAGGGAAAAACCACCAGATCCACAGCAGACCACTATGCTATATATACAAATCCTCTGCACACGTTCAAAAGTACATACATAAAGTTACATAATATATCACAATGATGCTTGTCTTTATATTTTCAGATGTCTTTAATTCAAGATCTTTAAGCCTTCTTAGCCAACACGTGTTTCGTCACTGTTACAGGGGATTACCCCGCGACTTCTTCAGGGCTAAGTGAATATATAAACAGGTACTTGTTCGTGTATGCAATGGTAGTAAGAACACTTTACTTTTCAAATTATTGACAAGGTGACTTCGGTGACTTGTGTGAGTTTCAAAAAAGTGAATAGAACTGTGTGGAAATCCATGTGAACTGGTGTTGTACAGGCTTCTCGTGCAACTTCTTTGTGCATCCATATATCAATGGGGGGAAAGAAAGAACAAGCAAAGCCCCCAATTGTTATGTTATCGCTTTAAAACATACTGGTACAGTTGGTGTTTAAGGCTCCCTTAAAGGAGTAATCCTGTGGTTGGCAAGATGCGGGCATGCAATCATCCTGTTTAGGAATTATAATCCATTTTGTTATATTCGTGGCGAAGCAGTGCTCCCTCATGCTGTCACTAAATAGTAAATACATGCAGACTATATTGTGTAATCAAACATGTATAAAAGAACGTATTTTTTTATAATACGATACCCGAGGTCAGTTTCAAGTAGTCTCTAGGTAACAGAAAAGGGCACATCAGCTAAAGAGTAGCAGCCGGTACATTCTAATAAGGTGTACTAGCTACCATGAAGGATCCCCCTACCTTAATTCCGGTGATAATTCCAACCCGGAAGGGGTTCCTATAAGTTCTGCTCCTGGAGAGGTAGACCAATTAGTCTTGTGTCCGGAAAGCTAAAATTGCTTCCAAATGTAAGGGAGTTTCTTTTAGAAGAGCTGCCCCATCCTAAGGTAAAATTAACATTATATTAGCATTTTTATCCCTTATTCCTCTGTCCCGTATTGAGACTCTAGCAAGTCAGTTTTATCATTCCTTACCGGTAGTATTAGGTAGAACCCTTCGGATCTCCAGGCCGTGGCGTGTTCGCCGTGTAACTCAGCAGTCAGCAGCCGGCCACCCCGGCGTTGTCTTAAATAATGAAGCATGAGGGCGGACTAAGCCGGTACTGAACCCATTTTGTGCACCATCTTGGAGTGGTGTATCGGGACCCCCGGGGCACTGGAATCCCAGAACCCATTTTGGGCACCATCTTGGAGTGGTGTATCGGGACCCCCGGGGCACAGGAATCAATATTGTTGTGAACTGGCGGAATGTCGGTGGCAACGGGCTAGTGGAAAGCCCATAGGATTAAACGCTATCTGCTACTAATCTGTATCTGCAGGGGCACATGACAGCATTGCGGTGCACTACCAAACAAGTGTGGCATTTGTGGCAACGTGCATGCGGTGTTATACATAAGTACATCCTTGTAAGAAATTTCTCTTGATATCCAAGAGCGTTGTCGTTCTGACCCGAACGAATCAACATGATTAGTGTGTTTTGTGTCATGTGACAAAGTGATAGTGAATATCGTGACATAACTGGGTGAACCTCATATTTAACTACAAATTCCTAGACTTGTTACGGACAGTGGCAGTCGGTCTCAATTCTAGCTAGTATCAGATCCAAAGCATTTTAGGAGCCGTATAGCAATGTGAAAGTGATTTCTGTGACATAGCTAGGTGGGGACAGTAGCATTTAGTCTCAGTTCCTTATTGTACATAGTCTACAACAGGTTAAGTATCGAGGTCTCAATTCCTCACTGTACATTGTCTACAACATGTTAAGTATCGAGTGCAAGTAAATCCCTTCATTAATACGGAAACAGTCATATATTCCAGCAGTATGTAGTCTACCAAAATAAATAGGGATGATGATGGGAGTACTCTATAAACTGTGATGGTGTACATAGTCTACAACATGTTAAGTCTCGAGGTCTCAATTCCTCACAGTATATAGTCTATAGTAAGTTAAGTATCCAGTGCGAGTAAATCACTTCATTAATACAGAAACTGTCATGTATTGCAACAGTACGTAGTCTACCAAGAAAAGTAGGGATGATAATGGGCATACTCCATAAACTGTGATGATGGCATGGCGTAAGCCAGCCAGTGTTTCAGTTCATTTGGACGTGGGTACGGGCTAATCCCCAAGGAAGTATTGAAGCTCATGGTCCGTGTTCAAGCCCTGTTCGACACTTTTAAGTCTCATAATCCATAGCGCCTCTTTCCTCCTGAGTTTTAATTCCCTATTACCTCCCCTTGGGTCTTTGGGTGTGACATCAAACCCATAAAAGGAGAACGTTCTATGTGTGCTCTGAGAATTACATTCAGCTATGTGTGTGGCTATCGGATATCTGCTGTCCCCTTGTTTTACAGCCCTCATGTGTTCCCCAATGCGCTCTTTGAGGCTCCTGATGGTACTTCCAATGCATCTTAGACAACACTTACACTCAATAGCATATACTACATATTTTGTGTAACAGGTGATGTTGTTGTCAATTTTGTACACCCTGTTGTTAGGTCCCCTAAATTCTTTCTTTCTGTCAGTGGCCCGTCTGCACATGGAGCAGTGGCCGCATTTGAAAAAGCCCAAAGTGTGTTGGGTAAGCCAGTTTGGTGTTTATGCACTTTTGGGTAGCTAGGGCTGACAATATCTTTTAGGCATACACCCCTGAGAAAGGTAATCTCAGGCCTTGATTGCGCCTGGCACGTGTGAATTCGCCATATGGGATAGCATTAATCTGGTGACCTGGATGTGCACTTGAGGCATGAAGGGTTGCATTACAAGCTGTTGGTTTCCTGAATAGTCTGCTTTGGATCTTATTATCTAGAACAAAGAGTTCAACATCTAAGAATCTGATGTTCCTCTGACTGTACTGGAATGTAAATCTGATGTTTTTGTCATTGCTGTTAAGGTGTGTGAAGAATTCAATTAGTTTTTCGGTGGAGCCTGTCCAGAGCATAAGACAGTCGTCTATGAATCTGCCCCAAAATAAGATCGAGTCATTCCAGTTACTACCCCATTCGCTCCAAATCCATTGTTCTTCCAGTCTGCCCATGAATAGATTAGCATATGAGGGAGAAAACTTTGAGCCCATAGCCACCCCTTGATTTCTGTGTTGTTGGATCAACTATGTCATGCTACCATTTTTACTAAACTGGACCTGCGGGGGGCTTACCATCTCATTCGGGTCCGTGAAGGGGACGAATGGAAGACCGCTTTTAGAACTAAGTTCGGTCTCTTTGAATACTGCGTTATGCCCTTTGGGTTGCGTAACGCCCCCGCAGCGTTCCAGTTTTTTATTAATGAGATGTTGAGGGATCTCTTGGATATTTGTGTCATTGTATATATCGAAGACATACTGGTGTTTTTCAAGGATATTGGGGAACATGATTTGCATGGGACTCAAGTCTTGCAGCGATTGCGTGATAACCAGTTGTTCGTTAAATTGGAGAAATGTACCTTTCAGACATCTCGGGTAGAGTTTTTGGGTTTTGTTATTTCTGCTGATGGTATGCAGATGGATCCCAAAAAGACCGAGGCCATTACCACCTGGCCTAGTCCAACCTGTGTTAGAGATGTACAGGTGCTATTGGGGTTCGCCAATTTTTATCGGCGTTTTATCTCCCATTTTTCAGACGTGGTTACCCCTATCACCTCCTTGTTAAGGAAGGGTGTAGTATTCCATTGGACGCCGGCCGCTCAGTTAGCCTTTCAGGCCCTGGTTGGGAAATTCACTTCCGCTCCTATATTGCATCATCCGGATCCTACTCCCTTTCTTTGTAGAGGCAGATGCCTCTCAGTACGCTGTGGGTGGAGTTTTGTCCCAGCGTGATATTGAGACTGGTCTCATGCACCCCCTTGCCTATTTTTCTAAGAAATTGTTGCCCGCTGAACAAAATTATACTGTGGCGGAGAGGGAATTGCTGGCTATTAAGCTGGCGTTCCAGGAATCGAGACATCATTTGTGGGGTGCAAGACATCCGGTTACGATCTATACGGATCACAAGAATTTGGAGTTCTTTCGCTCAGCACGGGCTTTGACACCACGGCAGATGAGATGGGTATCATTTTTTAACAAATTCAATTTTACCATCACGTATAGGCCTGCTGCCCAGCAGGTAAAATATGATGCCTTGTCTCGCATTCATGTGTCTCCGTTGTGTAGGGAGGTACCTTCTGGTGAGGGGTGTATGATTCCGACAGAGAGGATTATTGGTTGCACCTCTTTTGAGGAGTTTGCGGAGGAAATCAAGGTGCTGTTATCCTCCATTGATGTGACTCCCTGGTTGATGGATTCATCGTTGCAGTTAAAGGATGGGTTGTTGTTTCATGGTGTGCAGTTATTCGTACCCCCCGAATTGAGAAGTAAGGTTATTGGTTGGTGTCATTCATCTTCATTGATGGGACACCCTGGAATCACCAAAACGCGGGAGGTTTGTCTTCGTTGGTTTTGGTGGGCTACGATAAGTCGCGATATTCAGGTGTTTGTGTCCTCTTGTCCAGTGTGTGCTATTAATAAAGCTTCGCACACTCTTCCGATGGGTCTTTTACTTCCACTACCTGTCCCTCCTGCCCTATTGCATACCATAAGCATGGATTTTGTTACAGATTTGCCGTTGAATGATGGGTGTACTGTTATTTTGGTTGTGGTGGATATGTTTACAAAAACTGCTCATTTTGTATCCTTGCCAAAGGTGCCGACTGCCCAGGAACTTGCTAAAGTGTTTATCACACATGTGTTACGCTTACATGGCATTCCTTCTGCCATTGTTACGGACAGGGGGCGCAGTTTGTGTCTCAATTCTGGAGGGAATTGTGTTCCTCGCTGAAGATGGAGCTCCGGCTGTCCTCAGCGTACCATCCTCAGACTGATGGGCAGACGGAGCGTACTAATCAGACGATGGAGCAGTATCTTCGTTGTCTTCTTTCTTCCCTTACTAGTTCCTGGGTGAGGGCCTTGCCCATTGCCGAATTTGCATATAACAACAGTCTACATTCGGCATTGGGGGTTTCTCCTTTCTTTTGTTTTATGGGATTTTACCCTAGGGCTATTCCTATTCAGCCTTCTGGTAGGGTTCCTGCTGTTGACACTTTGAGCCGTGAACTTTCTGCCGTTTGGCGTGCGGCCCATGACCATTTGGTGGCTGCTAAAGCCAAAATGAAATCTAATGCTGATAAACACCGTCTCCCTGCTCCTTCCTATGCCCCTGGGGATCAGGTTTGGTTGTCCTCTAAGAATTTGGATTTGGGTGGGCCCCGGAAGTTGCAGCCTCGATTTTTGGGTCCCTTTCGGGTTCTTCGGGTGCTTAATCCTGTGGCTGTGGAGCTTGTGTTGCCTGATGATTATCGTATCCAACCTGTGTTTCATGCCTCCCTTCTTAAGCCCTATTCCTCTACCTCTTTGCCCTTGCCCCCTCCATCCCCCCTGTTGGTTGATGGTGGTGAGGAGTTTGAGGTGCGTGCTAATCTTGATTCTAGGAGGCGTCGGTGTCGCTTGTTTTATCTGATGGATTGGGTGGGTTAACCCCCTGAGGACCGGACATGGGAGCCTGCTGGTTTTGTTCATGCTCCCCGGTTGGTTCGTTCATTTAATCTTCGTCATCCTGCCAAGCCCCGTCCGGTGGGGGGGTCTTTTGAGGGGGGTACTGTTGCGGTCTGAGGCTTATCTTTGCCCCGTACCTTATATCCGAGTGTGTGGGTCCGGTTCTTTTTTGGTGGCGGGCTGTTCCCTTTTCGTTTTCCTGCTATCTCGCCTTTAGGGGTGAGCTTCTCTGTTTTTCCTTGCCCCGCGGGCTGCGCTGCTGTTCTGTTTCTGCGCAGCCGCGATGAGCGAGCAGGTGTACTTGAGGGCCGCCTCCCCGTATGTCAATGCTTGGGTTCATTTCCGGTTTTCAGCCCGCCGGAAGTATTCTGCCTCGGCGCCCTGGTGTTTCTGCTGAGACTTCCACAGAGTTCTGTTGCAGTAAAGAGACGGAGTCCTTGCATTCGGAGAAGACTGATTCCTTTCAGCTGCAAGAAACCACGTTGCCTTGTTCCCTTGAGGATTTAGTCTATTCCGGCTGGAGTAGACGCGTAAAGATCCTCACTTCCAGGAATTCTTGAGGACGACTGGAGCATTCAGGTTAACGAGGAGTTTTTTTTTAATCTCCTCGTCGTCGTATTTTGTTTAAACCCCAGTGCACTGGTGATTGCCTAGTGGTAATCGGACTCTTTGCTTTCTCTTGGTTTTTTTTTCTCCTCCTTATAGTGTTTTTTTTTTTACGCTAGGCGTTTTTTCCTACTTCTCTGGCATTACCCCTGCTTGGATTCTTCTCGGAACCTTGTGGACTGCATTGACACATTCTCCCTTTTGTTCTTTTTGTTTGGGACTACCTTACGAGTATTTGTTTTTCTTATGGAGGCCATACCATGACAATACGGGTGTGCCCTTGTTGATGGTTTGTTGTATGCCTGCAGTCCTGAGGAACCCCTGAGGGTAGCTGTTCTATCCTTCCACGTCCCGCCTTGTTAATTTTCCCTTAATATCTTCCCCCCCTGGTGCGTTGTCCGCTCGTGCTTCTGTATTTGGCGCGGGGGGTCGAGGCATTAGGGAGGGGTGGATGGGACTATCATCGCTCCTGCAGTATTGGTGATTCTGGTGAGTGGGGCTGGAACAAGTAAGAGATGTCCATGTATATATGTAGCTAAGTAAGATATTACTGCAACAGGTATAGGTACCCGGGGAGACGGGTGGGTGCATGTGAATCTACAGCTCTACTTGATATTGAATCTTTGTACAGTAACATCCCCCAGTGTGAAGCTATTGATGCAGTTTCATGGTTTATTGACAAATATAATATTGCAGGCCCTAAAACATTTCTCCTACAATGTTTAGAAATAGTACTCACAGAGAACACTTTTGAGTTCGGGAACACCTTATACAGGCAAATAAAGGGCGTTAGTATGGGGGCTTCTGTAGCCCCATCTGTGGCGAATATCTACATGGCCTATTTTGAACTTAAATTTATACACAATGAAATAGCCCCTTTTTCGAATCTGTGACACATTGGTCCCGGTATATCGACGACATCTTTTTTATATGGACTGACTGCGAGGAGAGTTTATCAGAATTTCTCACATGGCTCAACCTCTGTGATGGTAACCTTCGATTTACATCACATAGTAGCAAAACCCAAGTGGAGTTCCTTGATGTTATTATTAGGAATAACAGTAACAAGTTAGAAGTGGATTTGTTTGTCAAACATGCAGCACGTAATACGTTGCTGCATTTTGACAGCTATCATCCACGTGTCCAGAAACAGAGTATTCCTTTTGGGCAGTTCCTCCGTTTGCGACGGAATTGCTCCAATATCCAGGACTTTGATACCCAAGCTACAATCTTGAAAGCGAAATTCCTTGCCAGAGGCTACCCCCATAGATTGATCCGTGAGTCTTTTAAACGTGCTTGATTTTACGATCGTGACTGCCTTTTGACATCTAAAGCCCCTTTAACTAAAAATCCACTGGTCTGCATTATTAAGCATTCCACTATGAATAATAAAGTCAGACAAATTATCAATGCAAATTGGCACATTTTGAATAGCAATCCTGACCTTACAGAAAAACTTCCAAAACCCCTTTTTGCACATCGTAGGAATAGGAACCTTAAAGATCTTGTAACACGTTCCCGCTTTGTGGAAAGTACACCTGTCATAGGGTTTCTGCACATACACAGAGCTATGCACAGGATAATAGGACCCCGGAATACAGTGGTTTGCCTACCATATCCCGTAGCACCCAAAACCCCAACCCAACTAGCTTAGCATCCCATTAGTACCAAAGCACCAATGATTGGACAACCCAGAACACGGTATCTTTATCTCAGGACTCGCAGAAGCAAGAACACTCTTTCGTCACTCACTCGTACTCGTCCACAATGCGCGTATGAAGAGACACAGGGTAGATTAAAATATTTATTTCAACTTACGTGCTCTAAGGTACAGTACACGTGTCAGCACTAATAGCATAATGCATATGAATAATATAAGCAGCATGGTTACAATTCCATAGAATACAAACGGGAAAGCATTTCATAACTCAGTGGATAAATGTCTAAATAACATTACCACCCTCCCCGTGCAGTAAGATAGTTTATTATAAAAATAGAAGACCTCTGGGCTTTGACTAGCGAACCCTCATACCTCGGTCTCTAGATGCAGAACTACATCAGCAGACAATCACAGCTCTTCTCCCTGGAAAGGATTCCTCCAAGTGTGTTAAGCGCCAGTAAAACTGCAGTATTAAAGGCACACCAAGTTTCATGGCATTTGCGCCTAATGTTATGTGTGGGTGCGCGAGACTGGCCATATCAGGAAGAACCGAAATACATTGTTATGCGACCTTGTACATGTTGTGCAGTCTGAGCCCAAATCGAACAAGAGAAAAGGTGAAAGACAGAAAATGCAGACAGCGCAAAAGAACTTAGCAAGAGCAAAGGGCGAGGGAGCCCTGGCTCAATGTAACGTGCGCAAAGAAAAGCAGCATGGCAGCTAGGCCTAGGCCAACATAACAAGGCAGGCAACAAACCACAAGACACCCTCCCTGGACAGTCCGGCGGCCAGGACAGAGGGCCAAAAGAAAAAAAAAGAAAAAAACACATCCAGTAGAGCACAGGGAGCGCCCAAACGGCGGAGGACAAGTCAATCCATGAAAGTGTAAGTGCAGAAAAAAGCCATACCCTCCAAGAGGACATCATTGGAATCGTCAAAAAACATAGATGCCATCCAATCCATGAGATCAAAAGAGCAGGAATGCTCCTCAGCAGAGGGAGCATCCAAAAGCAATGCGGGACAACTTGCGTGATAATCGAAATAGCTTTGATGTAGGAGATCCTGGGCAGCCGCCCAGATATCCCATTGCGCCAAAATCCCCAGTGCAGCCGCACGTGCCATACAGCCGGCAACGGAACAGTCCTGCTCATGGGCCTCTAAGGGACCCATCAACTGAACAAAATCCGGAACAGACAATGACGAATTGGAGAGGCAATAATCCAAAGTCCAGGTGAAAGGACAGCGGATACAAGTCATTACAGGTTGCACGCAAGTGAAATACGCAAAGCGAAAAGAAAGAGTATATGACACACTCAGTGTCGCCAATGGCAAGACACCAAAACCAGCCAAAAGGCGCTCACGGAGCAGCTGGAGTCGTTCTGGATCGAGCAGGTCCCATCGGGAGCAGCCATTACGCAGAAAACAAATCAATAGCAGGACACCAGCCACCAAAGCGATGATCAACGGGAAACCGCCAAAAACGCTAGAGAAAATAGAATGAATGAACGCCGGGAGGACACCAAAAATAGACACTAAACCAGACCCCACGACTTTAAAAAAGTGTACCAAACCCTCTGTGTTAGATGCGTTAAAAATACGATGAATTAACTCCCCAAAATGTTGGGGGAGATTAGTGTTCAAAAGGGCCTGTATTTCACTGTGGGTACTCGCCACCTGGAGAATGAATGTCTCCCGGGCGGACGTGAGCATAACTTCCTCGTTCAATAATAGTGCCTTTATTCTGCTCAGTCTATTGAAATCTGCCTCCATGGTAGGGATGGAAGGCCAAATAGAGATATCAACCTTGCCATGAGGGGGAGGAAAAAGCACATTTTTGCAGCAGACAACCCTGTGCGAAACTGTTACAATGTAAGGAATGCCAGCCTGCAGGCCACAACAGTTTTCGTTATTTAAAAGCAAATAACTACCATTGGAAAGGAGAGTGAAAGTAGGAGAAATAACAGGAGCAGGAATACCTTTCAGCACACAAGCAAGATTAGGAGCGGAAACGCTACATGAGCCATGCAATTTAATGTGTTTACAAATAAGCGAATGACCCATAGTCGAGTCGCAGGACTCCCCGTGAGAAAAACTTCCTTGCCGTCCCGAAGGCATTTATACATGAAAGGCAAGGACCAGAGTTCATGCAGGAAAGCACTGCCCAAGGGCTGGTAACGGCCCACAGGATAATGTTTCATGCACGAGTCAAATTCAAACAAGGAAAAAGGTAAAGCGATAACCCCATGAACTAGCCACACAGCAGAATCGAGTTCTGCAACAGAGAACGACAAAGGATCCATCTTTTCGATATGTAATAAAGTGTAAGTTGCATCTTTCATGGACATGAATTGCTGTTTGTCAGTTAAATTAAAAGGTAGAAACAAGGCAGAGGTGTTCAAAAAATGCCAAGGAACTTTACCTAACTTGAGCGTTTGTAAAGTCCATGCAAACTGCATAACTGAGCGTAATTGATTCTGACCATGATATAACACAGAAACATCATCTTGTACAATATCAACAACAGAGGACACAATATTCTCTAAAGTGTAAATGCGAGAAGACAGGGTATTAATACTATTGTCAACAACAGCAAGCACCTTTTCCAAATTTGCTTGATCTATTTCCCGAAGACGGGAAGCAGCTTCAATTTGTGACAGCTTCCAGAGTTCATTATACGTTTCATAAATGAATCTCTTAGGTCGGGGACCACGAGGTCCCAAAACAAAGTCGGACAGATCAATAGTGCCTGAAAGGAGGGACAAGTGTTGTTTAACAGAATCAAGGGACGAATGTTGTAGCCATTGTTTGCATAATTTACCAACAGAATATGTAGTGACAGTACGGGAAGCAGTAAATCTCGGATCAGGCCTATCCTGTGTGTAGCCAGTACCTGAGTCGTGAAAACGCATTTGACATGCATTAGATGATATAGGCCATACCAACCAGGGTGACAGATCGATTTCGGAAACATTAAACGAATTATTCTGTAACAGAGCCTGTAGGGTCGCCAGGGACAGGTTAAGACGTGAGCTATCATTGGGAAAACTCGACAGGGATGGAATCGAGGGCGTGTTTAATTGTTTAGTGGTAGCTAAGCCCCAACACGTAGTCTGATAAATAGAATCATTTAGGAACATAATTTGGGTAGGGATAAGGCAAGCACGGTGCAATGCCTCGGTTCCTTGTACCTGCCATGGCTTGGAGCCCCAAATAGATTTCAAATCTACTGTATCCTCCCAGTACTCATAACCACCCACTGCCAGGGCACTTAAAAAGGAACCCGAATAAAGCAATTTGGTGTGTGTTAACATAATTTTCTGAGTTGACGTGGTATTGAGTCTAAAATAATAGGATGCGGGGTTTGACCGATTAAAATCAGTAAAATAGGTAAACTTATTTCGAAGAGTTTGTGAGCTACCTGGCAAGGGGTTTGGACAATGTTCCCATTGGGTGTAGTTAACAGAACTACGCAGGGCACTTGGCTTATGGAGAAAATGATTACCCCAATGTTGGTAACAATACAAATCGGCATAATTCGCAGAATTCATATATAAATCTTCAGCATTAAAAGATGCATAATATTTTAAATCGGCAAACAATGCTTCAACGGCATGCACATCCCAATCATCAGAATGAATGTTATTTTTTACTACATCACCCATTGAAACACGAAGGACATTAGGTACATTAATAATTTCCGTCGGACCATGGATTTGATAGTTCACTGCATCCCATACGATGCCATCAGCAACTGGAAAAGCTGAAATGTTCACAAATGTGTGGTCACGCTTCATGATGTGAGACGAGGAATGAGGAGCCAAAGTTCCAGAAACATAGTCTACAGCAGAGCGTTCAGGTAAATAGTGACCATTGATTAGTAGAAAAACACTGTGACAAAGCCAATGGACATGAACAAAAAAATCAAGAAAAGTACCAACCAGATGTATGTCCAGGGTGGAATCAAAAAATTGTCTCTAAACCAGGATACAAAAATACTGAACTTGGATGGGACTTTTGAAGAGGTGGAATCCGAATCAAAGGAATAACGAGTCGGGCCAAGTGGCGCTGTCGGTTGATGCGCCACCGATTCAGATGCAGGATAGGTATACTCGTCCTCGTCGATGTTGGTGGAGAGTTGGGGATCAATTATAGTTTCAGGCAAAGGAGAGGATTCAGGCAAATCAACCATCTCAATTACAGCATCAGCGACCGTTCGTGTAGATGGGCCACGAACATATGTCCGATAAATGGCAGGACAAGAGACCGCTGGTGTGACACTATTCAGGATCGGCCAGGCGCTGTAGCTTGACATTTTCCACTGAGATGTATCTGTTCTCCTTGCGACCAGGAAGCGGTGGTAAAATGACTGTACGTGTTCCCTTCAAGCCCAGAACTGGAACCGGTGCACGAAAAGAGGGGCCGAATTCTTTTTGTTTTCAACCTTCTCTCGAACCAGTTCTCCAACCTTTGGAAGCCAGCCGGCTACCGGAATCTGCAACGCAGGATCTGTGGCTGAAGGCAAATGTGTAGTTGCAAGTTTGTCTCGGGCTTCTTGTAAGTCCTGTAACATAGCAGAATGATTATCTACATCAAACTTGGCGGATTGCGCCGCGATGTCTGGACCCTCAAGGTCAGGCACAAACATTCTTATGCCAAAGAGCATTTCGTATGGGGTCCGCCCACCCAGAGGTCTTCTAGGGAGATTATTAAGTGCACGCTGAACGGTATACAAGTGGGCCAGCCAGTTCCTGCCAGTACCTATAACTCTAGCTGTTAAGGATTGCTTTAAGTCACGGTTCATTCGTTCAACGATAGAGTTGCCCTCAGGCCTATACGGAGACGAAAATTTCACCCGCACCCCAAGCGAAGCCATTGCATCCTTGTAAGCCCTAGAGGCAAACGCCGGACCTTGGTCCGAATGGAAGGTGCCGCATGCGAAAATTCCCACAAAGACACGCAAATCCCTGATTACATTTCGAGCGTCAGCACTACGTTGTGGCCAGACCCAGAGGAACCGTGTGCACGAGTCCACTGCTACTAAGATGTATTTATAGGCAGTGTCTGATGAGAATGGACCGCAGTGATCCAAGTAAACACACCCAAAGGGTCTGTTAGCAATGCAGAGCGGGGTCTGTGGAGGGCGTGTTACCGTGGAAGGCTTAATCTGTTGACAAACGTCGCAGGAAAGCACAAAAGCACGGGTGTCTTTATACAATCCACGCCACCAATAACGCTGCTGCAAGATGGAAACTGTAGCTGACACACCTGCATGAGCAGAAGCCATGCCTTCGTGTGCAGCTGATATCAAGGCACTCCTGCGGTTCGCGTTGGGGATCAGCCGATCTCCAACGTCAGGTATTGTTACATAAGGAACCTGTTCGGGACTTAACTTGTAAGAATACTTGGAAGGAAAACCTGTAGGGTAATTAACACCTTCCTTTGTTGCAGCAATAGCTGCTAGAATAACAGAGTCAATTTTAGACATGGACCTGGTAACCGCTGCTACTGAACACGTGACTACTGCCGAACGGGCAGCTTCATCTGCCAGATCGTTACCAATAGCGTGTGCGCCCACCCGCTGATGGCCTAAGGTGTGAACCACCTGTGTGAGGGGCAGACGTTGTTGCAATTCTGCCACTCGAACCCAAAGCATTTTATGCTTAATTGTGCTCCCTTTTGCGTCCTTGTAGTCATTTTTCGACCAGAAAAACAGATTGTCATTGTAAGATTGTACACAGTAGAAGGAATCACATACAATAAGAGTGGTCTCATCCTGAGAAGCGAGTGTGCACTACAGAGGATTTGAACGTTCCATTTACAAAGGAACCCGCAACAATAGCACATGCAGCTGAATAAGCGTGCTTGGACCCAGTTGGCCGGTTGCACCAAACCATCTGTGTAGATCACACATTTGTAATCCTCAAGCGGCAATATAAACAGAGGAGGAGGATGAACGAATTCATACTGTAAGAACTCCTGAGTCTGAAGAGAAGAATCGAAAATAAAGGTGACGTCTGATGACGTCAAGGATGTAGCCCATTGTATCCAACGGGGATGCATTGCTTTTGAGTTCGGTACACTTGCCTTTGTTACTGCCTCTAGGGCAGGACAGGGTGTTACCACCAGAATTCGCTTTCCCTGTGCCAGTGCGCGTTCTTTTAGAATCGCCATTTGCACTGCAGTTAAAACTTTTCGACAGATGTAAAGCGCAATTCAGCGGAAGTGTACAGATGCGACTTGTATGCGATGGGTACTGTATCACCTTCATTAAAGGTTAAGTACGTGAATCCCACCGCCCCCAGAATTATTCTAATCACCAGGTTTGTGTGGTTATCACGAGTCAAAAGATATTTAGACTCCAATAGGTCTGTCTGCAAAGACTGCAGAATTAAGGTATGCTCAGGCAGCCAGCAAGACCTTGAATAAGTAGGTTGTATCAAAGCATACAAAGGCTTGATACGCTGGGCATATTCGGGAATGTAAGTACGCCCGAAATTCAGGAAACCCAGCAAAGACTGAAGTTTCTTCAGAGTATTTGGAGGGCACAAATGTGCACATTTTTCCAAGAAATGGGGGCTAAGCCCTTACCTTCGTTATTGAGCTCATAGCCCAAGAACAGAACGGTAAATTCAGCAATGTGTGACTTAGCAAAGTTAAATTTGTAACCTTGCTCCGCAAATTCAAGAATAATGCGGTCCACACGGGACAGATGCGGACATAATTCGTCGTCCGTCAGATAAATGTCATCAACGTACGAACATGCATCTTGGTCTATGCTGTCTAGCAAAGAGACAACACGGGCGGCGAATACACCCGGACTATTTTTGTAGCCCATGGGTAAACGCCGGAACTGGAATAATTTACCACCGGATGTGAATGCGGTCCATTGACCACTCTCCGGGGCTAGGTTGTGCGTGTAGAAACCGTTTGAAAGGTCAAGAGTCGTTTTGTATTTTTTACGAACAAGACTGTCTACAAGCGCAGAACTGTGTGTATTCTGCACCGCAAAGTTCCGACAATGAGAATTTAAATGCCGGTAATCCAAAACTAAGCGGTACGATCCATCGGGTTTAGAAACCACGAATAGGGGATTGTTCATAGGTGATACGCATGGTTCGATTACTCCCTGATATTCCAACTGTGTCAGAATTTCGGAGACGGGGCCTTTTGCCTGCCGTTTGATGGGATATTGGGGTTGTGGCTGCGGTAGTGACCGCAAAGGTATTGCATGGGGAGGTGATTCTACATCCCATCCCACATGGTTGCGGTATAACGCTGGAGCCAGGTACACAGCCCACTCAGCTGCAAGTGCTTCAGCTTTGTCTTTTGGGACATGCCGTGAAAAGCTTGGAAGGATTACCTCCTCTCCTTTATGTGCAGCGAGAACGAATGGGGGTGGCCAATCCACCTCTGCTAACAAAATGTCATATGAAGAGGTTAGATTTTCCCAAAAAATCCCTGTTATTTCACGCGGTATATCACCTTCAATTTGGATGACTATGTTGTAAAGTCTGTCAGGGGTGCCACTCTGGTGTCAGCTGTCTCTACAGTAACGAATGTTTCAGTTGCTGTCGCCTCCATATGAGGACGTAGCGCCTCCCGCACTATGGTAACTTCCGCAGCGCTGTCTAGGAGGGTCACTGCCCACGTCCAATTCAGGAGTCTCGTTCTCACGGTCTGTGGCATGTCTCGCTGTTACAGCGGCAACTTTTTCTTCTGAAATTGCGGTCGAGAAAGGTGAAAGTCTTCTGCTTTCCCTCTGACTTGTTGTCGAGGTTGGTCTCGCTCCTGGGGAGCCTCTCGGCCCCTTCCTCTATCTTGCCGTCCTCCTCCACCAGCCTGTGACGACGTCTGGGCCTGTGAAGAACGAGGAGAACGCGTATCAGAGCTCTGAAACCTTTCTGGTGATTTAATTCTCGACCTATCACGTAAATCATAAGTACGTTCAGAAGAAACCGAAACTGGGGAAGCGCCTCTCGACCCCGGCTTCTTTTGTTGCTTACCCTGTTTTTTCTGTCTCCAACTCTTTTTAGTGAAGACTGGTCTATCATCTTTCTCAGATGTACTTTTTGTTTGTGTAATTTGTGGTTGCGATTAAGTTTGCATTTTTACAAAAGGCTTGTTGCCTAGGCTATTTCTTCCAATTGTTTTATAACCCCGGGCTATAATTTTCGGTAATTCGCGAGGCCTGTCCAACTCTGGGACCAAAGCCAAAGCATTCGCTACTTGAAAGTTCATAGCATCGCCCTTGACATTTCCAAGGATCAGTTCAGCTACTACATCAAACACTCCCACTAGTCTCATCCCTAATTCCACAGCCGCTTCAGGGCCATGTTCGTCCTGTACTTTTTAATTACAGAGGGTAGAACCGTCATGGAAGGAGTACCAAAACATTTTGAATAAACTGCTGCGAACACCTTACCCCAGTTTTCACATGATGTCAAATCGGGGATTAAGTCTTTTGGCAAACTTATCGTAAGGATGCGGTGTTTATCCACCGGGGATGTATGTGGAAACACCGCTTCTATCTGATCGAACTTTTCTGCAAGCCAGTAAGGATAATCGTCCTTATTTTGTGGACGTTTGCCCATCACAGAATTTACCATGACAGGACTTATGGTCACTCCAGCTGCAACAGCTGGTTGGCCAGCGACTACAGGAGCAGCTCCATGGAGGCTACCTGTAACGTATGTCACTAAAGCTCGATGCACTCGCACCAGTTCGGTATGCATAGTGCGCAGATCCGCAATCGGTAATGCCAAATAATTTGGATGCGGGGTATACCCGGCCAATACAGGCCAAGTGGCCCCCTCAATGGATAAGGGGCCTAAACGAACTGCGGTAGTTGGTTGTGGGAGGGCGCCATTAAACCAAACACGGTGCTGCCAAGCCGTGAGAGGCACTTCAAGATTAGTATAGGGTCGATAGGCAGCAGGAATAGCGGTGGGTTTATATTCATGAAACAGCTTATCACCTGCATCCACCGCCTCAAAAGTGATCCAAGTGTAAAACACTTCAAAGTGATAAGCCGGATCGGCTTGAACCACAAAGACCAACTCGACCCCAGCATCGGGCACTCCGTATACACCTAGGTGTTCTCGGAGTGGTCCTCGGCTATGTGCAGCTATCGCCACACCAGCCATAACTAAACAATTGTATTCGACAACCTAACAGGGAGCACAAAATGGGTTATTTATGTAACCTTTTTAATAACTTCAAGCTTGAAAGAACCTATAAAACGTTCAATATAGGAGGTATCACCGTCACTTACGCCTCCGGAAGCGTACGTGAGGGTTTTGTGGACAAGCACAAGTACTACTCAAGCATCTCGCAGATAAGCTGCCCCACGTTGGCCGCGCCATGTCATAGGGTTTCTGCACATACACAGAGCTATGCACAGGATAATAGGACCCCGGAATACAGTGGTTTGCCTACCATATCCCGTAGCACCCAAAACCCCAACCCAACTAGCTTAGCATCCCATTAGTACCAAAGCACCAATGATTGGACAACCCAGAACACGGTATCTTTATCTCAGGACTCGCAGAAGCAAGAACACTCTTTCGTCACTCACTCGTACTCGTCCACAATGCGCGTATGAAGAGACACAGGGTAGATTAAAATATTTATTTCAACTTACTTGCTCTAAGGTACAGTACACGTGTCAGCACTAATAGCATAATGCATATGAATAATATAAGCAGCATGGTTACAATTCCATAGAATACAAACGGGGAAAGCATTTCATAACTCAGTGGATAAATGTCTAAATAACATTACCACCCTCCCGTGCAGTAAGATAGTTTATTATAAAAATAGAAGACCTCTGGGCTTTGACTAGCGAACCCTCATACCTCGGTCTCTAGATGCAGAACTACATCAGCAGACAATCACAGCTCTTCTCCCTGGAAAGGATTCCTCCAAGTGTGTTAAGCGCCAGTAAAACTGCAGTATTAAAGGCACACCAAGTTTCATGGCATTTGCGCCTAATGTTATGTCTGGGTGCGCGAGACTGGCCATATCAGGAAGAACCGAAATACATTGTTATGCGACCTTGTACATGTTGTGCAGTCTGAGCCCAAATCGAACAAGAGAAAAGGTGAAAGACAGAAAATGCAGACAGCGCAAAAGAACTTAGCAAGAGCAAAGGGCGAGGGAGCCCTGGCTCAATGTAACGTGCGCAAAGAAAAGCAGCATGGCAGCTAGGCCTAGGCCAACATAACAAGGCAGGCAACAAACCACAAGACACACCTTTCATCCAAAAGACAATTGATGGATCAGCCCCAGTTAAAGGCACCTATAGATGCTCGAGCTGTAAAGCTTGTGATACTGCTATAGTGGGAGCTACTCATAATTACCATGGTTACCTCATCACACCACGTAGTTTCTCAAATTGCAAGAGCAAGAATGTTATTTATTTGCTGATATGCCCATGCAATCTGGGATATGTGGGTGAGACATCCCGCACTTTCTGTACCCGCTATACTGAACATCGATCAGCTATACATACATCCAAAATAAGTGCCCCCTTAGTTAAACACTTTGTCGAATATAAACATTCATCTAACGATCTTCGCTGGTTTATTATTGAGAAATTGGATATACCAGATGCCATAAGAGCTGACGAAGTTCGCAAAAAACGCGAAGTTTTTTGGATATTTACTCTTGACACATATAAAAAAGGATTAAATAGCGAAATCCCTTGGGAAAACGCGATTCGCTATAATTCTACATAGAAGGTGTTTTGTTTAGCCAGTCTACAAACAGTTACTACATGACTCTGTATCTTGTTCTATTTGATTTGGTTTGCTACATGTGATTCAATTGCAATTTTAATCTAAGCATATTGTTCTACATGTGAATTCTTAAATATCACTTTGGAGCAGAAAGATGTATTTTCACTTTATATTGAGAGACATAACCATCGAGATATTACGATATACAAGTTAGTCCTCGTTTACATTATTACCTTTTGTTTTATTGTCTCTATTTTCTTGGCAGTTTTAGATGCAAAAATCGTTTTTTGTAAAGATCCGGGTTGGCTGTTTTGTATTTTTTAGATCGGCAGCTTCTAGTATATACATATGTCACAAGTGAACATTCTAGTTGTTGCCCCGTATGGTGAAACCATAGACATTCGGCTTGACTCAGACCTATTCAGCTCTATGGTACTGATGCACGTGATCCATTTGACCCTATGGCTATGAAGCACGTCAAACAAGTATCTATAATTAATTACGTCATGCGCCGACTCCATTTTAAATAGCAGGCACACTGCATACATCAGCTTCCCTGAACCTCGGAGGAGAGAGGGTCGTACGGCGCTTTTCACGGAAGTAAGGGCTATGTAGTAGAACTGTGTAATTGAAGGAAAATTGTAGCCTAAATATCTAACCACCTCTTCCGGGAGTAAATCTGTGTTGGTTGCTCTATATAGTGGTTATTCTTTTTAAATAAAATACATCGGCATATGTTTTCTTGCGTAAATCAGTTTCCCTGAACCTCGGAGGAGAGAGGTCGCACGGCGCTTTTCACGGAAGTAAGGGCTATGTAGTAGAACTGTGTAATCGAGGTAAAACTTTAGTCTAAATATCTAACTACCTCTCTCGGTAGTAAATCTGTGTTGGCTGCTCTATATAGTGGTTATACTCTTTAAATAAAATATATCGGCATATGTCTTTTTGCGTGATGTCGAAAGCTGCCGTTTTTCGAAAACGGCACCTTTTCAGATATCATGTAATTAACTTATATCCATTATCTTTTTGGGCATTTTAGTTTACTATTCTCTACATCCAGTATCCAAGACCTGTATTAGATATCCGGACACGATTCAATACAGCTACAGGTAAATGTTTTAGCTCTTTGGTGTCCCATTTGGTGCACATTTAACTGTAATTCCAATTACCAACTTTCATGAAATATATTACTTTCATGTACAATGCACCCCTAAATCTACTGGGGTTTTGTGTTCATATACTCGAGGCTTTCCTACTGATTTAATATTATAGTTGGTCTCATTAGGCTTGATATTTAGATGTCTCATTTTAATTTTACCCTTAGAGTTTGTCTCAATATTATTTTTGTTTTCACAATGACTCATTTTATATATATTCCTTTCAGAACATATACGTGGTTCTTGCTTGCATAAATTGCCTTCTGTTGGTGACTTGAACTCAAGCACCCTTCATGTTCGATTTTATCACGAACATTGACTTGAAGAAATTTTAGGTAATTATCAGTACTAGCTATATCATTTAACTGCACACGAGTAGAGGCATATATCCCTCCTTAAACATGATATGTTCTCCATTTAAATTTTGTAGCTATATTTGACATGATCACGGTTTCTTGATCAGACCTCAAGCTGTGAATTATCATCTGTGCCAGCCAATTTTCAGGTAAATGGCGCTATTTATGGGATTAGATTTGAATTCTAATTAAATGAACCCTCTAGTTACAATTTCTAAAAATAATTTTGACATATTTCTTTAGGGCGATCTCCCTCAAGGGTTCTTTCCTTCATATCAGCCTTCGTTCTCAATAGCTGGAGTTTGCATCCTATTAACTCCCAAGTAGGTTTCCCTCATTTGTCTGTAGAACCATATCATTTAAATGGTCCGTTTTGAGAAATTTTGGTAGGATTGTAAAGAGGGTATAATTGGGATATTATTTTTTCACATTTGTTTTTCTGCAAGCACGGTGTTTTGTTATGGTTTATTTCATTTTAGTTTCCATCTAAAGAGAGCTAATTCTATCATCTATGTTGTATGTTGTAGGTTTGGTTTTTGGGACAGCCTATTATCATGTATAGTCTCAGTGTACGTGTATTATTAGTATGTGTTGAGATATATATATTTTATTGTCTTTTTCTTTGTTGTATAGGAATTTATGTGGCATTTCCTGAAGAAGGCGTCCAGTACGCCGAAACGCGCGTAGAAAATTACCATCTGTCTACAAAAAATCATAAAATTTTTTTAGCCACTTTGTATGTTGTTGCACATCATGTCATTTAGGTTATCTGTTTTGTGTATTTTGGTTTGTCTTCAACTTTAGAATTTATGTTTATATGATATTCTTATGTGGTGTTTGTTATATGTAGGTATGGATTTGTATATCCAAATTTTTAACTTATATGAATAAAATGATCAACATTTTAACTTTTTGTTAGTACACTGAGTCTATTTGATTAACAATGTGTTATGTTTAGGACTTGATATTCACTTAGTCCATTGTTGCCTAGGAATGTTATTTTCTTATGAATTATTTCCCTGTCCTAGGAGCGTCTAGTAATTACAGGGGGCCCTTTTGTCTCAGTCATTGAAATTACCCACAGCTTGTCTGTGTGGGGTTGTCCTTTGCATCATATTTATCTATTCTATTGGTTGGCTGTCCTTTCACTATTCGTACATGCTCTCTTTATAAATTTTTGTTTTTAATTATTATTTATCATTTTTTGTCTCAGTATGGACCAATTGAAAACGTTTGGTTTTACAGACGAGGAGTTTGCAACATTGGTAGGTTCAAGTACCAGTTTTGGTAATGCAACTAATTCAAGCATTAGAGGAAATGAGGAAGTTAGTCAGCTTATCTTCCTTAGAAAGAAACTTACACGCATGCAAGCTCATGGTGAATTTATGCTTGAATACTTGAAAGCAGGAGTTATTCCCCAGGGCCTTAAAATACGTAATATACCTGGCCTATTTGTTCATGTAAGACAATTTTTAGAAAAATGGACTCAGATTGCGAATAGATGTTCACGTGACTTAATGATGCTTATAGTCGAAACCGCGAAGGAATTAGTAACAGCATTAAAAAATGAATTAGCGGAATTGGAAGACAAAATTCGTAAAAACAATGCCCTAGATGAAGCTAAAAAGAAACTTGAAGAGGCAGATAGAGAGCTAGCATCATTTAGAGATTACCTGTTTAAGCGTAAAAATGATAAATTGCATAAAGATATTAGGTATTGTTCACTGGAAAAGACATACCCTTATCTGGCTGAGAGTTTTTACAAACAGAATCATTATATTAATGAGGAACATTCTAGTAATCGCCGAGTCCATACATTTTCAGATACGTCTGATTCAGATGGAGACAATGCCAGTTTCCAATATGATCAACCTGGACCATATAGAACCTTCAATTCCAACTCCAGTGCCCCGCAACCTTTTTAGGCCAGCGAGGTGGCCGGAAGAGCAAACAAAGAGTCCGATTTCAGACTCAATCACGAGGAAATTATCAGAACCCACAGTATCAACAGGGCAACCATCTTATGCTCGAGACTCGCAATGCTCAGTATTGGAGAAGAGGCACATGATGTCAGCCGAACGGGCATTGGAAGAGAGGGACATGATACCCATTTTCAATCTATCTTCTACTACATTAGATATATTTAGTACTTCATTACTATCCAAAGGGCTATCATTTGTCCCCCATACTAAAACTAATATCTTTGAACTATATCAAGATATTATTACATTTTTTCGAAAAATCAGATTAAAAAAGTTTTTTGTGGACAAAGAAGCGTTACCTAATGCTAACCTGACTGGACCTATAGTGTCTAACCCTTCAACTTTTACTCCAGCTTTAGATCAACTTGGCCCCGAAGTTGCGGTTTTTGAACACACAGTACTGAATAAATTGAAAAGAGCTACTCAATTTATACCTAAACCTATGTACAATTTAAACAAAGCTGAATATGACTCCCTCCAGAAATTATCCAACGAAAAATCGTTAACTATTAAAAGCTGCGATAAAGGAGGGGGTATAGTTGTACTTGATACCTCTAAATATGAGCATAAAATGAAAAGTTTATTAAATGATCGTAATTTCTATGTTCAAGTAAATCAGAATCCGACTTCTAAAGTTATGTTTAAAATCCAACATTTAACTAGACAGGCCTTGGACAATGGGCTCATTTGTCCAAAGGAATATGATTATTTGAATCGAATGGAACCTCAAATGCCATGTATTTATGGCATTCCAAAAATCCATAAAGATCTTTCGGATCCCCCCATATCGTCCGATTGTATCCACTATAGGTTCAGTTACAGAACCTCTCTCGAAATATTGTGACAACATTCTAAGACCACATATTGTCAATATACCATCGTATGTTATGGACACTAGGGCTATTATTAATAAGGTTGAAAACCTTTCATTTAATCAAGCTAGACATATTCTTGTCACTCTTGATATTGAATCTTTGTACAGTAACATCCCCCAGTGTGAAGCTATTGATGCAGTTTCATGGTTTATTGACAAATATAATATTGCAGGCCCTAAAACATTTCTCCTACAATGTTTAGAAATAGTACTCACAGAGAACACTTTTGAGTTCGGGAACACCTTATACAGGCAAATAAAGGGCGTTAGTATGGGGGCTTCTGTAGCCCCATCTGTGGCGAATATCTACATGGCCTATTTTGAACTTAAATTTATACACAATGAAATAGCCCCCTTTTTCGAATCTGTGACACATTGGTCCCGGTATATCGACGACATCTTTTTTATATGGACTGACTGCGAGGAGAGTTTATCAGAATTTCTCACATGGCTCAACCTCTGTGATGGTAACCTTCGATTTACATCACATAGTAGCAAAACCCAAGTGGAGTTCCTTGATGTTATTATTAGGAATAACAGTAACAAGTTAGAAGTGGATTTGTTTGTCAAACATGCAGCACGTAATACGTTGCTGCATTTTGACAGCTATCATCCATGTGTCCAGAAACAGAGTATTCCTTTTGGGCAGTTCCTCCGTTTGCGACGGAATTGCTCCAATATCCAGGACTTTGATACCCAAGCTACAATCTTGAAAGCGAAATTCCTTGCCAGAGGCTACCCCCATAGATTGATCCGTGAGTCTTTTAAACGTGCTCGATTTTACGATCGTGACTGCCTTTTGACATCTAAAGCCCCTTTAACTAAAAATCCACTGGTCTGCATTATTAAGCATTCCACTATGAATAATAAAGTCAGACAAATTATCAATGCAAATTGGCACATTTTGAATAGCAATCCTGACCTTACAGAAAAACTTCCAAAACCCCTTTTTGCACATCGTAGGAATAGGAACCTTAAAGATCTTGTAACACGTTCCCGCTTTGTGGAAAGTACACCTTTCATCCAAAAGACAATTGATGGATCAGCCCCAGTTAAAGGCACCTATAGATGCTCGAGCTGTAAAGCTTGTGATACTGCTATAGTGGGAGCTACTCATAATTACCATGGTTACCTCATCACACCACATAGTTTCTCAAATTGCAAGAGCAAGAATGTTATTTATTTGCTGATATGCCCATGCAATCTGGGATATGTGGGTGAGACATCCCGCACTTTCTGTACACGCTATACTGAACATCGATCAGCTATACATACATCCAAAATAAGTGCCCCCTTAGTTAAACACTTTGTCGAATATAAACATTCATCTAACGATCTTCGCTGGTTTATTATTGAGAAATTGGATATACCAGATGCCATAAGAGCTGACGAAATTCGCAAAAAACGCGAAGTTTTTTGGATATTTACTCTTGACACATATAAAAAAGGATTAAATAGCGAAATCCCTTGGGAAAACGCGATTCGCTATAATTCTACATAGAAGGTGTTTCGTTTAGCCAGTCTACAAACAGTTACTACATGACTCTGTATCTTGTTCTATTTGATTTGGTTTGCTACATGTGATTCAATTGCAATTTTAATCTATGCATATTGTTCTACATGTGAATTCTTAAATATCACTTTGGAGCAGAAAGATGTATTTTCACTTTATATTGAGAGACATAACCATCGAGATATTACGATATACAAGTTAGTCCTCGTTTACATTATTACCTTTTGTTTTATTGTCTCTATTTTCTTGGCAGTTTTAGATGCAAAAATCGTTTTTTGTAAAGATCCGGGTTGGCTGTTTTGTATTTTTTAGATCGGCAGCTTCTAGTATATACATATGTCACAAGTGAACTTTCTAGTTGTTGCCCCGTATGGTGAAACCATAGACATTCGGCTTGACTCAGACCTATTCAGCTCTATGGTACTGATGCACGTGATCCATTTGACCCTATGGCTATGAAGCACGTCAAACAAGTATCTATAATTAATTACGTCATGCGCCGACTCCATTTTAAATAGCAGGCACACTGCATACATCAGCTTCCCTGAACCTCGGAGGAGAGAGGGTCGTACGGCGCTTTTCACGGAAGTAAGGGCTATGTAGTAGAACTGTGTAATTGAAGGAAAATTGTAGCCTAAATATCTAACCACCTCTTCCGGGAGTAAATCTGTGTTGGTTGCTCTATATAGTGGTTATTCTTTTTAAATAAAATACATCGGCATATGTTTTCTTGCGTAAATCAGTTTCCCTGAACCTCGGAGGAGAGAGGGTCGCACGGCGCTTTTCACGGAAGTAAGGGCTATGTAGTAGAACTGTGTAATCGAGGTAAAACTTTAGTCTAAATATCTAACTACCTCTCTCGGTAGTAAATCTGTGTTGGCTGCTCTATATAGTGGTTATACTCTTTAAATAAAATATATCGGCATATGTCTTTTTGCGTGATGTCGAAAGCTGCCGTTTTTTCGAAAACGGCACCTTTTCAGATATCATGTAATTAACTTATATCCATTATCTTTTTGGGCATTTTAGTTTACTATTCTCTACATCCAGTATCCAAGACCTGTATTAGATATCCGGACACGATTCAATACAGCTACAGGTAAATGTTTTAGCTCTTTGGTGTCCCATTTGGTGCACATTTAACTGTAATTCCAATTACCAACTTTCATGAAATATATTACTTTCATGTACAATGCACCCTAAATCTACTGGGGTTTTGTGTTCATATACTCGAGGCTTTCCTACTGATTTAATATTATAGTTGGTCTCATTAGGCTTGATATTTAGATGTCTCATTTTAATTTTACCCTTAGAGTTTGTCTCAATATTATTTTTGTTTTCACAATGACTCATTTTATATATATTCCTTTCAGAACATATACGTGGTTCTTGCTTGCATAAATTGCCTTCTGTTGGTGACTTGAACTCAAGCACCCTTCATGTTCGATTTTATCACGAACATTGACTTGAAGAAATTTTAGGTAATTATCAGTACTAGCTATATCATTTAACTGCACGCGAGTAGAGGCATATATCCCTCCTTAAACATGATATGTTCTCCATTTAAATTTTGTAGCTATATTTGACATGATCACGGTTTCTTGATCAGACCTCAAGCTGTGAATTATCATCTGTGCCAGCCAATTTTCAGGTAAATGGCGCTAATTATGGGATTAGATTTGAATTCTAATTAAATGAACCCTCTAGTTACAATTTCTAAAAATAATTTTGACATATTTCTTTAGGGCGATCTCCCTCAAGGGTTCTTTCCTTCATATCAGCCTTCGTTCTCAATAGCTGGAGTTTGCATCCTATTAACTCCCAAGTAGGTTTCCCTCATTTGTCTGTAGAACCATATCATTTAAATGGTCCGTTTTGAGAAATTTTGGTAGGATTGTAAAGTGGGTATAATTGGGATATTATTTTTTCACATTTGTTTTTCTGCAAGCACGGTGTTTTGTTATGGTTTATTTCATTTTAGTTTCCATCTAAAGAGAGCTAATTCTATCATCTATGTTGTATGTTGTAGGTTTGGTTTTTGGGACAGCCTATTATCATGTATAGTCTCAGTGTACGTGTATTATTAGTATGTGTTGAGATATATATATTTTATTGTCTTTTTCTTTGTTGTATAGGAATTTATGTGGCATTTCCTGAAGAAGGCGTCCAGTACGCCGAAACGCGCGTAGAAAATTACCATCTGTCTACAAAAAATCATAAAAATTTTTTTTAGCCACTTTGTATGTTGTTGCACATCATGTCATTTAGGTTATCTGTTTTGTGTATTTTGGTTTGTCTTCAACTTTAGAATTTATGTTTATATGATATTCTTATGTGGTGTTTGTTATATGTAGGTATGGATTTGTATATCCAAATTTTTAACTTATATGAATAAAATGATCAACATTTTAACTTTTTGTTAGTACACTGAGTCTATTTGATTAACAATGTGTTATGTTTAGGACTTGATATTCACTTAGTCCATTGTTGCCTAGGAATGTTATTTTCTTATGAATTATTTCCCTGTCCTAGGAGCGTCTAGTAATTACAGGGGGCCCTTTTGTCTCAGTCATTGATGTGAGCTGTAGATCACATGATTTCCATAGACTATATAGCAATTATCTCCCAAAACGGTGGCTAACCTGTAGCTGTTGCAGTCGTCTGAAATAGTGTGCATAAAACTGCTTGGCCCACATTAGCTTGCTGTCTTGCTAACACATCTACACAATAGTGTTTTGTGAATGTGTGAGGTGTAGACCATGTTGCAGCTTTGCAGATGTCATCTATGGGTATATTCCCTAAGAATGCCATAGAAACCCCTAGTTTACGTGTGGAGTGTGCCTTAAGGGGAATTCTCAGTGTTCGTTTTGCCTTTGCATAGCATTTCTGAATGCACTTGACTATCCACCTTGCAATGCCTGATTTTGATATAGGATTGCCTTTATGTGGTGGCGCAAACGCGACAAACAGTTTTGTCTTTCGGAAAGGTTTCGTCCTTTCTATATAGTAAAGTAGTGCTCTTTTGACATCTAAAGTGTGCAGAGCATGTTCTACCACAGAATCTGGTTGAGGGAAGAACACAGGCAACTCAACAGATTGGTTGATATGAAAGGCAGAAATGACCTTTGGTAGGAATTTAGGGTTGGTCCTAAGAACCACTTTGTTTTGGTGTACTTGTAAAAATGGATCTTCTATGGTTAGTGCCTGAAGCTCGCCTACTCTCCTCAGTGATGTGTTATCTATGAGGAAAGCTACCTTCCAAGTGAGAAATTGCAGTTCACATCTATGCAATGGCTCAAAGGGTGGACCCATCAGTCTGGTAAGGACAATGTTGAGATTCCACACTGGAGCAGGTGGAAGTCTTGGAGGAATTATTCTTTTAAGTCCCTCCATAAATGCTTTAATGACAGGCACTCTAAAGAGAGACAGATGTTGTCTGTTCTGTAGGTATGCAGCTATTGCAGCAAGATGTAAGTGTATGGAAGAGTAGGCTGAATTGGAACGCTGCAGATGTAATAAATAGCCAATATTGTTTTCAACTGAAGCGTCCAACGGATCGTTTTGATTGTTATTGCAGTATACCACAAATCTCTTCCACTTTGCTGCATAGCATGCTCTTGTGGTAGGACGTCTAGCCTCTTTGATGATGTTCATGCAGTCTGACAGTAGATTAAAGTAGCCAAACTCTAAGATTTCAGGTGCCAGATCGCGAGATTGGGATTACTGGGATCTGGATGTCTTATCTCTTCATGGCTCTGAGTGAGAAGATTGAGAGTGAGATGTAGTTTTTGGTGAGGAACTACTGAGAGCTCCAACAGTGTTGTGAACCAGGGTTGCCGGGCCTATGTCGGAGCAACTAGGATTAGTGTCAGGGACGCCTGTCTGAGCTTCTGAACCACTAATGGAATGAGTGGGAGAGGCGGAAAAGCGTCGGCAAATATCCCTGACCAATTCATACATAGTGCATTGCCTTTGGACAATGGGTGTGGATGCCTGGATGCGAAGTTTGGGCATTTTGCATTTAGGTTTGTGGCGAACAGATCTATGTCCGGAAAGCCCCACATTTGGAAGGATGGGAGGAGAACTTGAGGGTGGAGTTCCCATTCATGAATCAGTTGTCTTTGATGACTGAGCAGATCAGCAATCCGATTGTTTACTCCTGGGATGTGTTCTGCAAGGAGAAACATTTTGTGACGTATAGCCCATCTCCAGATGGTCTGTGCTAGTTGTGACAGCTGGAGAGAGTGTGTCCCCCCCTGTTTTTGTATGTAGTACATTGCTGTCATGTCTGTGCGGATCAGGACAGCTTTGCCTACTAGATGCATTTGAAACGCTTTGAGCGCTAGAAAAATCGCGAGCAGCTCTAGATGATTTATGTGAAGCTGCTTTAGCTGCAGGCTCCACATGACCTGAATTGCATGCGTCTGGAGATGAGCTCCCCAACCAGTGAGCGATGCGTCTGCTGTTAGCACTATTTGTGGAACGGGGTCGATGAAGGGCTGCCCTTTTGAAAGGTTTTGTGTATTCCACCACTGCAGAGAGCGATGGGTGCGGCCGTCCACCAACACTAGATCTGATAAGAGACCCTGAGCCTGGTTCCACTGATGTGCTAAGCACTCCTGAAGGGGACGCATCTGGAGTCTTGCGTAAGGGACTATTAGAATGCAAGACGCCATCATCCCTAGTAACTGCATGAACACTCGAGCTGGTAATGAGTGTTGAGGCTGAAACTGAGAGTAAAGTTTGCATGTTGCGGATTCTGGCCAGATTGGGGTAGGCCAAAGCCTTTTGTGTATCTATTGTGGCGTCCAGATACGCCTGTGTGTTGGATGTTTGTACATGGGATTTGGACAGATTTACTATGAATCCAAGATCGTGGAGCAACAGCATTATTTTGTGAGTGTGACGTAGAGAGCTCTTTTGCGAGTTGGCTTTTATGAGCCAGTCGTCCAAATATGGGAAGACGAGAATGTGTTGTCTTCGTAGATGCGCAGCGACTACTGCCAGGCACTTGGTGAAAACCCTGGGTGCGATAGTTACTCCAAATGGGAGCACCTTCAACTGAGTGCTGTCTTGCTACTACGAACCTGAGGTACTTGTGGTGAGCAGGGTGTATTGGGATATAGAAATAGGCGTCCTTTAAGTCCAGAGTGGACAGAAAATCGCCTTGTTGAAGGAGCGGCAGCACTTGCTGGAGTGTGACCATGTGAAAGTGGTCCGACTGAATGTATAGATTTAGTTCTCTGAGTTCTAGTATAGGCCTGAGAGAGCTGACCTTCTTGGGAATTAAGAAGTACAGGGAGTATACCCCTGCCCCTTGATATTTTAATGGAACTGGTTCTATAGCTCCTTTTTGTAACAGAGAGAGAACTTCTTGCTTTAGAATGGTAAGATGTTGTGACATTGCGTGAGATTTTGGAAGAATGTTTGGGGGAGTGTCTGTAAGTTCCAGGCAGTAACCATATTGGATTATTTGTAAAACCCATTTGTTTGAGGTGATTGTGTTCCAGACATTGTGAGAGTCGTCCCCCGACAAGAGTGGAATGATCGGGGGGTAGCGGAAGGAAGTCACTGCTTGTTATTTGCGGGGGAAGTGCGTGTGGAGTTGCCTCTGCCTCTTCCCTTACCATTGTTTCCTCTAAAACCACCTCTGAAATAGCCTCTTGATGAGGGCGATTGGTTGTTGCCCTTGTAAGAGGAGGAGGGATTTTCTGTAGAAATATTTTTGGAGCCACCCCTGTAAAAGGAGCGACGAAAGGAACCCCTATTCGCAGGTAACTGCAAAGCCCCCATGGACTTTGCGACTTCGGTATCTTTTCTCATTTTTTCCAGCGAGGTGTCAACTGCTGGACCAAAGCGGTGCTCTTTGTCAAATGGCTGGTTGAGAATAGAGGACTGTACCTCAGGTTTAAAACCTGAATTTCTCAACCATGCATTCCTGCGTAGCAGTACGCTAGTGTTTACTGCATGCGCTGCTGTGTCTGCTGCATCTAGGGCGCACTTGATGGAGGTATGCGTGATAAGTTTGCCTTCCTGAATAGGACCATTTACCTTAGATTTATGTTCATCAGGCAGAAATTGCATGAGTTTTTCTAACTCATCATAATGAGCTCTATTATATCTGGCTAACAAAGCCTGAGCATTAGCGATGCGCCAGTGATTAGCAGCTTGCGAGGCTACCCTTTTGCCAGAGGCATCAATTAACTTGGACTCCTTATCAGGAGGAGGGACCTCACCTGTGGTCTGTGAGTTAGCTCTTTTGCAAGCATTGGAAACCACAAGAGAGTCTAGGGGCAGTTGACCTTTGATGTTAGCAGGGTCAGTAGGTGCCGGTTTATATTCCTTCTCAACTCTAGGCGTAATGATTCTTGCCCTTACAGGATCTTTGAAAATTTCATCTGCGTGTTTAAGCATCCCCTTAAGCATTGGCAGTGTATGGGTAGTTTTTTTTAGAGGAACTTAGGGTTGCAAACAAGAAGCCCTCCTCTAAAGCCTCCTTATGCAGTTCCACCCCATGATAATGAGCAGCCCTGTTAAGAAGCTCAATATACCCTATATTGTCGTCAGGGGGTGATGGTCTGGACGGATACAAGTCAGGGTTATTGTCCATGTTTGGGTCAGTGTCGTAATCCTCCCATGGGTCAATATCCTGTGGCCTATCCTCATCTCCATTCCCATCGATCCTGTGGGTCAGGTGAAAGTGGTGGTGGTGAATTATTGGGTGCGATGAGTAATTGAGGATTAGTGGGTGAAGGAGGTGGAATATATGGTGGTGAAGGGTTAGTACCCACATTTTTCTTTTCAGGGGATTGTGGTACTCCTCCTGTTGGCCCATTTTCCTTTTTTCAGGCAATTTGGCATGGATATGACCAGTGTCTGGGTTTATAACCAGTTCCTTCGGTTTCGGATCTGAAGGTGGAACATCGGACCGAGGCTCCTTTGGTGGAGTCTTTTTATCTTTGCTCGCCGCTTTCAGCGTAAAACGTTTCGGCTCCGAACTCTTCGGTACCAAAGCTTTAGTCTTTGATAAAGATGGAACGTGGACCAGGACATGCTTTGATTTTGGCGCCGAGGATTTCGTTTTGGCGCCAGCATGGGGCCGACTCGAGCCCGAGCTGGAAGGCTTCTCCTTATGTTTCGCGCCGGGCCCGGGGCGCTCAAAACTTTTTCTTGGTGCCGACCTTGGCCCGCAGGCAGAGGAAGGACCGGAGCCTTTTTGGACTTGTGTTGTTGGGGCAAAGGGGCTTCTGTACTCACAGTACGCTGACCCGGTGTAACTTGCTCCTCTTCTTCCATGTCGGAGTCGGCCTCGGACACGGAGATGTGTTCTTGCTCGGCTCCTTGAGCGTGTGTTTCTTCTCGGTCGGAATCTTCGCCCTAGATGTCCGGTACGGCGCTGCCTTCGTGTTGCATCTTGTAACGTCAAGCCCGACGATCGCGGAGCGTTTTCTTTGATCGAAATGATCGGCACGCGTCGCAATCTTTCTCGTCGTGTTCCGGGGATAAAAAGAGGTTGCACACTTTGTGCATGTTGGTGTGGGAGGAAATTTGTGGATCCACGTAGATTCCAGAACTTTCCCGATCCCGGGGCCAAAAACCCAGGTAACTCCCCTAGCAAAACCAGCTTGTATTGTGATAGATCATTTTGATGTCTCCTCAATACGTTTTGGGCCCTTGCCTGTTG
The DNA here is from genome assembly GCA_963921515.1 of Calotriton arnoldi. Lineage (NCBI taxonomy): Eukaryota > Metazoa > Chordata > Amphibia > Caudata > Salamandridae > Calotriton > Calotriton arnoldi. Next base: position 122,313 of record CAWUFW010016567.1, read on the forward strand.
CGGGTACTTGAACCACCCACACCAGTGAGGTTTTTGGCCCTGGGCTCGGCGGCCATCTTAGGAAACCTACCAAACCCACACATTTCTGAAAAGTAGACACCCGGGGAATTCCAGGGAGGTATGGCTTGCGTGGATCCCCCAACGTTTTCTTACCCAAAATCCCCTGCAAACCTGATATTTTGCTGAAAAAAATCACTTTTTTCGCACATTTTTGAGTGGTAAAGTTGTGGAATCATGGGGCTGACACAAATTTCCTACCACCCAGCGTTCCCCCCAGGTCTCCCGATAAAAATGGTGCCTCACTCGGGTGGGAGGCCCAAGTACCCACGACAGGCAAGGGCCCACAACGTATTGAGGCGACCTCAAAATGGCCTATCACAAAACGACCTGGTTTTGCAAGGGGGGGTCCCATGACGTTTTGGCCCGGGGCTCGGTGGCCACCTAGGGAAACCAACCAAACCCACACATTTCTGAAAGTAGACACCCGGGGATTCCAGGGAGGTATGGCTTGCATGGATCTCCCAATGTTTTCTTACCCAGAATCCCCTCCAAACCTGAAATTTGGCTGCAAGAAATCACTTTTTTCACACATTTTTGTGTGGTAAAGTTGTGGCATCACGGGGCTGGCACAAATTCCCTACCACCCAGCGTTTCCCCAGGTCTCCCGATAAAAATGGTGCCTCACTCGGGTGGGAGGCCCAAGTACCCGCGACAGGCAAGGGCCCAAAACATTCTGTGATAGGCAATTTTGGTGTTGCCTCAATATGTTGTGGGCCCTTGCCTGTCGCGGGTACTTGGGCCTCCCACCCGAGTGAGGCACCATTTTTATCGGGAGACCTGGGGGAACGCTGGGTGGTAGGAAATTTGTGTCAGCCCTGTGATGCCACAACTTTACCACACAAAAATGTGTGAAAAAAGGGATTATTTCAGCAAAATGTCAGGTTTGCAGGGGATTCTGAGTAAGAAAACGTTGGGGGATCCACGCAAGCCATACCTCCCTGGAATTCCCCGGGTGTCTACTTTTCAGAAACGTGTGGGTTTGGTAGGTTTCCCTAGGTGGCCGCCGAGCACCGGGCCAAAACGTCATGGGACCCCCTTGCAAAACCAGGTCGTTTTGTGATAGGCCATTTTGAGGTCGCCTCAATACGTTGTGGGCCCTTGCCTGTCGCGGGTACTTGGGCCTCCCACCCGAGTGAGGCACCATTTTTATCGGGAGACCTGGGGAACGCTGGGTGGTAGGAAATTTGTGTCAGCCCCGTGATGCCACAACTTTACCACACAAAAATGTGTGAAAAAAGGGATTTTTTCAGCAAAATGTCAGGTTTGCAGGGATTCTGGGTAAGAAAACTTTGGGGGATCCACGCAAGCCATACCTCCCTTGAATCCCCCGTGTGTCTACTTTTCAGAAATGTGTGGGTTTGGTAGGGTTCCCTAGGTGGCCGCCGAGCCCCGGGCCAAAACGTCATGGGCCCCCTTGCAAAACCAGGTCGTTTTGTGATAGGCCATTTGAGGTCGCCTCAATACGTTGTGGGCCCTTGCCTGTCGCGGGTACTTGGGCCTCCCACCCGAGTGAGGCACCATTTTTATCGGGAGACCTGGGGAACGCTGGGTGGTAGGAAATTTGTGTCAGCCCCGTGATGCCACAACTTTACCACACAAAAATGTGTGAAAAAAGGGATGTTTTCAGCAAAATTTCAGGTTTGCAGGGGATTCTGGGTAAGAAAACTTTGGGGGATCCACGCAAGCCATACCTCCTTGGAATCCCCCGTGTGTATACTTTTCAGAAATGTGTGGGTTTGGTAGGTTTCCCTAGGTGGCCGCCGAGCCCCGGGCCAAAGCGTCATGGGACCCCCCTTGCAAAACCAGGTCGTTTTGTGATAGGCCATTTTGAGGTCGCCTCAATACGTTGTGGGCCCTTGCCTGTCGCGGGTACTTGGGCCTCCCACCCGAGTGAGGCACCATTTTTTTCGGAAGACCTTGGGGAACGCGGGGTGGGTGGAATTTTGTAGATCCACGCAGATTCCAGAACTTTCCACCACAGAAAAGTGAGGAAAATGTGGTTTTTTTGCCAATTTTTTAGGTTTGCAAGGGATTCTGGGTAACAGAACCTGGTGAGAGCCAGTCAAGTCACCCCATCCTGGATACCCCTGGGTGTCTACTTTTCAAACATGTATAGGTTTGCTAGGTTTCCCTAAGTGCCGGCAGAGCTAGGGTTCAAAAACTACAGCTAGGCACTTTGCAAAAAAAAGGGTCATTTTTCACTGTGAAAATGTGGTGCGTCCACGTTGCGTTTTGCGCTGCTTTCTGTCGCGGGCACTAGGCCTACCCACACAAGTGAGGTACCATTTTTTTCAGAAGACCTTGGGAAACGCGGGGTGGGTGGAATTTTGTGGATCCACGCAGATTCCAGAACTTTCCACCACAGAAAAGTGAGGAAAATGTGTTTTTTTTGCCAATTTTTTAGGTTTGCAAGGGATTCTGGGAAACAGAACCTGGTGAAAGCCAGTCAAGTCACCCCATCCTGGATTCCCCTGGGTGTCTACTTTTCAAAAATGTATAGGTTTGCTAGGTTTCCCTAAGTGCCGGCAGAGCTAGGGTTCAAAAACTACAGCTAGGCACTTTGCAAAAAAAGGGTCATTTTTCACTGTGAAAATGTGGTGCGTCCACGTTGTGTTTTGCGCTGCTTCCTGTCGCGGGCACTAGGCCTACCCACACAAGTGAGGTACCATTTTTTTCGGAAGACCCTGGGGAACGCGGGGTGGGTGGAATTTTGTGGATCCACGCAGATTCCAGAACTTTCCACCACAGAAAAGTGAGGAAAATGTGTTTTTTTTGCCAATTTTTTAGGTTTACAAGGGATTCTGGGAAACAGAACCTGGTGAAAGCCAGTCAAGTCACCCGATCCTGGATTCCCCTGGGTGTCTACTTTTCAAAAATGTATAGGTTTGCTAGGTTTCCCTAAGTGCCGGCAGAGCTAGGGTTCAAAAACTACAGCTAGGCACTTTGCAAAAAAAGGGTCATTTTTCACTGTGAAAATGTGGTGCGTCCACGTTGCGTTTTGCGCTGCTTCCTGTCGCGGGCACTAGGCCTACCCACACAAGTGAGGTACCATTTTTTTCGGAAGACCATGGGGAACGCGGCGTGGGTGGAATTTTGTGGATCCACGCAGATTCCAGAACTTTCCACCACAGAAAAGTGAGGAAAATGTGGTTTTTTTCCCAGTTTTTTAGATTTGCAAGGGATTCTGGGTAACAGAACCTGGTGAGAGCCAGTCAAGTCACCCCATCCTGGATTCCCCTGGGTGTCTACTTTTCAAAAATGTATAGTTTTGCTCGGTTTCCCTAAGTGCCGGCAGAGCTAGGGTTCAAAAACTACAGCTAGGCACTTTGCAAAAAAAAGGGTCATTTTTCACTGTGAAAATGTGGTGCGTCCACGTTGCGTTTTGCGCTGCTTCCTGTCGCGGGCACTAGGCCTACCCACACAAGTGAGGTACTATTTTTTTCGTAAGACCTTGGGAAACGTGGGGTGGGTGGAATTTTGTGGATCCAGGCAGATTCCAGAACTTTCCACCACAGAAAAGTGAGGAAAATGGTTTTTTTTGCCAATTTTTTAGGTTTGCAAGGGATTCTGGGTAACAGAACCTGGTGAGAGCCAGTCAAGTCACCCCATCCTGGATTCCCCTGGGAGTCTACTTTTCAAAAATGTATAGGTTTGCTAGGTTTCCCTAAGTGCCGGCAGAGCTAGGGTTCAAAAACTACAGCTAGGCACTTTCCAAAAAAGGGTATTTTCACTGTGAAAATGTGGTGCGTCCACGTTGCGTTTTGCGCTGCTTCCTGTCGCGGGCACTAGGCCTACCCACACAAGTGAGGTACCATTTTTTTTGGAAGACCTTGGGGAATGGGGGGTGGGTGGAATTTGGTCGATCCACGCAGATTCCAGAACTTTCCACCACAGAAAAGTGAGGAAAATGTGTTTTTTGCCAATTTTTTAGGTTTGCAAGGGATTCTGGGTAACAGAACCTGGTGAGAGCCAGTCAAGTCACCCCATCCTGGATTCCCCTGGGTGTCTAGTTTTCAAAAATGTATAGTTTTGCTAGGTTTCCCTAGGTGCCGGCAGAGCTAGGGTTCAAAAACTACAGCTAGGCACTTTGCAAAAAAGGGTCATTTTTCACTGTGAAAATGTGGTGCGTCCACGTTGCGTTTTACGCTGCTTCCTGTCGCGGGCACTAGGCCTACCCACACAAGTGAGGTACCATTTTTTTCGGAAGACCTTGGGAAACGCGGGGTGAGTGGAATTTTGTGGATCCACGCAGATTCCAGAACTTTCCACCACAGAAAAGTGAGGAAAATGTGTTTTTTGCCAATTTTTTAGGTTTGCAAGGGATTCTGGGTAACAGAACCTGGTGAGAGCCAGTCAAGTCACCCCATCCTGGATTCCCCTGGGTGTCTACTCTTCAAAAATGTATAGGTTTGCTAGGTTTCCCTAAGTGCCGGCAGAGCTAGGGTTCAAAAACTACAGCTAGGCACTTTGCAAAAAAAGGGTCATTTTTCACTGTGAAAATGTGGTGCGTCCACGTTGCGTTTTGCGCTGCTTCCTGTCGCGGGCACTAGGCCTACCCACACAAGTGAGGTACCATTTTTTTTGGAAGACCTTGGGGAACGCGGGGTGGGTGGAATTTTGTGGATCCAGGCAGATTCCAGAACTTTTCACCACAGAAAATTGAGGAAAATGTGTTTTTTTTGCCAATTTTTTAGGTTTGCAAGGGATTCTGGGTAACAGAACCTGGTGAGAGCCAGTCAAGTCACCCCATCCTGGATTCCCCTGGGAGTCTACTTTTCAAAAATGTATAGGTTTGCTAGGTTTCCCTAAGTGCCGGCAGAGCTAGGGTTCAAAAACTACAGCTAGGCACTTTCCCAAAAAAGGGTAATTTTTCACTGTGAAAATGTGGTGCGTCCACGTTGCGTTTTGCGCTGCCTCCTGTCGCGGGCACTAGGCCTACCCACACAAGTGAGGTACCATTTTTTTGGAAGACCTTGGGGAATGGGGGTGGGTAGAATTTTGTCGATCCACACAGATTCCAGAACTTTCCACCACAGAAAAGTGAGGAAAATGTATTTTTTTTGCCAATTTTTAGGTTTGCAAGGGATTCTGGGTAACAGAACCTGGTGAGAGCCAGTCAAGTCACCCCATCCTGGATTCCCTGTGTGTCTACTTTTCAAAAATGTATAGTTTTGCTCGGTTTCCCTAAGTGCCGGCAGAGCTAGGGTTCAAAAACTACAGCTAGGCACTTTGCAAAAAAGGGTCATTTTTCACTGTGAAAATGTGGTGCGTCCACGTTGCGTTTTGCTCTGCTTCCTGTCGCGGGCACTAGGCCTACCCACACAAGTGAGGTACCATTTTTTTTGGAAGACCTTGGGGAACGTGGGGTGGGTGGAATTTTGTGGATCCACGCAGATTCCAGAACTTTCCACCACAGAAAAGTGAGGAAAATGTGTTTTTTTGCCAATTTTTAGGTTTGCAAGGGATTCTGGGAAACAGAACCTGGTGAAAGCCAGTCAAGTCACCCCATCCTGGATTCCCCTGGGTGTCTACTTTTCAAAAATGTATAGGTTTGCTAGGTTTCCCTAAGTGCCGGCAGAGCTAGGGTTCAAAAACTACAGCTAGGCACTTTGCAAAAAAAGGGTCATTTTTCACTGTGAAAATGTGGTGCGTCCACGTTGTGTTTTGCGCTGCTTCCTGTCGCGGGCACTAGGCCTACCCACACAAGTGAGGTACCATTTTTTTCGGAAGACCCTGGGGAACGCGGGGTGGGTGGAATTTTGTGGATCCACGCAGATTCCAGAACTTTCCACCACAGAAAAGTGAGGAAAATGTGTTTTTTTTGCCAATTTTTTAGGTTTACAAGGGATTCTGGGAAACAGAACCTGGTGAAAGCCAGTCAAGTCACCCGATCCTGGATTCCCCTGGGTGTCTACTTTTCAAAAATGTATAGGTTTGCTAGGTTTCCCTAAGTGCCGGCAGAGCTAGGGTTCAAAAACTACAGCTAGGCACTTTGCAAAAAAAGGGTCATTTTTCACTGTGAAAATGTGGTGCGTCCACGTTGCGTTTTGCGCTGCTTCCTGTCGCGGGCACTAGGCCTACCCACACAAGTGAGGTACCATTTTTTCGGAAGACCATGGGGAACGCGGCGTGGGTGGAATTTTGTGGATCCACGCAGATTCCAGAACTTTCCACCACAGAAAAGTGAGGAAAATGTGGTTTTTTTCCCAGTTTTTAGATTTGCAAGGGATTCTGGGTAACAGAACCTGGTGAGAGCCAGTCAAGTCACCCCATCCTGGATTCCCCTGGGTGTCTACTTTTCAAAAATGTATAGTTTTGCTCGGTTTCCCTAAGTGCCGGCAGAGCTAGGGTTCAAAAACTACAGCTAGGCACTTTGCAAAAAAAGGGTCATTTTTCACTGTGAAAATGTGGTGCGTCCACGTTGCGTTTTGCGCTGCTTCCTGTCGCGGGCACTAGGCCTACCCACACAAGTGAGGTACTATTTTTTTCGTAAGACCTTGGGAAACGTGGGGTGGGTGGAATTTTGTGGATCCAGGCAGATTCCAGAACTTTCCACCACAGAAAAGTGAGGAAAATGGTTTTTTTGCCAATTTTTAGGTTTGCAAGGGATTCTGGGTAACAGAACCTGGTGAGAGCCAGTCAAGTCACCCCATCCTGGATTCCCCTGGGAGTCTACTTTTCAAAAATGTATAGGTTTGCTAGGTTTCCCTAAGTGCCGGCAGAGCTAGGGTTCAAAAACTACAGCTAGGCACTTTCCAAAAAAAGGGTATTTTCACTGTGAAAATGTGGTGCGTCCACGTTGCGTTTTGCGCTGCTTCCTGTCGCGGGCACTAGGCCTACCCACACAAGTGAGGTACCATTTTTTTTGGAAGACCTTGGGGAATGGGGGGTGGGTGGAATTTGGTCGATCCACGCAGATTCCAGAACTTTCCACCACAGAAAAGTGAGGAAAATGTGTTTTTTTTGCCAATTTTTTAGGTTTGCAAGGGATTCTGGGTAACAGAACCTGGTGAGAGCCAGTCAAGTCACCCCATCCTGGATTCCCCTGGGTGTCTAGTTTTCAAAAATGTATAGTTTTGCTAGGTTTCCCTAGGTGCCGGCAGAGCTAGGGTTCAAAAACTACAGCTAGGCACTTTGCAAAAAAAGGGTCATTTTTCACTGTGAAAATGTGGTGCGTCCACGTTGCGTTTTACGCTGCTTCCTGTCGCGGGCACTAGGCCTACCCACACAAGTGAGGTACCATTTTTTTCGGAAGACCTTGGGAAACGCGGGGTGAGTGGAATTTTGTGGATCCACGCAGATTCCAGAACTTTCCACCACAGAAAAGTGAGGAAAATGTGTTTTTTTTGCCAATTTTTTAGGTTTGCAAGGGATTCTGGGTAACAGAACCTGGTGAGAGCCAGTCAAGTCACCCCATCCTGGATTCCCCTGGGTGTCTACTTTTCAAAAATGTATAGGTTTGCTAGGTTTCCCTAAGTGCCGGCAGAGCTAGGGTTCAAAAACTACAGCTAGGCACTTTGCAAAAAAAGGGTCATTTTTCACTGTGAAAATGTGGTGCGTCCACGTTGCGTTTTGCGCTGCTTCCTGTCGCGGGCACTAGGCCTACCCACACAAGTGAGGTACCATTTTTTTTGGAAGACCTTGGGGAACGCGGGGTGGGTGGAATTTTGTGGATCCAGGCAGATTCCAGAACTTTTCACCACAGAAAATTGAGGAAAATGTGTTTTTTTTGCCAATTTTTTAGGTTTGCAAGGGATTCTGGGTAACAGAACCTGGTGAGAGCCAGTCAAGTCACCCCATCCTGGATTCCCCTGGGAGTCTACTTTTCAAAAATGTATAGGTTTGCTAGGTTTTCCTAAGTGCCGGCAGAGCTAGGGTTCAAAAACTACAGCTAGGCACTTTCCCAAAAAAGGGTAATTTTTCACTGTGAAAATGTGGTGCGTCCACGTTGCGTTTTGCGCTGCCTCCTGTCGCGGGCACTAGGCCTACCCACACAAGTGAGGTACCATTTTTTTTGGAAGACCTTGGGGAATGGGGGGTGGGTAGAATTTTGTCGATCCACACAGATTCCAGAACTTTCCACCACAGAAAAGTGAGGAAAATGTATTTTTTTTGCCAATTTTTTAGGTTTGCAAGGGATTCTGGGTAACAGAACCTGGTGAGAGCCAGTCAAGTCACCCCATCCTGGATTCCCCTGTGTGTCTACTTTTCAAAAATGTATAGTTTTGCTCGGTTTCCCTAAGTGCCGGCAGAGCTAGGGTTCAAAAACTACAGCTAGGCACTTTGCAAAAAAAGGGTCATTTTTCACTGTGAAAATGTGGTGCGTCCACGTTGCGTTTTGCTCTGCTTCCTGTCGCGGGCACTAGGCCTACCCACACAAGTGAGGTACCATTTTTTTTGGAAGACCTTGGGGAACGTGGGGTGGGTGGAATTTTGTGGATCCACGCAGATTCCAGAACTTTCCACTACAGAAAAGTGAGGAAAATGTGTTTTTTTTGCCAGTTTTTTAGGTTTGCAAGGGATTCTGGGTAACAGAACCTGGTGAGAGCCAGTCAAGTCACCCCATCCTGTATTCCCCTGGGTGTCTACTTTTCAAAAATGTATAGTTTTGCTAGGTTTCCCTAAGTGCCGGCAGAGCTAGGGTTCAAAAACTACAGCTAGGCACTTTGCAAAAAAAGGGTCATTTTTCACTGTGAAAATGTGGTGCGTCCACGTTGCGTTTTGCTCTGCTTCCTGTCGCGGGCACTAGGCCTACCCACACAAGTGAGGTACCATTTTTTTTGGAAGACCTTGGGGAACGTGGGGTGGGTGGAATTTTGTGGATCCACGCAGATTCCAGAACTTTCCACTACAGAAAAGTGAGGAAAATGTGTTTTTTTTGCCAGTTTTTTAGGTTTGCAAGGGATTCTGGGTAACAGAACCTGGTGAGAGCCAGTCAAGTCACCCCATCCTGTATTCCCCTGGGTGTCTACTTTTCAAAAATGTATAGTTTTGCTAGGTTTCCCTAAGTGCCGGCAGAGCTAGGGTTCAAAAACTACAGCTAGGCACTTTGCAAAAAAAGGGTCATTTTTCACTGTGAAAATGTGGTGCGTCCACGTTGCGTTTTGCTCTGCTTCCTGTCGCGGGCACTAGGCCTACCCACACAAGTGAGGTACCATTTTTTTTGGAAGACCTTGGGGAACGCGGGGTGGGTGGAATTTTGTGGATCCACGCAGATTTCAGAACTTTCCACCACAGAAAAGTGAGGAAAATATGGTTTGTTTGCCAATTTTTTAGATTTGCAAGGGATGCTGGGTAACAGAACCTGGTGAGAGCCAGTCAAGTCACCCCATCCTGGATTCCCCTGGGTGTCTACTTTTCAAAAATGTATAGGTTTGCTAGGTTTCCCTAAGTGTCGGCAGAGCTAGGGTTCAAGAACTACAGCTGGGCACTTTGCAAAAAAAGGGTCATTTTTCACTGTGAAAATGTGGTGCGTCCATGTTGCGTTTTGTGCTGCTTCCTGTCGCGGGCACTAGGCCTACCCACACAAGTGAGGTACCATTTTTTTCGTAAGACCTTGGGAAACGTGGGGTGGGTGGAATTTTGTGGATCCAGGCAGATTCCAGAACTTTCCACCACAGAAAAGTGAGGAAAATGGTTTTTTTTTGCCAATTGTTTAGGTTTGCAAGGGATTCTGGGTAACAGAACCTGGTGAGAGCCAGTCAAGTCACCCCATCCTGGATTCCCCTGGGTGTCTACTTTTCAAAAATGTATAGGTTTGCTAGGTTTCCCTAAGTGCCGGCAGAGCTAGGGTTCAAAAACTACAGCTAGGCACTTTGCAAAAAAAGGGTCATTTTTCACTGTGAAAATGTGGTGCGTCCACGTTGCGTTTTGCGCTGCTTCCTGTCGCGGGCACTAGGCCTACCCACACAAGTGAGGTACCATTGTTTTTGGAAGACCTTGGGGAACGCGGGGTGGGTGGAGTTTTGTGGATCCAGGCAGATTCCAGAACTTTCCACCACAGAAAATTGAGGAAAATGTGTTTTTTTTGCCAATTTTTTAGGTTTGCAAGGGATTCTGGGTAACAGAACCTGGTGAGAGCCAGTCAAGTCACCCCATCCTGGATTCCCCTGGGAGTCTACTTTTCAAAAATGTATAGGTTTGCTAGGTTTCCCTAAGTGCCGGCAGAGCTAGGGTTCAAAAACTACAGCTAGGCACTTTCCAAAAAAAGGGTATTTTCACTGTGAAAATGTGGTGCGTCCACGTTGCGTTTTGCGCTGCTTCCTGTCGCGGGCACTAGGCCTACCCACACAAGTGAGGTACCATTTGTTTTGGAAGACCTTGGGGAATGGGGGGTGGGTGGAATTTGGTCGATCCACGCAGATTCCAGAACTTTCCACCACAGAAAAGTGAGGAAAATGTGTTTTTTTTGCCAATGTTTTAGGTTTGCAAGGGATTCTGGGTAACAGAACCTGGTGAGAGCCAGTCAAGTCACCCCATCCTGGATTCCCCTGGGTGTCTACTTTTCAAAAATGTATAGTTTTGCTAGGTTTCCCTAAGTGCCGGCAGAGCTAGGGTTCAAAAACTACAGCTAGGCACTTTGCAAAAAAAGGGTCATTTTTCACTGTGAAAATGTGGTGCGTCCACGTTGCGTTTTGCGCTGCTTCCTGTCGCGGGCACTAGGCCTACCCACACAAGTGAGGTACCATTTTTTTTGGAAGACCTTGGGGAACGTGGGTGGGTGGAATTTTGTGGATCCACGCAGATTCCACAACTTTCCGCTACAGAAAAGTGAGGAAAATGTGTTTTTTTTGCCAGTTTTTTAGGTTTGCAAGGGATTCTGGGTAACAGAACCTGGTGAGAGCCAGTCAAGTCACCCCATCCTGTATTCCCCTGGGTGTCTACTTTTCAAAAATGTATAGTTTTGCTAGGTTTCCCTAAGTGCCGGCAGAGCTAGGGTTAAAAAACTACAGCTAGGCACTTTGCAGAAAAAGGGTCATTTTTCACTGTGAAAATGTGGTGCGTCCACGTTGCGTTTTGCGCTGCTTCCTGTCGCGGGCACTAGGCCTACCCACACAAGTGAGGTACCATTTTTTTCGGAAGACCTTGGGAAACGCGGGGTGAGTGGAATTTTGTGGATCCACGCAGATTCCAGAACTTTCCACCACAGAAAAGTGAGGAAAATGTGTTTTTTTTGCCAATTTTTTAGGTTTGCAAGGGATTCTGGGTAACAGAACCTGGTGAGAGCCAGTCAAGTCACCCCATCCTGGATTCCCCTGGGTGTCTACTTTTCAAAAATGTATAGGTTTGCTAGGTTTCCCTAAGTGCCGGCAGAGCTAGGGTTCAAAAACTACAGCTAGGCACTTTGCAAAAAAAGGGTCATTTTTCACTGTGAAAATGTGGTGCGTCCACGTTGCGTTTTGCGCTGCTTCCTGTCGCGGGCACTAGGCCTACCCACACAAGTGAGGTACCATTTTTTTTGGAAGACCTTGGGGAACGCGGGGTGGGTGGAATTTTGTGGATCCAGGCAGATTCCAGAACTTTCCACCACAGAAAATTGAGAAAAATGTGTTTTTTTTGCCAATTTTTTAGGTTTGCAAGGGATTCTGGGTAACAGAACCTGGTGAGAGCCAGTCAAGTCACCCCATCCTGGATTCCCCTGGGAGTCTACTTTTAAAAAATGTATAGGTTTGCTAGGTTTCCCTAAGTGCCGGCAGAGCTAGGGTTCAAAAACTACAGCTAGGCACTTTCCCAAAAAAGGGTAATTTTTCACTGTGAAAATGTGGTGCGTCCACGTTGCGTTTTGCGCTGCTTCCTGTCGCGGGCACTAGGCCTACCCACACAAGTGAGGTACCATTTTTTTTGGAAGACCTTGGGGAATGGGGGGTGGGTAGAATTTTGTCGATCCACACAGATTCCAGAACTTTCCACCACAGAAAAGTGAGGAAAATGTATTTTTTTTGCAAATTTTTTAGGTTTGCAAGGGATTCTGGGTAACAGAACCTGGTGAGAGCCAGTCAAGTCACCCCATCCTGGATTCCCCTGTGTGTCTACTTTTCAAAAATGTATAGTTTTGCTCGGTTTCCCTAAGTGCCGGCAGAGCTAGGGTTCAAAAACTACAGCTAGGCACTTTGCAAAAAAAGGGTCATTTTTCACTGTGAAAATGTGGTGCGTCCACGTTGCGTTTTGCTCTGCTTCCTGTCGCGGGCACTAGGCCTACCCACACAAGTGAGGTACCATTTTTTTCGGAAGACCTTGGGAAACGCGGGGTGAGTGGAGTTTTGTGGATCCACGCAGATTCCAGAACTTTCCACCACAGAAAAGTGAGGAAAATGTGTTTTTTTTGCCAATTTTTTAGGTTTGCAAGGGATTCTGGGTAACAGAACCTGGTGAGAGCCAGTCAAGTCACCCCATCCTGGATTCCCCTGGGTGTCTACTTTTCAAAAATGTATAGGTTTGCTAGGTTTCCCTAAGTGCCGGCAGAGCTAGGGTTCAAAAACTACAGCTAGGCACTTTGCAAAAAAAGGGTCATTTTTCATTGTGAAAATGTGGTGCGTCCACGTTGCGTTTTGCGCTGCTTCCTGTCGCGGGCACTAGGCCTACCCACACAAGTGAGGTACCATTTTTTTTGGAAGACCTTGGTGAACGCGGGGTGGGTGGAATTTTGTGGATCCAGGCAGATTCCAGAACTTTCCACCACAGAAAATTGAGGAAAATGTGGTTTTTTTGCCAATTTTTTAGGTTTGCAAGGGATTCTGGGTAACAGAACCTGGTGAGAGCCAGTCAAGTCACCCCATCCTGGATTCCCCTGGGAGTCTACTTTTCAAAAATGTATAGGTTTGCTAGGTTTCCCTAAGTGCCGGCAGAGCTAGGGTTCAAAAACTACAGCTAGGCACTTTCCAAAAAAAGGGTCATTTTTCACTGTGAAAATGTGGTGCGTCCACGTTGCGTTTTGCTCTGCTTCCTGTCGCGGGCACTAGGCCTACCCACACAAGTGAGGTACCATTTTTTTTGGAAGACCTTGGGGAACGTGGGGTGGGTGGAATTTTGTGGATCCACGCAGATTCCAGAACTTTCCACTACAGAAAAGTGAGGAAAATGTGTTTTTTTGCCAGTTTTTAGGTTTGCAAGGGATTCTGGGTAACAGAACCTGGTGAGAGCCAGTCAAGTCACCCCATCCTGTATTCCCTGGGTGTCTACTTTTCAAAAATGTATAGTTTTGCTAGGTTTCCCTAAGTGCCGGCAGAGCTAGGGTTCAAAAACTACAGCTAGGCACTTTGCAAAAAAAGGGTCATTTTTCACTGTGAAAATGTGGTGCGTCCACGTTGCGTTTTGCTCTGCTTCCTGTCGCGGGCACTAGGCCTACCCACACAAGTGAGGTACCATTTTTTTTGGAAGACCTTGGGGAACGCGGGGTGGGTGGAATTTTGTGGATCCACGCAGATTTCAGAACTTTCCACCACAGAAAAGTGAGGAAAATATGGTTTGTTTGCCAATTTTTTAGGTTTGCAAGGGATGCTGGGTAACAGAACCTGGTGAGAGCCAGTCAAGTCACCCCATCCTGGATTCCCCTGGGTGTCTACTTTTCAAAAATGTATAGGTTTGCTAGGTTTCCCTAAGTGTCGGCAGAGCTAGGGTTCAAGAACTACAGCTGGGCACTTTGCAAAAAAAGGGTCATTTTTCACTGTGAAAATGTGGTGCGTCCATGTTGCGTTTTGCGCTGCTTCGTGTCGCGGGCACTAGGCCTACCCACACAAGTGAGGTACCATTTTTTTCGTAAGACCTTGGGAAACGTGGGGTGGGTGGAATTTTGTGGATCCAGGCAGATTCCAGAACTTTTCACCACAGAAAAGTGAGGAAAATGTGGGTTTTTTTGCCAATTCTTTTGGTTTGCAAGGGATTCTGGGTAACAGAACCTGGTGAGAGCCAGTCAAGTCACCCCATCCTAGATTCCCCTGGGTGTCTACTTTTCAAAAATGTATAGGTTTGCTAGGTTTCCCTCAGTGCCGGCAGAGCTAGGGTTCAAAAACTACAGCTAGGCACTTTGCAAAAAAAGGGTCATTTTTCACTGTGAAAATGTGGTGCGTCCACATTGCGTTTTGCACTGCTTCCTGTCGCGGGCACTAGGCCTACCCACACAAGTGAGGTACCATTTTTTTCGGAAGACCTTGGGGAAAGCGGGGTGGGTGGAATTTTGTGGATCCACGCAGATTCCAGAACTTTCCACCACAGAAAAGTGAGGAAAATGTGTTTTTTTGCCAATTTTTTAGGTTTGCAAGGGATTCTGGGTAACAGAACCTGGTGAGAGCCAGTCAAGTCACCCCATCCTGAATTCCTCTGGGTGTCTAGTTTTCAAAAATGTATAGGTTTGCTAGGTTTCCCTAAGTGCCCGCAGAGCTAGGGATCAAAAATTACAGCTAGGCACTTTGAAAAAAAAGGGTAATTTTTCATTGTGAAAATGTGGTACGTCCACGTTGCATTTTGAGCCATTTCCTGTTGTGGGCACAAGGTCTACCCACACAAGTGAGCTACCATTTTTATCGGGAGACTTAGGGTAACACAGAATTGTAGAGCAACTGTTATTACCTATTGACTTTCGATGCATTTCTGCCTTCCAAATGAAAGACAATGTGTAAAAAATAAGTCATTTTGAAAAATGACCTATAATTCTCATGCTAGTATGGGTACTCCCAATTTTGGAAATGTGCAAATATCTACTGTTTCTAAAATCTACATCTTGTTCCCATTTCAGAAATACATAGGTGTCTTTCATAACAATTTTTCCATGTATACATTTTCCCAAAATAATTACTATATACCCGGTACATAATAAAAAACCATTGCAAGATGCTGCTCAGTTATTGGCTCTGGGTTCGTCGGGTTCTTGGTGAACCTGCAAGTCCTATATATCCCCACAACCAGAAAGGTCCAGCGGATATAACGGTATATTGCTTTCAAATAGCTGTCATAATTAGAAGAAGTTACAGGTGAAAACGTTGACACAAATGGCTGTTTTTTTCAATTTTTCCTTTATTTAACTGTTAGTTTCTATAAGGAAAACTTTAAGGATCTACACAAATGACCCCTTGCTGAATTAAGAATTTTGTCTACTTTTCAGAAATGTATGGCTTTCCAGGATCCATTATTGGTTTCATACCCATTTCTACCATTAACTGGAAGGAGGTTTAAAGCACAACAAATAGCAAAAATAGGCTATGTCCCAGAAAAATGCCAAAACTGTGTAAAAAAGTTGGTTTTCTGACAAAAGTGTGCTTGTCCCTGAAAGCTGGGAAGATGGTGATTTCAGCACCACAACCCCTTTTTGATGCCATTTGCAGGGAAAAACAAGACGCTTTCATCTGTAGCCCTTTTTCGCATTTTTCCCAAAAACCAAAATTTTGCTGTATTTTGGCTAATTTCTGGCTCCCCTCCTGGGGAATCCACAAACCCTGGGTCCCTTTACAATCCCCATGATGTTAGAAAAAAAGGACGCAAATTTGGCGTGGATACCTTATGTGGTCAAAACGTTACAGGGGCCTAAGCGCGCACTACCCCAAATAGCCAAAAAAAGGCTTAGCACAGGGGGGGGAAAGGCATAGCAGCGAAGGGGTTAAAACACTTGCAGACACGCGTAAACATAAACAATCTAGTGATCTGCGTTATTGCGGGTCAATCTGGGTATACTTACCTAACCTTCAATGAAGGCGAAACAGTACCCATTGGAAACAAATCACATTTGTACACAAACGCTGAAATGCGCTTTGGTTCTACAGAAAAAATACTGACAGCAGTGCAGACCGCTGTAGTAAGAGAAAGAGCACTGGCTCGGGAATCGAATAATTGTCGTAACTCCAGTACCAGCCTTAGAGGCTGCTACAAAGGCAAGCGTTCCTAATGCTAAAGCCTTACATCCAAGATGGATACTATAGGCTAATTCTCTCACTGCAACAGATGTAGAATACAGATATGCCCCAAGGCTAAACAACAGAAGCATTTCTGTAATATGAACAAGAATATCCTCTCCCAAATGAAATAATGCCTCTAGATCAGTATGAATGCATTATTTACACTGACGGATCTGCTCAGCGGGCCATAGGAAGTAAACAACAATACAGCGCCGCTTGTGCAAGGTCGTATGTAGGATGTGTGGAGAGGTGTGGTGCAGCGGCCAGGGCAGCTGACTTTGGAGCACAGGGTTTACGGTTCAATCCCTGGCTCCGGCGGCAGCTCAGCTCAGCACCATGTGACTCTGGGCAATAGCTCACTTAATTTCCACGACGGCCCCCAGCGCCTTGAGACCCGTAAGGGTTAGTAGCTGCGCTATATAAAACCAGACTTACATATATATATTTTTTTTACATTTACGGCAAGTTCCATCCCAGCGATACGAAGACACAGTCTCTAGGAGACTGCACGGCTCAGCTGGCAGAATTAAAAGCCCTATTACTGGCACTAATAAATACGGATTGAGAATTTCCCACACTGATTGTGTGCGATTTGTTTATTGAGTCCAGTCATACAACGATTACCTTCACCACTGGAGACAGAATGGGTTTAAAGACTCAAAAGGTGGCAAAAGTAAGCATAAAATGCTATGGGAACAGGTAGCTGAGTTGAAAAACGAACTACCAAGAGCTCGCGTGATACACACGCTGAGTCATAAACGTGATGGCATTAATTTTGAAGGGAATTCATTGGCCGATGAAGCTGCAAAGGGGGCAGTACGTACTGGTGCCATAGCTGCAATCACTCGTTCAAAAACGAGAATAGACGGACAGATAATGGTAGCTGTCATTGCTTCACGCAAAAACAGCACAGCCTTACCGCAAGGTTTTCCACTTAAGTACTCCTACAAGTTAGACTCAAACAACATTACGTATGCTCAGATTCCAGGAGTTGGGGATAGTCACATCAATATGCCTGGACAAGAGACACCTACCGGTTCTACACAACCTGCTGAGCTACCAAAGATTGATCGAACTGCATCTGGCTACTTCATCAATTTTGATACCTTCTCTCTTGATCCCAGTGAACCCGAGACAACGGCAGCTCCAGTTTCCCATAAGCAACAAATGCGTGAATTTTACACTTTTCTAAAAAATACTTACTTGGTATCACCTTGGCGCCAGCTCTGGATCATAACTGGAATATTGTTTTTTCTGTTCTGGATTGGCCTAGTGACTGTTTTTTGCTTACTCATGAATGGAAAATATCTCCCAGAATGCTCTGTAGTATCAAATGTAAACTTGGTCTTGAAATCTTATACATCATCTCATCGTGAACAAAGAGACTTGTTTTCCGTGAACGTTACAGCTGTTCCAATTACTGATGGTATAGTTTGGGACAAAGTTGATAATGATGTATTTGGCCCCACTGAACTTTTGAAAATACCACATTTGTTTAAAATTACTCTAAATTATATTATTACCTCCAGTACATTTTCTGATGATTGGGATTTTGAAACTGTAAATAATGTGTCGTCTGATCTGGAAAAATCTGCTGCATTTTCAAGCAATGAAATGTTAGAAGACACATCTGATTTTGATAGCATGTACTGTTACCATCATTATGGTCATAACTTTTTGCACAAATCCAGTATCCCACGTAATGTTTTCACATACCACCAATGGGAACATTGCCCGACACCACCAAAAGGTAGTTCGAAAACGTTTGCACAAAAATTCTCATATTTTTCATTTTAGGGTTTAACACTTCTGACCCGACCTCATATTACTCTAAGGTTGCACCTACACCTGCACAGAAAAATATGCTGACTAACACCAAACAGATTTATTCTGTATCCTTTATTTCATAACTGTCTGAACAGGGTTTCAACTTATGGAAGGACACTAAAGACAAAATCAGTCCGGGGTTCAAAGGATTGGCAAGTGCAGGGAACAGAAGCACTCTTTAGAGCGTGTCTCATTCCGCAGCAAATCATATTTCTGAATGAAACTGTGCAACAGACTTCCTGTCTTGGACTAGCCAAGATGATGTCATAGGGTTTCTGCACATACACAGAGCTATGCACAGGATAATGGGACCCCGGAATACAGTGGTTTGCCTACCATATACCGTAACACCCAAAAACCCCAACCCAACTAGCTTAGCATCCCATTAGCACCCAAGTACCAATGATTGGACAACCCAGAACACGGTATCTTTATCTCAGGACTCGCAGAAGCAAGAACACTCTTTCGTCACTCACTCGTACTTGTCCACAAGGTGCGTAGGAAGAGACACTGGATAGGTTAAAATGTTTATTCCAACTTACGTGCTCTAATGTACAGTACACGTGTCAGTACTAATAGCATAATGCATATGAATAATATAAGCAGCATGGTTACAATTCCATAGAATACAAACGGGGAAAGCATTTCATAACTCAGTGGATAAATGTCTAAATAACATTACCACCCTCCCCGTGCAGTAAGATAGTTTATTATAAAAATAGAAGACCTCTGGGCTTTGACTAGCGAACCCTCATACCTCGGTCTCTAGATGCAGAACTACATCAGCAGACAATCACAGCTCTTCTCCCTGGAAAGGATTCCTCCAAGTGTGGTAAGCGCCAGTAAAAACCCCAGTATTAAAGGCACACAAAGTTTCATGTCATTTGCGCCTAATGTTATGTCTGGGTGCGCGAGACTGGCCATATCAGGAAGAACCGAAATACATTGTTATGCGACCTTGTACATGTTGTGCAGTCTGAGCCCAAATCGAACAAGAGAAAAGGTGAAAGACAGAAAGTGCAGACAGCGCAAAAGAACTTGGCAAGAGCAAAGGGCGAGGGAGCCCTGGCTCAGTGTAACGTGCGTAAAGAAAAGCAGCATGGCAGCTAGTCCTAGGCCAACATAACAAGGCAGGCAACAAACCACAAGACACCCTCCCCTGGTCAGTCCGGCGGCCAAGACAGAGGGCCAAAAAAAAAATCCAGTAGAGCACAGGGAGCGCCCAAACGGCGAGGGACAAGTCAATCCATGAAAGTGTAAGTGCAGAAAAAAGCCATACCCTCCAAGAGGACATCATTGGAATCGTCAAAAAACATAGATGCCATCCAATCCATGAGATCAAAAGAGCAGGAATGCTCCTCAGCAGAGGGAGCATCCAAAAGCAATGCGGGACAACTTGCGTGATAATCGAAATAGCTTTGATGTAGGAGATCCTGGGCAGCCGCCCAGATATCCCATTGCGCCAAAATCCCCAGTGCAGCCGCACGCGCCATACAGCCGGCAACGGAACAGTCCTGCTCATGGGCCTCTAAGGGACCCATCAACTGAACAAAATCCGGAACAGACAATGACGAATTGGAGAGGCAATAATCCAAAGTCCAGGTGAAAGGACAGCGGACACAAGTCATAACCGGTTGCACGCAAGTGAAATACGCAAAGCGAAAAGAAAGAGTATATGACACACTCAGTGTCGCCAATGGCAAGACACCAAAACCAGCCAAAAGGCGCTCACGGAGCAGCTGGAGGCGGTCCGGATCGAGCAGGTCCCATCGGGGAGCAGCCATTGCGCAGAAAATAAATTAATAGCAAGACACCAGCCGCCAAAGCGATGATCAACGGGAAACCGCCAAAGACGCTGGAAAAAATAGAATGAATAAATGCCGGGATGACACCAAAAATAGTTTGGAAGGAGGACACTAAACCAGACCCCACGACTTTAAAAAAGTGTACCAAACCCTCTGTGTTAGATGCGTTAAAAATACGATGAATTAACTCCCCAAAATGTTGGGGGAGATTAGTGTTCAAAAGGGCCTGTATTTCACTGTGGGTACTCGCCACCTGGAGAATGAATGTCTCCCGGGCGGACGTGAGCATAACTTCCTCGTTCAATAATAGTGCCTTTATTCTGCTCAGTCTATTGAAATCTGCCTCCATGGTAGGGATGGAAGGCCAAATAGAAATATCAACCTTGCCATGAGGGGGAGGAAAAAGCACATTTTTGCAGCAGACAACCCTGTGCGAAACTGTTACAATGTAAGGAATGCCAGCCTGCAGGCCACAACAGTTTTCGTTATTTAAAAGTAAATAACTACCATTGGAAAGGAGAGTGAAAGTAGGAGAAATAACAGGAGCAGGAATACCTTTCAGCACACAAGCAAGATTAGGAGCGGAAACGCTACATGAGCCATGCAATTTAATGTGTTTACAAATAAGCGAATGACCCATAGTCGAGTCGCAGGACTCCCCGTGAGAAAGACTTCCTTGCCGTCCCGAAGGCATTTATACATGAAAGGCAAGGACCAGAGTTCATGCAGGAAAGCACTGCCCAAGGGCTGGTAACGGCCCACAGGATAATGTTTCATGCACGAGTCAAATTCAAACAAGGAAAAAGGTAAAGCGATAACCCCATGAACTAGCCACACAGCAGAATCGAGTTCTGCAACAGAGAACGGCAAAGGATCCATCTTTTCGATATGTAATAAAGTGTAAGTTGCATCTTTCATGGACATGAATTGCTGTTTGTCAGTTAAATTAAAAGGTAGGAACAAGGCAGAGGTGTTCAAAAATGCCAAGGAACTTTACCTAACTTGAGCGTTTGTAAAGTCCATGCAAACTGCATAACTGAGCGCAATTGATTCTGACCATGATATAACACAGAAACATCATCTTGTACAATATCAACAACAGAGGACACAATATTCTCTAAAGTATAAATGCGAGAAGACAGGGTATTAATACTATTGTCAACAACAGCAAGCACCTTTTCCAAATTTGCTTGATCTATTTCCCGAAGACGGGAAGCAGCTTCCATTTGTGATAGCTTCCAGAGTTCATTATACGTTTCATAAATGAATCTCTTAGGTCGGGGACCACGAGGTCCCAAAACAAAGTCGGACAGATCAATATTGCCTGAAAGGAGGGACAAATGTTGTTTAACAGAATCAAGGGACGAATGTTGCAGCCATTGTTTGCATAATTTACCAACAGAATATGTAGTGACAGTACGGGAAGCAGTAAATCTCGGATCAGGCCTATCCTGTGTGTAGCCAGTACCTGAGTCGTGAAAACGCATCTGGCATGCATTAGATGATATAGGCCATACCAACCAGGGCGACTGATCCAGTTCGGAAACATTAAATGAATTATTCTGTAACAGAGCCTGTAGGGTCGTCAGGGACAGGTTAAAACGTGAGCTATCATTGGGAAAACTCGACAGGGATGGAATTGAGGGCGTGTTTAATTTTTTAGTGGTAGCTAAGCCCCAACACGTAGTCTGATAAATAGAATCATTTAGGAACATAATTTGGGTAGGGATAAGGCAAGCACGGTGCAATGCCTCGGTTCCTTGTACCTGCCATGGCTTGGAGCCCCAAATAGATTTCAAATCTACTGTATCCTCCCAGTACTCATAACCACCCACTGCTAGGGCACTTAAAAAGGAACCCGAATAAAGCAGTTTGGTGTGTGTTAACATAATTTTCTGAGTTGACGTGGTATTTAGTCTAAAATAATAGGATGCGGGGTTTGACCGATTAAAATCAGTAAAATAGGTAAACTTATTTCGAAGAGTTTGTGAGCTACCTGGCAAGGGGTTTGGACAATGTTCCCATTGGGTGTAGTTAACAGAACTACGCAGAGCAGTTGGCTTATGGAGAAAATGATTACCCCAATGCTGGTAACAATACAAATCGGCATAATTCGCAGAATTCATATATAAATCTTCAGCATTAAAAGATGCATAATATTTTAAATCGGCAAACAATGCTTCAACGGCATGCACATCCCAATCATCAGAATGAATGTTATTTTTTACTACATCACCCATTGAAACACGAAGGACATTAGGTACATTAATAATTTCTGTCGGACCATGGATTTGATAGTTCACTGCATCCCATACGATGCCATCAGCAACTGGAAAAGCTGAAATGTTCACAAATGTGTGGTCACGCTTCATGATGTGAGACGAGGAATGAGGAGCCAAAGTTCCAGAAACATAGTCTACAGCAGAGCGTTCAGGTAAATAGTGACCATTGATTAGTAGAAAAAACACTGTGACAAAGCCAATGGACATGAACAAAAAAATCAAGAAAAGTACCAACCAGATGTATGTCCAGGGTGGAATTAAAAAATTGTCTCTAAACCAGGATACAAAAATACTGAACTTGGATGGGACTTTTGAAGAGGTGGAATCCGAATCAAAGGAATAACGAGTCAGGCCAAGTGGCGTTGTTGGTTGATGCGCCACCGATTCAGATGTAGGATAGGTATACTCGTCCTCGTCGATGTTGGTGGAGAGTTGGGGATCAATTATAGTTTCAGGCAAATCAACCATCTCAATTACAGCATCAGCGACCGTTCGTGTAGATGGGCCACGAACATATGTCCGATAAATGGCAGGACAAGAGACCGCTGGTGTGACACTATTCAGGATCGGCCAGGCGCTGTAGCTTGACATTTTCCACTGAGATGTATCTGTTCTCCTTGCGACCAGGAAGCGGTGGTAAGATGACTGTACGTGTTCCCTTCAAGCCCAGAACTGGAACCGGTGCACGAAAAGAGGGGCCGAATTCTTTTTGTTTTCAACCTTCTCTCGAACCAGTTCTCCAACCTTTGGAAGCCAGCCGGCTACCGGAATCTGCAACGCAGGATCTGTGGCTGAAGGCAAATGTGTAGTTGCAAGTTTGTCTCGGGCTTCTTGTAAGTCCTGTAACATAGCAGAATGGTTATCTACATCAAACTTGGCGGATTGCGCCGCGATGTCTGGACCCTCAAGGTCAGGCACAAACATTCTTATGCCAAAGAGCATTTCGTATGGCGTCCGCCCACCCAGAGGTCTTCTAGGGAGATTATTAAGTGCACGTTGAACGGTATACAAGTGGGCCAGCCAGTTCCTGCCAGTACCTATAACTCTAGCTGTTAAGGATTGCTTTAAGTCACGGTTCATTCGTTCAACGATAGAGTTGCCCTCAGGCCTATACGGAGACGAAAATTTCACCCGCACCCCAAGCGAAGCCATTGCATCCTTGTAAGCCCTAGAGGCAAACGCTGGACCTTGGTCCGAATGGAAGGTGCCGCATGCGAAAATTCCCACAAAGACACGCAAATCCCTGATTACATTTCGAGCGTCAGCCCCACGTTGGGCGCCATGTCATAGGGTTTCTGCACATACACAGAGCTATGCACAGGATAATGGGACCCCGGAATACAGTGGTTTGCCTACCATATACCGTAGCACCCAAAAACCCCAACCCAACTAGCTTAGCATCCCATTAGCACCCAAGTACCAATGATTGGACAACCCAGAACACGGTATCTTTATCTCAGGACTCGCAGAAGCAAGAACACTCTTTCGTCACTCACTCGTACTTGTCCACAAGGTGCGTAGGAAGAGACACTGGATAGGTTAAAATGTTTATTCCAACTTACGTGCTCTAATGTACAGTACACGTGTCAGTACTAATAGCATAATGCATATGAATAATATAAGCAGCATGGTTACAATTCCATAGAATACAAACGGGGAAAGCATTTCATAACTCAGTGGATAAATGTCTAAATAACATTACCACCCTCCCCGTGCAGTAAGATAGTTTATTATAAAAATAGAAGACCTCTGGGCTTTGACTAGCGAACCCTCATACCTCGGTCTCTAGATGCAGAACTACATCAGCAGACAATCACAGCTCTTCTCCCTGGAAAGGATTCCTCCAAGTGTGGTAATCGCCAGTAAAAACCCCAGTATTAAAGGCACACAAAGTTTCATGTCATTTGCGCCTAATGTTATGTCTGGGTGCGCGAGACTGGCCATATCAGGAAGAACCGAAATACATTGTTATGCGACCTTGTACATGTTATGCAGTCTGAGCCCAAATCGAACAAGAGAAAAGGTGAAAGACAGAAAGTGCAGACAGCGCAAAAGAACTTGGCAAGAGCAAAGGGCGAGGGAGCCCTGGCTCAGTGTAACGTGCGTAAAGAAAAGCAGCATGGCAGCTAGTCCTAGGCCAACATAACAAGGCAGGCAACAAACCACAAGACAAAGAAGGATCTGAACACCACGGTTTCCAACACCTTCGCACATCAATTTTACATCAGGTGGAGGGGATACAATAGATGGCATCATGCAGTACAATACTTCCGACCCCAATTGGAAGGGATGGTTAGTTTGGCCCACAGACACACAGATGTCAATCAAGATTCAGAGGTACAACCGAAGGGTTTAGTATCCATAGGCTAGACCCATGCTATGTACAAAGAGAACATCCGGGGGTAGTGACATCCTATAGTGTTGGGAATTTGTGCCTCGATTGGCTAAAAACCTCGACACTGTCCCAGGTGAAACAGCACCTATCCTTACGCTCAGATGAGGTGGATTTAAGGGATTTTTTACTAGGTCCCCGAAAGCCACGTCAGAAACGTTTCTATTGCGCTGTCTATAATGAAATATGGAAAATCTCTCAACAAGAAGCTGCGGAGAGACTTCGTGAAATAGAAGAAATGAACCTAGACAAGGCATTAGCTGTAGTCGACAATGGTATGACTACATTAACATCCAGGATTTATACACTGGGCAACATTGTATCTTCTGCTAGAGATATACTAGAATTAGACTTGTCCATACTACAACACATGCAATCTCAACTACGTTCTATTATGCAATTGAGATGGATGCTGCAATCATTGCGT
This sequence comes from Calotriton arnoldi, assembly GCA_963921515.1. Taxonomy (NCBI): domain Eukaryota; kingdom Metazoa; phylum Chordata; class Amphibia; order Caudata; family Salamandridae; genus Calotriton; species Calotriton arnoldi. Next base: position 146,990 of record CAWUFW010016567.1, read on the forward strand.
GCTGGTTATGTGCCTTGGCGATTTATCAACAGCACGTCCCTATTTTCTGCATATAATCTAACAGAAAAACGGATAATGGCACAAAGGGGAGCACAATATATAATGCTGCGTACTGAAACGCAATGGACGTCCCAGTCACCAAGGAGATGGAAAGAACGCTCTTGGAGTGCCGATACCGTGATCGAACGTTAATCCATCTGGGCACACCTCGTCTTCGAGAACTGAGCGAGTCTTGGTTCTTGTCATTTAGACCAGTCTGGATCGACTGTATTCTGCCTGTCCTCCGATGCCTGTTCTGCGGACAAGAAAACACTTCCAACAATTGCACCACCGGACGTTGATGCTTTACTGGACCCGATAACGGCCCATATTCTGCAGTGTCCTCAGCGTATTTCAATGTTGGATGTCTGCATTCTTAGAGCCACCACGGGATGCTTCAGCTCCTGTTGGAACGGATACCGGCTCCTCAACAAATACTCAGGCCTTGGATGATGCTCAGACATCCCCAGCAGCGGCTGTGGTGGATACGGAGGAACATCTGTGCTCGATTGACCTGATCTGCGAGGTGTTGCAGGGACCGTCGTCAGCGATTGCAGACAACAGTGATATTGCATCTCCCAGCCAGGACACAAACATTTGGCTCATCGTGTGCTGGGAAAACTCGGCCTTTTTCAAAAACAACCAAATTTGGAATTTTAAACAAAAACACCTTTTTAGGTCTTGCCTAGCACAGCGCGCATGCGCTGCTCTAGGAGAGGGCTCTTGGAATCACTTTAGACTTCCAAGAGCCTTCTCCGTGTGGGTGTGCCTCCTCCCACACATCCCATTGGCCTTTGCGTGTGGCTTTCAATAATTGAAAGCACGCAAATGGCCAAAGATGGGTGCATGTCCCGCCTTCCCTCAAAACTTTCACTCCCATGGCCTAGGGGTCTCGGGAGCGCGCAGGGTGCCATCTGTTCTGGATCAGATTTCCAGTTAGCTTTCACTTTCGCGTCTCAGCGCGCACGCGCACCACTCGTGCGCTTGTTTTTAAAGCGCTGAGGAGAGCGGTTTCCAGTTAGCTTTCACTTTCGCGTCTTACAGCGCGCGCGCACACCACTCGTGGGCTCGTTTATATAGGGTGAGGGCAAAACTGGAGAGCCCTATAGGAGATGTGTGATCGTTTCAGCATCTGCTTTTTAGCAGTGGCAGGACTCAGCCCACCTAAAGCCCTGTGTATGCCGTTGTAGGTGCTGTGCTCTCAGCTATGCTGTGCGGACCTCTGTCCATCTAAGGCTCGCCCTCTGAACCGTGTGCTTTTCTAAGGCCCTGTGCTCCCTTCTGCGCCGCGGGCAGGCTCACTGCTCCCCTCTCTCTCATGTAGAGGCTGAATGCTGCCCGATTTCTGCACTCTGTATATGTAGAGATTTTACTTCCGTGTGTGTGTAACACAAATGCCCCGATCCCCACCGCAGTGCCCTATCAATAGGTTCTATGCTCCCTGCTGTATTCCACAGATGCCAGGAGCTCCGTAGTGCACTGCGAGGGGGCTCGGTGTGTTCCTGGTGTGTTGCACGAATGCCCTGATCTCACTGATGCGCTGCGAGGGTGCTCTGTCTTCCAGGTGTGTTGCACAAACACACTGATCTCACTAGTGCGCTGCAAGGAGTCTCTGGAATTGCTCGTGTGTTGCACGAAATGCCTGATCTAAATGTAAAAAAAAAAAAAAATCTCACTCGTGCGCTGCGAGATGGCCCTGTGTGTTCCTGGTGTGTTGCACAAAAGCCTGGAGATGCCTGCCCTGATCTCACCAGTGCGTTATTAGGCTCTGTGCTTCATGCGCTCTGCTCCCCGTTGCATGTTGAAGCGGCTCTGTGCGCCCTGAAACATCGAGCAGGCGCTAGGTCTCCCCCAGTATACGGCGCCGGAGGCCTCCGTGCCGTGGTGTGCTGGTCACGACGGTGGCAGCGAACATTGAGATATAATATTCAAAGCACTGGGACCTCGTGGGCTGAGCCAGGGATCATCTGCGAACTCCACGATAGGCTAGCATCATATTACATGAACTGTTTACTAATGATGCAGGAACATTTTTTTCTCTGGATGTGAAGCAGACGCACAGGTAAGTGTTGACGGGTCACATATCAACAAACACTGTGTAGGTGACTGGAGGCTCTGAGAGCCCTTAAAATCTATCCAAACCCAACTTTCAATATATTTTTGCAATATTTTAGCCTTCCAAAAATTGTACACATCATTGCCTCGGGCCATGCAGTCCCAACTTTTCTTCCTTACAGCATGCGCGCCACTCGTTTTATATGTTACTTGAAGTGTTTTGTCTAAACGTGTGTTTTTTTAATCTTAGAACTATGGCGCTGGCCTTCACGCACCAACACCAAGTCAGCCACGGGCTCTCTCAGCACGTTCCACGTCTTTCAATGTTTTAATCTTGGAATCTTTGTAGTAGGAATAGCAGAGTTTATATAGTGTACGATGCCCTTCTTGTGACTATGTTTGTTATTTTATTAGGTAGGGTAGAGATAGGCTTGAGTGGGAGTTGTGCAGAATAGCGGTGTTTTCAAATGTTCGTGCTGTAATTGTATCCGCTGGGCTACCATAGCAGGGGCTGCCTGTGCGCCAGGCAGCCTCCCGCCTCAGCTCGTGCTCCCTGCTCTGACTGAGAAAAGTTATGAGCGCGGAGGAGGGTCTGCATTGCCAATGAACATCCCTGCAAAGCTGCCTGCTGTCTAAGTCGCCGCTGTACTAATAACCCAACTCCGGGGCCCGGCGCTTGTTCAAATGCAGAATACGACCTACGCTTTCCCAATGGAGCAATATGTGGCGAGGGTCTGAAACCAATCTTGGTGTGTCCCCCCTCCCTGGGCTTCTGGTACATGTCAGAACAGACGAGCCCGTGCGCCTCCATCAGAGCTGCTACCTGCTCCTGCTCCACGCTTTGAATGCATTTACGGTTTCCAGTGCAAGATGGATAGATGTGAACACTGGTTTATGCTGCTGTGCGTATGTTTAAACGGACAGGCAAGAGCTTTTGGTAAGTAAATACTCAGTTTTAATGGACATGTGTCTTGGTTACCCAGACACTATTGTATTTGTATTTTTTAGGTCAACCCAGCGCAGCGCGTCTGGCTAAACACTTATAAGGTCACAAAGGCGAGACCTATTGGCTATGCCAATGCTTGTTCTAAACTGCATGGCTTTCGGTCTCTCATTGTTCGGACTATACATACAAACTTATTTAGTACAGACTTCTATCGCATGCCTTATTTTTCTTTTCTAGCATTTTTTACGAAATGTTTACATTTTTAAAGTACTATTTTAATGGACTTATTAATGGTTGCGTACCACGTTTAGCCGTATGTAGAATTTTTAGTATGTCGTCCAGTCGGATGAGGAGTGGGTGTTATGTTCCATATAGGTACCCCAATATAGACTCAGGTAGTCACCTAACCTTTTACCTATATTCTCCCCTACCATTACACTACATAACGTTTCTTAGTACTGACCTTTTACCTAGTTACGGTAATGTCCAAAAAGGACATGAGGTTTTTTCCGAAAAGCATAAGCCTCATTCATTTTGCATGAGGATTTTTGGAATCACAGCAGAACAGCAGGCCTACCATCTCCTGCATATTAACTATGCATAAGGGTCATTCCTTCCGTCATCCTAGTCCGACATGACACAGCAAGGTATATCCCCCAGGGGGTACCACTTTGGGTATATATACACCATATCTTGCTGAGGTAGTCAGAGGAGAAAAGGACTTCCATGCCGACACAGACGCAATACGCTGAGGCTCCTGCACGCAGACACTCCAGCTCGCTGTGGTCTGACATCCCTTGCGGGGTGTGTCCATCTCGAGACCAAGACGTGGTCCCACAGTCTCTCACTTCAGGTAATGGGGTTGACTTTATCCTAGAGGGACTCTTGGCTTTTACACCTACATACATGCTAGGTACACTTAGGTACATCTAGTTAGGGTCGAATCGTAGGACTATGCATTCTACTGTCATGTATTTTATATACTTGACTGTATTCATTGTTTTAGCACGATGTAGAAATCTACTATCCTTTTACTCTGTTAGTGCTTATAATCATTTATATCTGTTACTGTCTAATGGTTGTCTCAGCATACCTATTTTACACTAGAATGACGCTGGTTCAATAAATGCTTATTGAAAAACGTTCCCACCGTTTATTCTGTGTATCTCTCTGAGACGAAGTGAGCCCGAGTGACTGAGCGAAAAGTAGTACACTGTTTCCACGATCCCTGATGGGACAGGGTTGTCATGTTCAATAGTTGCCAAGAACTATTCTCTCCTTGGTAAGAGGGGTTTCTAGTGGCACTGTGAGCTAGCTGGTATACAGGCTAACATACCCGGTAGGGGTGTCTAGAATCAGTCGGACACCAATCCTATAGTGTATGTTGTCTAAATGCGCAGATCCTATATAGGTTTATAGGAACTACACGACAACATAAACTTAGGAATGTCTAAAATAACCTACGTGCATCAGTACACTCGGCTGAGACGCATTCTTCTAAACAAATAAGGTAAAAACACATCAATTCAGACTACACTGTTTATGCTATTATTATCTGACCTCGAGATCGAGTTAACAAGACTCTTGTTCCAGGCTGATAATGCATCAGGTGTTTTATTGAGGTCATTGTCTGAATGATTTAACATTTTCACAGATGTCAAAGGCAGACATGATAATAATTATGCAAAAATAAAGAAAATGGAGTCTCTGCCTGCTCAAGATGGAGTCGGGCCTTAGTGACTTTCCATCAACTCGAGCAAGAGAAAGGGACATCACAGGAATCATTGTGGGGTCACGATGATCTGGTGATATAGACCAGTGTGCCTTGAGTTTCCTGTGCACTGCAATGCCAGAGTGCCAAATGCTCCTAGAGTGTTCCATTCAGAAACACCAGTGGGTGCTAGTAAGACTGATGGCTGGGCTGAAGGGCTCTGGGGAACTTACTCTGCCTCATAGCGCTGCGGCACTCAATCGCTCATTTTTATAAAGCCATACTGGGACTTCCAAGACTTGGACTTGTAGGGGGCCTAACCTGAATATTGCTCATCGTAATTTGTGAAGTACCAAAACCAGTAAACAGCTAGCTAAGTGGGACTCTGAACTGTGCCTGGACAAAGCTAGAGTGCCAGCCTTAGGACAACTGAGTGTATTATTTGTGTATTTCACTTTGTGTTCAGATATAAAATACTACTTTTATCATAAAAGCTGGGATCTGGATGGACATGTGGTTGTAGATTAATTCAGAGTCTTGAGCATATGTATACCATGCAGCTACCCCCCCACCCTACTCACCACCCCCATCCTTCCCTCCCCCCAAGCTCCCAAGAAGCCTTGGGGTGCCCATCCCGTGCTACCACTGGGAGTAAAGTACCGAAGGGGTACTTGGCCCAGTTGCTCAGGACCCATAGTAAGTTGGGCTACGGGACATCAGGAGTAAAAAGCTTCAACCCCCATTGTTGAGTCCAGTAACCCATGCTTGCCCCGTGACCCTCTGAAAGGGGTTCTGACAGACCCAAAATGTATTATATTTTACAAGCTCCTTAGTGTTCTCACCAAGTAAATTGTGTGAGGAAGCAAACATTACAGTGGGCATAAAAGGAACATTACATGTACACATGTAAATGGTCAGAGCACCGTATTACAGTAAACAGTGGTAATGATGAGGTTCTCAATAAGCAGGGTGTGAGAAGTAATAGTCAAACATGATTTTATTTTAAACGGTGACAGTCAACATTTAGAAAGAGAACCAGATTAAGCATTACTTACGCAGCAATAGTAAACATGCTAGAATCATTAGTCCAATCGCTCCAGCTCCCAGTTCAGTATTTCGGTCACCGACTCTAGGCACTAGGCAAGCATGGTCATTCGTACAGGTACAAGCAGTGAACTGAAGAGTTTGTTTTTCGGGACACTTCAAGCCTTGATTATCCATCACAGCAATGGGAACTTCATAACTCCTAGGCCGGAGATTCTTTGCCACCAACTGGGCACTGGTGGCTTTGGGTGAGAGAAAAACATGATAAAAACACTGTGCTAATAGTCACTTTGATAAGAATATTGTCTAAAATATTCTCAGCAGGCTTCCACATCTTTTTGCAATACAAATCAGTCATGCTCATGAAGAAAAAAGTTATATTGGTTTGTGCCTCTTGATAATGGCATCTATAGTGAGCTAAAAAAAAGCAAATTGCAAAGAGAAAATATTAAATTGCTAGCATTAACAACACGTAGCTGGTAATAGAGTTCTCGAAGAAAAGCATATACTACTTCTGTGGAATGAGCGTGTTGAAAAGTAAAATGACAAAATTATTTAAGTTCTGACCATAAACATGTGTTTTTAATTTACTGCTTTGTTTAACACATATGTCACTTCCCACTAACATAACTAGAGATTTTTTTTTTTATGCAATATTAAGCAACATTTGTCAAAATTATGTCAGAGGCAGAAGAAGTGCTTGCCATGGCCATGCTACCCTATAGCCTTACATCCCTCCTTAATAAACCTCGCCAAAGATAGATAAATACATAAAAACATACATTTCACAAAAAAGGAACCAAAGCTAATTGTTTACGAGATGCAAAGGGCCAGTCACCAAGCAGTTTGTGAAACCTGTCTAGGTGGCTTTAACATACTGTCATGAAAAATAATTAGATCGTACAGAGACACAGATTCACTCTTGCATGTGCTATAGGGCAACAAAGTATAAATCTAAAGGAAGTTTTGTAAAACATTTCTTCACTATCTGTAGGAAGCTGGCTCTGTATATTCTATACCAAAGTAAGGTATAGTGTGCACAGAGTCCAGTGAATCCCCAAAGGTAGACAGAGGCTAAAGTAGATAATATCTTACTCTCTATTTGTGGTAGTGTGGGTGAGCAGTAAGGCTTTATCAGAGGGTAGTGTTAAGCATTTATTGTACACATCCAGGCAAGAAATGATGTCACGCACTCAAAGACTGAACTCAGACCAATTTGCTTGTATAAAAATATTATTTAGTTGTATTTTATTTCTAGAACCAAGCCAGGACTGGTGCAGGTAAGTGAAGTAATACTTTGCAAGAATAATGCAGTTGAATACAGCTGAAATGCAGTAGAATGCAATTGGCTTGTTTACAGGTAAGTCAACAGTAAAAATTACTTTTCAGTTGCTATTGCCATTTCTTTACAGTTACTGTTGAGATTAAGGTTTTAGTTACTTTTCAGATTACTTTACTTACTCGGTGTGGTATACCTAGATACCACACTGGGACACTTCCTGGATAAAGGTAAGTAATGCAATTTGTTATCACAACACACTTGTATGTTTTTTCATAGAATTTCCAACTCCACACTTTTACAGAAAAGCAGTCATGCAATCCTATGGGAGGAAATTAAGTTACCGTTTTCAAGTAAGTACTTGGTTTTGGGAGCTGGTTTTCTCGGATTAGAACAAGGGTTCCCAGAGGGTCAAGGATGCACTGTCGAAGCACTCTCAGCGGCACTAGCGCAGCCGGATGCAGAGTGCTGAGGCCCAATGTTATCCAATGGGGGATAGAGGGCCTCCGGTTGGTGGCTGCTCACGAGCAGGCCACAAGGTTGTGGGAGCAAAGCTCCTGGACTTAAGCTCAGGGCAAAGGGTGATCCAATTTAGCACACAAGGTGCACCCACTGCGGCACAGGGATGGCCAGGCGCAGGGTGCTGTTTTGGCATCGGGTGCTCTGTTTTCAATGGGGATTCTCCGGTTGCAACAAACACTGCAGGCTCAGGGACGAAGATCTTCGGGAGGCGACCACTGGTTGGAGAGGTAAGTTGAGATGCCGAGGGATGCCAGGACACCGTTGGTTGGGCCCCCCCAAGGCCGTGGGGCGTCAGGTGTAGGGGTATCTTTTGGCATCGGGTTTTTCTTACCGGCTCTGGTTGTGGTCGGGGGGGGAACCTCCAGAAAGGGCTGCAGCCGTCGGCTGGAGACTTGAGGTAGGTCAGGGATCACTAGAACCCAGGTCAGGATCACCAGGGAGACCACCTCGTGGTGTTGGGCCACTCGAACTCGGGCCGTGGGTGTCAGGTGCAAAGTGGTCCCAACTCACGGATTTGGCCGGAGCCAGAGTCTGTTGGTGAGCAAATCCGGTGCTCACGGGAGACAAAGTCTGGGGGGTTTTTTCTCAGAGTTTTATACAGAGCAAACTTGACCCAAATGTATCAGAGCGCTTTACATGAGCACCAGTTGCGTTACACAAGGACTCATAGATTTTTGTTAGGCACGGGTAGATTAAGTGATTTGCCCAGAATCACAGGATGTTAAGCGTCATTGCCAAGACTCAAACCCGGTTTCCCAGATTTTAGATCGACCGCCCTAGCCATTAGACCACATCCTCTCCCCAAAATTGTTTGGGGAAGGTGTGGCAGGTCCTCCGGGTTTTGGGGGGCTGCTGGCTGCAGGACACACCGGGATTCCGCTGGAGCAGGTCGAGGTCGGGACAGGCCAGTAGGGCTGGGGCCAAGTCAGTTGGTGTCTTCCTCTTCTTCCTTAAGCACAGCTCTTCGTCCTCCTCCTTCTTGTTTCTTCTTGTCTGAGGAGGTAAGGTTCACGGTGGCCCCTAAATACTTAATTTAGGTGTGTTACAGGGAGGTACAGATCGAGACCAATGGGTACACCTCCTATTATGCCACCCTCCAGTGGGGGGGGCATAAGCCTCACTCTGGTTGGCTTGGTCCCCCCCATCTTCAAGATGGCGGGGACTGAGAGTTGTGCTTCACCTCGCCTCCCCAACCTGAGGGGTGGGGTTGGCAAAGGTGAGCACACCTCTCCTCCTAACTTGGTTTTCCTGCCGATTCTCCCACCCAAAGTGGGGGTCAGAACCGGGGGGTGCCAGTTGATGGGACCAGCAAATGGCTGGGGTAGCTCACAAAGCAGCAAAGCCTTTGAAGCTTCCCCTTCGTGGACCCTGCCCATCCTGGGGGAGGAGGCTTGGCACCTCTGCCCAGGATGTGCTTTCTTTCAGGACCGCTGGAAGCTCTCGACCCAGGGGTCCAGAAACATGTCTGGGGTAGCAGCTGGTGAGCAGCCAGTCAGCCAAGACACTAGAGTCAGGTCGTTTTTCAGGGGGCATCTCTAAGATGCCCACTGAGTGCATTTTTCATTAAATCCCACACTGGCATCAGTGTGGGTTTATTGTGCTAAGAAGTTTGATATCAAACTTCCTAGTTTTCAGTAAAGCCATAATTTGGAGCTGAGGAGTTTGTAATGACTAACTCCCAGACCATATACTCTTTATGGCATTACTGCACTTACAGTGTCTAAGAATGGCACTGTAGGGGTACAGGGCTCATGCGCCTGTACCCTCACCAATGGCATAGTGCACCCAGCTAGAGGAGTGGCTGACCTATGCCATAGGCAGTGGGTTGTAGGCATGGCACACGGGGATGTGTGCCATGGCGACTCACTTTGTTCTACACCAAAACACTCAGCCTGCAATGGGATGGGATGGGGTAGGGTGTGGTGTGGTGTGATGTGTAAAGGTACAATGCCTCTAAAGATGGCTCAATAAGTGCTGCTAAAGATGGCGCAATAAGTGCTGCAGCCCTTAGATGCCTTCCCTGTGCCCTTCGTACCTATGGTACCTTTTATAAGGGACTTGCATGTGGCAAGAGAGTTGCCAATTTGTGTGCAACAGTACAGATTTAGGGAAAGAACATAGGCCCTGGGTACCTGGTTGGCAGGAACCCAGAGCACACTCAGTCAAAAATGCATCAACATTGGGTAAAAAGTGGGGGGCAACCATGCAAAAAGGGGCACTTTCCTACAGTATCCTCCAAAATAATGAAAACATCTGGTGTGCCAAATGCACACATACTGTGACATCTGATTTTCCAAAATTCTACCTAGAAGTAGTCTAAATCTGGAGAGATGTGGCAAAATCAGCGGAAATATTTCATCAAATTGGTGTGGGGGAAAAAATCAGAACATGTGTGAAAACAGATACACTGTTCATTAATGCTTTTCATTTCAATGCAAAAATAAAAACCTCCAATTATTGCAATTGTCCATTTCCCAATATTTCGGAAGCGTTAGAAAGCTAAATGTTCAAATTACGGTCCCTCTCAGGCACATTCTCCTCTGTCCCTTGATGACAGTCCAAATGCCAGAGGTGCTGTGGCACTCACACATCTATACTTAACCAACCTTTCTATGTTTGTGCATCTCAGCACATGCATCTACCACATTCAGCTGTATTAATGGCATATGGGCTGTTAAGGGTGCCCACTGCTCAGCCTGCAACCCACCTGAGCAGGCATTATAATAACCCCGAACCTGTATCGCTGCAGCACTGATGCTATCCTATGCTATGGCTTCATCCATTTCTCCTTCTATTCTGATGCTTTCACAAGCAGCAGATACGAGGTTGGTGTGGGGTAGGAGAGGGGAAAAGATTTAATGCTGGGATGGAACGCGGTAAAAGGTGCATTTTGTCACTTCAGCTGCCCCCTTCATTTTGCTGAATCTATGTCCATGAGCATGCTACCAGCGAGGTCACAGCAAATACACACATGTGGAAACATTTGATAAATTAGAAGGTGGTCACTGCTACTTACCATTTGTGTTTGCAATCGCCCAGTTATTCGCAGTTCCAGCAGGTTCATCCAGTAAGGTGAATGTGAAAGGAGCCCCATTAGGGAAGGCATCTGAATCCACAGCAGTAATGTCCTATTACTTACCGGTAATCTTCATTACTCCTGGTCCCGTTGTCCTCGTCCCATTCCTTAACAAAGTGGAGATGACCATCTCCGCGACAGAAAAAAAGAAAAGGAGCATGCTGGGATACCCAATCCACTCCCTCCCACTGGGAGTACATAAGCGGTACCAACCCAGCATGCAGCCTGAAAATACCAAGCCAACAACCGGAAGGCCGGCCGCCAGGGAGGGAGGGAGGGATGTAAGGAATGGGACGAGGACAACGGGACCAGGAGTAATGAAGATTACCGGTAAGTAATAGGACATTACCCCCAGGTCCCTCCAGTCCTCGTCCCATTCCTTAACAAAGTGGAGAATACCAAAGCAGAAAACCCGGCCTTCCGGAACCCCACCAACTCCAGGGGCACCAGACCAAAAAACGGCAACCCACCAGGGCAAAAGAGCCCACAGAAAAGAGAAAAAAAACGCAGGGAGGAGCACACAACCAACCAAGCCCCCAACCAAGCGGACAGAGCCGAGACCCCAAAACCAGCAGGGGACGACCAGAAAAAAACACAAGAAACCCCCCCCCAGGCAAGCCAGAAGGGGGCCACCTATGCAAAGCCAAGCCCCAAGGGAACAACCAGAGGGGCCAAACCAAGCCCCCCCCTCCGAACGACCAAAGGAAGACCAGGAGAAGCGGGCACGCCCCAAAAGGAGAAACGGAGCCAGAAAGGGCAACCGACCAGGAGAAAACCCCCAAGTGTGAAGCCCACGGCCCCAGGCACCACCAGGCAGCCACCCAACCAGGAACCAAACAGGCCAACCCAGCCCAATGGGCAAGAGCAGAGGAGAACAGGCCGCACAAGGAGGCAGGGCCGAAGGCCCAGGAAGGAACACAGCAGAGGCAAGACAGAGAGCGAACCCCCCCAAGACAGGGAAGAGGGCAAACCACAGGCGCAGGAACCCACAAAGGACCACACCCAAAAGCGAGGGGAAGGAAGACGAAACCGAAGAGGCTCGCCAAAGAAAAAGAGCCAGAAAGACTCGACCACCACAGGACCACCCCAAGACACCAGGGGAAGCCAACAGCAGAGCCGCAAAGGGGGAGAACCGGACAAGCAAACAGGCACCCACCCAGAGGAACAGCCAGGAAGAGAAGAGGGCAGGGAACCAAAGCAAGGCCCCAACCCCCTAGCCGAAAGCAGCAGCAACAGGGAACCGGGAGGCCAGAAACCCACAGAAGGACCGGGCCACAGGGCAGGACCGACCAAAGGCCAACCCCAGCCGAGACACAGAAGAGCCGCAGGAACCAAGAAACACAACAACAGAGGCCCAACACGGAACCGGGGAAACCAAACCCCAGAACCGGAAAGGAGGAAACGCTACCAACCAAGAGCCGACCAACCGCCAGGAGGAGAAAGGAAGACACCAAGGAACCACCGAAGGCGAAACCCAGGAGGAGCCGGAGAAGGGCAAAACAGCCAAGAAGCCAGCCGGAGAAAACCGGCAGGCCAGCCAGCCAGGAGGCACACAACACGGCGCCACCAGGACCCGGAAGGAGAGGCAAAAAGAACCCCAAACAAGAAGGGGCCCAGGGAAAGGCACATCAGCCAACCCCAGCCAGGACACCCAAAGAGCGGAGCAACAGAGGGAGGGAGCCCAGCAGCCCACACAACGGACCCAGAGCCCCATCCAGCCGTAAAGGAGCAGCACAGGAAAGGCCAGAAGATCAGCCCAGGACCGTGACAAAATCCAAGAGAACGAGAGGCCAGGCAAGGACCCAAGCAGGGACCAAAAGAGGACCCCAAGTCAACAAGGGCCCCACAGCACAAAGCCCGACCCAACCAGCCAAGAGGCGTACCAACGACCCACACGCACAAGGGAACGGGAGGCCAACCACAGGGACCGCAAGGGCAAACCCAACAGAGGCAGAGCCCAGGCCCCAAGAGCGCACCCGAACAACCCAGGCACCAGAACCAAAGGAGAGGAGCCCGGAGAAGCCAAAGACGCACCACCCAACAGGGGAGCGGGAACAAACCCAAACCAGGGGAGAAGGAACACCCAGAGCCAACAAGAGAGCAAGGGTGACAGACACCACAGGCCGAAAAGAGGCCGCGGGGAGCCCAGGCCCAACAACAGGCCCCCAAAGGGAAAAAGGCCAGAGCCCCAGACCCGAGGCAAAGCCAACTGCAAGCAGGAAGCAACAAAGCGGCCCACACACCAGGGGAGGCCGACACCCAACACCCACAAGTAGGGAAAGGGCACAGCAGACAGGTCAGGGCCGAGGAGCCGGGCACCCAAAGAACAAGGGGCCACCCAAGGCAAAGGCCAAGGAAGACCAACGACACCCAGCCACCACAGGAGCAAAAGGAACGGCAGGAGCGAAGGCAAGCCCAACAAGCCAACACGCGAAAGGCCCACCAGAACAGAGGCAGAAAACCCCCAGCAGGGGGCAAGCAAAAACACCCAGAAGGACGCAACAAGCGCCCAACAGCGCAGGTGGCCAAAGAACAACGCCGCAATGCAAGACTGATGACTCACAAGCAAGGAAACACCAGGATGCGAACACGCAACCAGCAGAGGAAGAGCCAGAGACCAGAACCACTAGGCCACAGAGACTCAGCAGACACTCACGCACCAGACCCGAACCCCCAAAGGGCAGGAACCAACGGGCGCACGGGCAGCAGGCAGCCGAAGGAAGCCCAAGAACTGCAAGGCAGCAGGCCCCGAAAAAAAAAAGAGCAAGGGACGACCAGAACAGGCCAGAGCAACAGGCAAACCCAGGCGCACCCCAAACAGGCACCAACCAGGGCCGAACAGGGACAACACAAGCCCGAAGGGCAGGACGGCCGGAGGCCCAGAGGACAGAGCAAAGAGGCCACAAGAAGACGCCAACAAACCCTGGGAGACACAGCACAAAGCGAGCCAAGGCACAGCAAGCAGACAGCACCCCGGGAGGAACCAGGACTGACCCGGCCAAACCATAGGGCGGGCAGCAGGAAGAACAGAAGCCAAGGCCGCAGTCCAGTACAGCAAGAAAGCCCAGCAAGCCAGAAACCGACGGGCGGCAAGCACCAAGGGGACAGGCCAACAGTAGTCCCAAAAGGGACCGACCCCAGCACAGACGCCAACCAGCAACGAGCGCTGAGCCAGCCAAAAGCCAAAAAGGCCCGGGAACACACATCCCATGGAGGAAGCCCCGAAGGACCCCCCAGGCAAAAACCCCAAAAGAGGGTAGTGACAGGGGAAACAACGGCCCAGGACAGGGAACCCAAGGACTGCCAAGAACCCAGGAGCAGGGGCAGCGGAGGTAGAGAATAGGCCGGAGACACAAGGGCCCCGGACCGAGACAAAAAACTGACCCATACCCCACGCAACCAGCAAGCACAGAGGGCCAGCACGCAGGAACAGGAGCCAGCAAAGAGAAGCCCCCACAGGAACCCACCAGCACCTGGAGAGATCAGAGGAGGAGGGGAACCAACAGCACTGGAAGAAAGCAAGGAACCCGCAAGGAGGAGGCCTCCGGGACCAAACCCCGGCAACCCACAGAGGTCCAGGCGCACAGGGCGGCAGCAACCAGAAGCAAGGGGGAAGACACACCAGCCAGGGCCGCAAGCGAACCCCAGGGAAAGAGCAAAAGCCCATCAACCCAAGAACACCCAGGCGAACTCCCAACCAGGAAAGAGCCAGACCGGACCCTGTCCACCAACAAAAGCAGACAAGACCAGGGGCCCACAAGGAGGCACCGGAAGTCAAGATAGAAATGCCGGACAACCAAGGAAGCACCCGGACACCAACAGCACCAGGAACCCCAAGGAGGTCCCCCACCAAGGCACCAACCAGGGCAGAAGCACACCAAATATGGAGACCAGACGAGAACAGGAGCGGACAGGCCCGAATGGTCGTAGGGTGAACAAACAATCCGCAGAAAAGAGGCATATGGACCTGCAACAGGAACGTATGGGGAAGCTGGACTCGAATATGCATGAGCAGGATGCAGGTTGCGGAGCAACGACTCACACAACCACCTGGCAGGACAGGCACGGGCCCACGCCACCACCCGGATACCATCAACGCAGCAGAAGGTCTGCGCCCCGAGGCCGAAATCCACCTGTGAGGGGAGAAGATGGAAGGCACAAGGCGCTAGAGGAAACGGTGGCAGCCGTTACACCGCGAAATGGATGCACTAGATGCCGGGTGCGTAGGAATGACTCCCATAAGTCCGGTCAATCCCATCAAGGTCCCATGCCACCATCCAATTGCCACCAATGCTCCTAGGTCAGTACCGCAAAGCATGAAATACTCCTCTGACGCAACTCACAACGAGCCAGAGGAAATGGAAACGCAAAATGAAAACCGCTACGCGGTACTCACCAAGGGGGCAGGAAGAGCGCACCACCAGCTCACCGCCCCCCCACCATCAGCCATCCCAGGCGCGCAGCAAGGAACCAGCGCCAGTAGGAGCAAGCCGTCAAAAACGGCCGCCGACGCCACAGCAAGGCCAGCTCCGGAGTGACCCAACCGATCAGCAGGGGCACCAGGAGGACGGCAGGAAACCAAACGCCAGGCAGGAGGACCAGGAACATCGCCCAGCAAAGTCCCTGGACCCGCCAAACAGCCGCAGCCGCGCGTCCCCCAGACCGGCCAAGCCACAGGGAGACGCACACTGCAACCCGGAAATGACCGGGAGGAACGGCGCCCCAGCCGCAAAGGGCCGGGCGAAATCCAACGCGACTCCTGGCAAGCCCGGCAGGCCAGGAGAACGCGGAAAGAGGACAGCGAGGACAGCCCAGCAGCCCCGACGAGACGTCCAGCGAAGCAACCATGAGGTAAGTCCAACACGTCCCATTCTGTCGGAAGACAGAAAAAAAGAACAGGCTGCATGCTGGGTTGGTACCGCTTATGTACTCCCAGTGGGAGGGAGTGGATTGGGTATCCCAGCATGCTCCTTTTCTTTTTTTCTGTCGCGGAGATGGTCATCTCCACTTTGTTAAGGAATGGGACGAGGACTGGAGGGACCTGGGGGTAATGTTGATGAACGGAGCATTATCACAAATGGTTTGTGCAGGATTCACAATCTGTGGACAGTTGTCATTAACGTCTTCGACTTGAATCTCGATTGTACCAGTTGCAGTTTTGCCGGGAAGCACTGGAGGTTGGAAAAAAATGAAATGTTCTTTCTCCACAAAATAAATGAACATAGTATACAGCTATATCAACTGGAATACTGTTATAGAGTAATCAAGCTATTAGAAATACGCTTTAACCATTCGGGTATCACCCTCAATTTCGAGATATAGCCATACATGAACTGCTGAAGATTATTTTCAGCATAGTATACTTCTGAAAAGTGCAGTTTCTCGGGGGATAACTTTTGCTGCCTTTTGCTGGCATTCTCTTCGCTACTATTATTGCAATTACTTAATTATATGTTTGAAACATTTAAAAAGAGCAGCCGTGACCCAAAGGGTTCGCTACCGCACTGTCGCAGAGACATGTGCCTGCACTGCAAGGATTCGGCGTGACCGGTCGCCTCCTACTTCTTCGACCAGACTGACCTCAATCCGGCGCTGCTGAGACAGCGAGTGAGCTGACCTGCACACCGGCTTCTCAGCTGCCAAGTGGCCCTGTCCCGCACGACCACAGCTGGCTTTTTAGCTTGTGTGTGGCATGCTGGACTTCATGGTGCTGCGCGCACATCGTCATACTCAAACTACAAGTCCAGGACTGCAACATGCCTGTAGCCAGAAAGGGTGGCCTGGCTGAGGAGGTGCCCATGACACGAGGCAGCTTGGACGCTATGGCCATCTCCTGCACACCCACCACTGCTCGTCCATAAATGATTGGGGTCTGCCCCCCTTATGACTTTAAGGCACACGCGTGCAACTGTTATATAATGCTTATATAATGCTTCAGACAAAAGGGTACATGTATACCACTGTTGCTGCTGCTGTTTTTTTGTCTATTCGGGTGTCGCTTTGCTTTTCTTTTTCACAAAAAATATCGAGTTGGGTAAAATAATTTCATTTGGTTAATATGTTTTTACAATTATAGAATTTGTTTTTTGCCAGCTGCGAACGTAGTGCTTTAATTGGAACTGGAATTTTAACTCTGGAAATTTTTCGTTTTGGGAGGAACTGTCTCTAAAAATAAAACGGGTATTTTGCTGTCCGCTTTGCTGTAGAGTCCAACGTTCACGGAGATAGATCTGCTGAGCGCAGGTAACCTTTAATAACACGGTGAAGGACATCGGGGTGACGTGCAGCTCATGGCCACTGTACTCTTGGTAGGCAATGGCCTGGGAGAAAACCTGGTGGCATGCATCTGCACAAGTCAACCAGCTGGCTCTCGAAAGAGGGTGAGACAATCCGTTTATAGGGTGCTCCGATTACAGTGATTGGAGAAAATGTTTTGGGATGGTGGGGCAGGTTGGCAAGGAAGGTGGCCTAAGGCAAGTGTATGGCAGTATATTGCCTTGTAGGGTCGGTCTTTGACATGGGAGAGCTGGGCACAGGCCCAGGGCGCCAACATTTAGAGGGTCGCACTGACCTGTCTGCATAAAGGTCGTGCATGCAGCAGTCTCCCTCTGAACTGGCTTTATTGATTCTGCCTAAATTGCTTTTAATCTTTTTTCTTCCTTAATGCTGTAGGCATTGTGTTTAACACCTATCAGTCTGTGCAATTAATTTCCCACTCACCCCCACTATCGAACATGCTCACTCCCATGACTCACCAACTTGTCAATAGTGTTAAGGAGGTAAGATGTGAGTCATTAAAGTGAGTTGGGGGAGGAGCAGAAATGTTTGTGTTCAGAGGCCAGTCACTGCTGTGACCTGGGAACAGAAAACAAAGCCCCCTGTTGCTTCTCGGCTTAGTGAGTAGCCTGTGCACCAAATTTGTTTTCCGCCCAGGACGCTATCTGAGCAATTCTTCCAGCAATAGGCAGAGTGGAGAAGCAGGGGCTCTAAGAAGGGGTTAAAAAACAACAAAGCCTCGTTAAAAAGTAAATGGTCTTTCAAAGACCTGTGAAGTACTAGGATGCGGCTGCATTAAGACGGACGCCAGATCAGCCAGCATACAGCAGCTCAAGACCTGTCCGTTTGTGAGCCCGGGAAGCTGTCTCAGTCCGGGCTGACACACACAACAGAGGGGGCTGAAGCCCTTTGAGCCCTATGGGCTGTGCAGGGTTCTGGGGTCTTCCTTATCAATTTGTAGTTGAGTGTGGCCCACCCGGTCCCACAATATCTTACCTACCGGGACCATAGTTGTGGTAGGGTTAATCAGTTTTTAGGACCAATTTTACATCTAGGGTTAATGCACATACCTAGTAATGGCCAATGTGTGTGGATACAGACCCCACCCTGCATACAGCACAAGCAGGGCTGGGTGTCCATCATAACACTTTAATCGGTACTGTGGACTTACACTATTAGTAGTAATTAAAATTCTGTGGATTCTATTTCCTGGCGACTGTATTAGACTCATACATCAGGACCGAAGGATACAATGTTCCTTGGAATCGCCGCACATGCATTTTACTTCCTTCCCCCCTTAAGAAAGAGTTCTTCATTACATGCATTTCCCCCGATGCACCGCACATGCGCTCTTTTACAATCTCCCTCCAATATGGGGCAGGAGGTCAGCGCTCTATGCCTCTCTCTGCCTTCAACCAATCACCGGTCGCAGACGTCAGACACGTGATGACGCGTACCGGGCAGGGAGAGTTTTTACCAGCACCGGCCATGCAGTACATTGCAACTGCACGGCGCCGGGAGAGACAACGAGTACTGCAATAGCTCACCTTGACGAAGTAAGTCTTTATCTTCAGTTCCGCCCCGTGGGGCGGAGGAGGCACTTTCTGGGCTTTTGCCTCAGTAGACAGACCGAGTCCCCATGATCACTCGGGCCTTGGTATAGCGAGCACATAACCGCGTTGGACCCCAAGTGGAACCGGCGTTTACATCTTACCACACATTAACTACCGATTTCATCCCTTACCTTTCCTTTTTTATCTCCGTATCCTAACAGCGTGTGACTATAGGGAGCTGTCCTCGCTCCCCCGCCAGTTCAAGCATTGTTTTTAGTAAACTCGGTAAGATTTGCCGAATGAATGTTCATGTCTCTGGTTCTAGCATTGATGCCTTATGGGTATAATTAATTTAACGAACGAGCGTGAATGAAGCGCTCCAATGGGACGTTAAGCCTCACAAATTGCACTAGTGGATATATACACATATATATATTTTTAATATTGTTGTGTACTTCATAGGGAGTCCTTAAACGGGCTTTCTAGAATCATGACCATATATAGGCACATTCCAACCTGCCCTTATATAGGCATAGAATCCCAGACCTTATTTAGGCATAAACCATGCATACCAAATACAGGCATGGCTTCCGACATCCGTCCACCCTAGCGTCTCAACGAGTCCATGAAAAAACAGATCCTCTGGCTGCGGGAGTTTCCCTTGCCCAGGACTATTGATTTCTTCAAGGTCTCATACATTATGCATGAACCTCTTATTCCCTAAGGGATTCATTCATGACGTCTTTCGCTACCCAACTCACGTCAATGCTAACATTTTCAGGTATAAATATACCTTCCCAAACCCCTGTAAATCAGAGGAGACCTCGACTTCAGAGGAGCCCGATTCCCGGCCAGACGCACTGAGAAGACGCTGCCCTTCCTGCACGCAGAGAGTCCAGCTTCCAGTGATCTAACTTCCCTTGTGGGGTGTTGGAGTTCGAGTCCGGATAGAGATTCCTTCCTCTCTCATTCTTCAGGTATGGAGCAGACTAGAACCTAGAGGGACTCTTGGCATACTAGACTCTTGGCATGCTAGGCGTAACTTACTCTTAGTATACTTTAGTCAGGAATACAGCACCTACTGCTACTTCTCCCTACACCTAGGACAGGTTAGGTACACTGGGTAGAATTAGGGTAGAAACGCATCGTATGAGTACTCGCATTTTTAGGTTGTGTCATTTTATGTAAATGCATACATGCTGAAAAGATAATGCTGACGCAGTATTATTTATTTTTACTGCTCACCTTGTACATTATTTATCTCGCATACTGTCTTGTGATCGTAACAGCACATATAACTTACAACAGAAACAAGACTGTTCAATAAATCCTTTTATTGAAACGCCCGTCTGTTATTTCTGTGTAACTCTGAGAATAACTGAAACATGCACGACTGAGCTGAGTGAAATAGTTATCTATTGTTTCTACGACTCTGGGACACATCCTGATTCTGTAAGGGAAACACAGTGGTCATGTTTTGCGGCAGCCAGAAACTAATCCCTTCTTGTCGTCAAGAAGTTTCTAGTGGCCTCTGAGCTAGCTGGCACAAGTAATTAAGTTTAATATACTCGATAGGGACATACCGACCTTAGTCCTATGTCAAACCTATAGGATATATTATTCCAATGCGCAGAGCCTATAAGGGAAATAGGAGCTACACTACATGGCGCCCAACGTTTGGTAAGGCAGTAATTCAACGTTAGATACTGAGTAACTCAGCTGTGCACTTTTATTTTTCTCTCAGAGACCCCTACCCATATACTCCAAAAGACGTCTGGAGTGGGCAGGGTTAGTATCCGCCACGGCTACGTAGGGCAGTACCCTATATATTAGCTGTTTTGGTTTGCTCAACGTTGAAGGATACAGTGTTCCACAATATTGTGCACCTTATCTTTGTTTCCTTGAAACTTGTGCTACATTTTCATAAAACAAAATGTCCTTAAACGGGGACAATCCCGCCGGAAACGGTGGAGCTGCGGCTGATCCAGCCCAACCAGCGTTATTTAACAACACAGGTTTAAATGAAGCCGAAGAGGGTGTCATAGACATTCCTCCTAACTTAAGAAGAGCCATTACTCTAAAACTTATAAAACATGGCCTATCTCCGAGAGGAGGTAGAGCAGTTTTCATGATTGAGGCACATGAATCCTTTCAGACAGAGGTATTCTATTCATGGGTAATTCTTCCTGAATCCAATCCAGTAACACACTTGTTTCACTTCTACAAAGAAGATGAACCACCAGAGGAATACATTCCTTTCGAGGATATAGAAATTCCATTAACATACCAGGAGCATCAGCTCTGGTTTAAAGGCGCCCTAAAACATAACAAAAATATAACCAGGCTCGGTCCGCTAGGCAGACCAGGAGCAACATGGCCGATTCTAGCCGGCTACACACCTCATCCAGACATCGAAATAATGTCAGACGAGGAAATACTTAATCAACTCACAGAGTTAATAAAAATCTACAGACAATTGGTTCAATATGTCATGCGGACTTTCACAGTCCAACAACCATTAACAATTCCAAATCAAACCCCTCACCAGGGGACCAATCTAAAAATTACACCACAGACTCTATACGCAGTCATGGGTAAAATGCCCACTAAGCGGGAGCAAATTCCATTTTGGATAGCTCAAAAAATTACTCAAATTGAAGCAGTATTTCCAAATACTAGCCCACATGAGAAACACAGAATCCTAACCATCAGTTTACCAATGGGGATCACACCACAACTGGAAGACTGCACCACTTGGGGCTCAGTCTTTGCTGCCATCTACACTAAAACACATGGCATTCCGTCAATTGCGGTAATACCAGATGTCCTAAAACAAATTCAAAACGAATATGGGGCAGAGCCTGCTTTAAATTTAGGTATGAAATTACTGAAAAATTTTGAACAGGTCTCAACAATAATATTATCTAATATTAAAGGAGAGGCAGCAGCAGTGGCGATCCGACAAAAACTAAGGGAATTCGATGTTACAGAACATCAAACAGAGCTACCCAGAATTATAGAGCAATCCTATGCAGAATTAGGCAGAGATAGTTTGGGTGGGAGACCAGTTAAACCAAAACTATCTGAAAGTCCTGAGAAGGACTCAATTAAACAAACTCCTACATCTTCTAAAAAGAAGTGGGAATCTACTAAACAAAATTCAAACGAGAAAGGTTCTCAATCCCGAGGTAGGTCTCCTCAAAAGGAGCCCTCTGAAAGGAGGTACAACCTCAGGAATAGGGATAATTTGAGAAAACCTGATAGGTATCAAGATACTGATACAGGTTCCTCTCGTCCCTTTCAGGTCTCATCACAGACTTCGGAAAGAAGAGGACGAACAGAACATAGAGAAGAACGCGTGAAATCGAAAGACGACAAACACGCAACAAAAATTAAAGCTAAACCTCAATTCTCCAAAAAGAAAGTAGCAGGTCTTAAAGTAAGACATGCAGAGAATACTGAGATCGCAACTCAAGAACGGAGAATGGGCTCAGACAATGCTGGACAGTGCAGCAGAAGTCACAATAGCTCGCCAGAACCTGATGGAACTTCTGGAGATAGTGGACTTGAATGAGTACATTACAGTAGAGACTGTAGATACCAGGGTTAGTACTCCACAAAGGTTATATGAAATAACACTCCGGATGGAGGGAGACAAACCTAGACAGGTTAAAGCACTTTTTTGGGGAAAACTATCGAAGGGTTATGACATACTTCTAGCAGAAAAAGACTGGCCACCACAATTTGTCAGGGAGTGCCCACACGGCGAGGACATGATTATGCCTGCCTTCTCCAATCACATACCAATTCACTTAAAATATACATATGCCAGAAAATGGGCAGTTGCCCAGGCTCCAGCATTATATAAAAATCATGTAGAATGGGATGAGGACTCCCCTCACCATAAAATACATCTGAAACATGAACCTACTGCTCAAAGGCAGTATCCTATTAAGCAAGAAGCTAAAAAACAGGTCAGGGAGATTTTAAATCAACTTGAATGCCAAGGGGTGATTGAAACTAGCACCTCATCTATGAACAATCCTTTGTTTCCTGTCTCCAAACCAGACAATACATATCGTCTAGTTTTGGACTACAGACATTTAAACGCTTGTTCTAAAACTTTTGCAGTGCAAAATGCACATAGCACAGCATTAATGAATAACATTGTGCGTAAAAAATACAAACCCACATTAGACATCTCAAATGGATTCTTTTGTCAAAATATAGCACCTGAAAGTAGGTACTTAACGGCATTCTCCATAATGGGGACCCAGCGTCACTTTTGTCGACTCCCACAAGGGTTCAAGAACAGCCCAGGTTTATTCTCAGCGAGAGTAACGGAGTTACTACAAATTTATGACAACGAGGCATTGTCCTATGTCGATGACATCTATCTGACAGACGATGACTTGGAAAAACACTTGAACAGGGTGAGCACCATTATATTGGGATTCGCCTCTGAGGGCTACAAATTCAACTTTAAAAAGTCCCGAATTGCCCATCTCAATGTCCTATTTTTGGGATATGAGCTTTCAAGTGAAGGCAAGAGCTTGGCAGCTAACTTTCTAGAGAAGTGTGCGCTGATCCAACCTCCTAAGACACTCAAAAACTTACAATCAATCCTGGGTTTCCTCAATTTTGGTAGAACATACATTCTAAACTACGCAGAAAGGGTTAAACCTCTCTACGCACTAATCAAATCTGATTTTTCATTTAAAAACTGGACACAGGAACACACAGAAATTTTGCGTTCACTCCAAGCTAACATGTTAGCAACAAATCACTTACAAACACGCGTAAGTCAAAGAAATTTGGTGATTCGAATAATTTCGGGTCAATGTGGATTCACTTACTTAACCTTTAATGAAGGTGAGAAAGTACCAATTGCATACAAATCACATTTGTACACACAAGCAGAAATGCGTTTCAGTTCAACTGCAAAAATTCTGACAGCAGTTCAAACAGCTGTAGCAAAAGAAAGAGCCTTAGCCCAAGGGAAACGCATAATTGTCGTATCCCCAGTACCAGCTTTAGAAGCGGTCACAAAAGCAAGCATTCCCAATGCTAAAGCTTTACATCCGAGATGGATACAGTGGGTTAATTCTCTTGCTGCAACTGATGTTGAATATGTATTTGATCCAGATTTAAAAACACAGGCATTTCTCCAATATGAACAAGAATGTCCTCTGCCCACTGAGATTCTGCCTCTCGATCAGTATGAATTCGTAATTTACACTGACGGATCCGCACAGCCCGCAACAGGGAGTAAGCAAGCTTACAGTGCAGCGTGTGCTATCGTTAAAGGTCGCATACGTAATGGCATCTTCAGACCTATGGTCACAAAAACTCAGTCACTAGGTGATTGTACAGCTCAGCGAGCTGAACTACAGGCATTCAAACTGGCACTTGAAAGTACGGATCGAGAATTCCTCACACTAATCGTGTGCAATTCCTTTTACTGTGTTCAGTCGTATAATGATTATATACGAACCTGGCTTGAAAATGGTTTTAAGGATGCAAAAGGTGGCACAATTAAGCATAAACTGCTTTGGGAACAAGTAGTTCAGTTGAAAAACGAACTACCAAAGGCTCACGTGATTCACACACTGAGTCATCAGCGTGATGGCGTTCACGTTGCAGGGAATTCATTGGCTGACGAAGCCGCGAAGGGGGCTGTGCAAACGGCTTCCGTAGCTGCGATCACTCGTTCAAAAACAAAAATAGACGGTGAGATAATGTTAGCTGTCAATGCTTCGAGCAAAGGCAGCAGTGCAGCGTTACCAAAAAAGTTTCCACTCAAGTACTCTTATGTAATTGATGCGAATAACGTTCCTTTTGCTCGAATCCCTGGAGTGGGGGATAGGGTAATTCCAAACATGGAACGAAGAGCAGCCTTGATTTATGAAACACATTTGGGGGAGGGTCTGTCACATCAAGGGATCTCAAAAACAATTTTGACATTGAAGGAGACGTACTGGTGGCCTGGAATGAATACACACATTCACATATTCATCAACAACTGCTTAGACTGTAAATTACAGCGAGAGAGCCACCAGACACCATGCAGCGAATGCGGCAGCCCAGTGCAGACACCACTGTTAGACAGCATTAGGCTATCTAATCGCCAGCGTCCTACTGGACAAAGGCATTCCCGCAAATACTAAATCTAGGTTCCTAAGGTTATGGCCTCAGCGCTCAGCTGACGCTCGAACTGTTATAAAAGATTTGCGAGTCTTTATCGGCACATACGCAATAGGCACGTTTCATTCTGACCAGGGTCCTGCGTTTAGCTCTAGGGCTTACAAGGAGGCCATGGCCAGTCTGGGCGTTGCATTGCGGTACTCCTCTCCATTCCATCCTGAGGGTAATTCTGTTGTGGAAAGGAAAAACCGGGACATAAAGCAGTCTATAACAGCTAGGGTATTAGGCTCGGGTGATGGGTGGGTCAAACACCTCATTAGCGTTCAGCGCGCTATCATTAATTTGCCAAGAAGTTCTCTAGGGGGAGTCACTCCATATGAGGTCCTATTTGGGCCAAGAATGTGGGTTCCAGACTTAGAACACGTAGGCACAGTGGTGGACAAAAAAGAATTTGATATCAAAGATCGTTTGGCTGTTTTACAGGAATTTAACAAGTTAAGAATGAAACAAAGCAACGTATCCTTACAGCCAACCACCACTGGGGAAAAATCGGCGGTCCCAGCAAGGCCTGTCTGGATTCCAAAAGTTGGGGATCTAGTCAGAGAAAAAATCGCGGACAAGAAGGAATTTGGACCTTCTTACAGACAACCGGTACCTGTTCTAGCTGTTCAAGGAACAAGGACAGTACTTCTGCCGCCCCTTGCTGGAAGAAAGGAGAAAAGATTTGTGTCCATCGACCTAATCAAACCACAACATGTGGCCAATACTAAACAGTAGGCCTCGTGGACTCCGACCTAGTAGCAGACGCACTCCTCTCGCTACTATTCAAGAGGTTCAGACTGAAAGGCTGATCACGATCGAGAATTCAGCTGTAACAAATGAAGGACTAAGCAACCAGGCTATGGAACTCATCCCTCTTGACAACCAAGTAACAGTTCGTCCAAATACACCTGTCTACAGCAACGTGACACATGAAGAACTGGTTCCTGTGATTTCAACGAATCCTGATGCAATTCCAACAATTGACAGAACTGCTTCTGGCTAATTCATTGACTTTGATACGTTCTCAGTGGATCCAAGCGAACCTGAAACGACGCCAGCATCATCAAAATTCAAGCAGCAAGTACAAGACTTTATTCACTTTCTGAAAAAGACTTATCTGGTTTCTCCATGGATTGAACTCTGGATTACATCTGGACTTTTTGTTTTCCTGCTCTGGCTAGCTTTGGTAACAACAGTAAGCATGCTTATAGGTGGCAGATACATCCATGTGAACATTGAAGGAAAAGACATAAACGTACTTTTGAAACCACATAAATCTTCCCATCGTGAAGCAAGAGACTTGTCATCCGTGAATATCACAGCTGTTCCTATACAGGATGGTATAGTGTGGGACAAAACAGATTATGAAATCTTCGGTCCAAGTGAACAATTGAACATTCCACATTTGTTTAAAATTTCACTAAGCGATTTGATAACGTCCAGTACCTATTCAGATGATTGGGACTTAGAGACTGTTCAAGATATAATGTTTGATCTAGAAAAATCTGCTGCATTTTCTAAAAATGAATATTTAGAGGGTACAAATGATTATGAAGAACTGTATTGTTATAACCACTATGGTCATCAGTATTTGCACAAAACTGCATATCCAAGAAATGTGTTTATGTTTAATCAATGGGAACATTGTCCTACACCACCACAAGGTAGTTCAAAAACTTTTTCTAGTAAATTTCCATATTTTTCAGGTTATAATACATCTGATCCAGAAACGTTTTACTATAAAAATGTGAACAAAACAGGACTGAAAATTATGTTAACAAATACAAAACAGATTTACTCAGAAGCATTTATTGCCCAAATGTCTACACAGGGTTTCGACTTATGGAAAGACACAATTGAGACAAAAACTGTCTGGGGTAGTAAAGATTGGCAAGTACAGGGTATAGAAGCTTTATTTAGAGCCTGTATTATCCCTGAACAAATAATGTTTTTGAATGACACCGTCCAACAGACATCTTGTCTTGGATTAGCCAAGATCAAAGAGATGAACACACCTTCTGTGCCAACACCAGCCAGTGATAATAATACAAAGGCAGTGGTGACAGTAGACAATATACTACAACTCAACAGAACTCATCCAAATTGGAAGAAATGGTTGATCTGGCCCACAGACACAAACAACTGTCAGGAAAGGTTCTTGAACAAAACTCAGGGCTTTACTATTCATAGGCCAGACCCAAGATATGTCCAAAGACAACATCCGGGGGTAGTAACAACATACAGTGTAGGTAAATTATGCCTCGATTGGCTGCATAAATCTACACTACAGGATGTGAAGCAACACTTAACCTTACTTGCACACAACGCAGATCTTAGGGAATTCTTGCTTGGACCAAGAAAACCGCGTCAAAAACGTTTCATATATGCCGGCATCTACGCTGCTTATAACGAAGCATGGAAAGTGTCACAGATAGAGGCTGCAGAACGAATACGTGAACTTGATCGTATTAATTTAGAGAAAACACTCTCTGTAGTCGACTATGGGTTAACAACTTTGTCCTCCAGAATTTATTCATTGGATAGCATTGTATCCTCTGCTATCGACATTCTAGAACAAGATTTGGCTATGTTACAACAAGGTCAATCTCAATTACGTTCTATAGTGTTATTGACATGGACGCTGCAATCTTTGCGAGCGGGCTATGTGCCTTGGCGTTTCATCAACACGTCGTCTCTGTTTGCAGAATACAATCTAACTGATAAACAGATCAAATTGGCACAAAGAGGAGCAAAGTATACAGTGCTGAGCATTGAAAAAATTGACAAATTACCATTCACAGTGGCAGAAAAACCAGCTACAGAATGGCTTATTCATGGGAAAATAACATTACCTGTGACAACTTTTCAGTTTCAGTATTGTCTCAGACAGATGCAAGCAGGCACATATGAAAGGTTGGGTAAGGAATACATTAAGACATCTTGGAATTTACCGTATACACATAAATGTTGGAGTGGGGATCGTGAAGTGTTTCTTAGCGGTACTAACTGTAAACATGCACTGACCGGTTCACTCATATGTCAGGACATTATTTTACACGGAGCTTGTAATGGTTCTGTGGCGAACTTGTCTTGCCATCAGCACGGTTCTCCAGCTGCTGTGATTAATCCAACGTTTGGACTACTTTCTAATGGGAGTTACCTCATGTTGAATGATCAGAGCTGCTGTGGAATGTTGCCCGGCATCCCATATCTAGTAACGGTCAACTCCAGGGTCACTTGCTGTATGCAAGTATTGTTTCCCCCAATAGACACCGTCAGGGAGTCGCCTTTATGGCCTTCACTTAACGTCTCTTTTATAAGATTTGATACTTTAAGCAGAATGAAAGCCTTGCTTTTACAGCAAACAGTGCCTTTGACCTCGGCCAAAGAAACCTATGATCTACAAGTAGCAAGGACTTCGGCTGAGATACAAAATTTAATACGTACAAACTGCCCTATACATTTCGTAGAAATGTTATCACGTATTTTCAACGTGTCAGATACAACAGGGATTGTACATGTATTTAAGAGCATTTGCACCGGTCTCTTAGCACCGTTCCAGGCAATACTTGGAATCATTCCGAACTTTGCACATTCGGTGTTTGGTGGCATACCATTAATTCTAGCACTTGTTGCGGGAATTTTATTCATCTGTCTGCTATTGCGCTATGGCCAGCCACTTCGCAGAAATAACTCAGAGCGAACTGGAGAAAGCTCTCCTTGAAAGAAAGTGCCGTGAGCGAATAGTACAGCTATTGGGCATGACTCGTCTACGGGACCTTAATACCACATGGTTCCTGTCATTCCGACCAATCTGGCATTATTGCATCTTACCTGTTCTACGATGCCTGCTATGCGGTGAAGAATGCGTGTTGGACGCTTGTCTAACATATCCATCAGCTGCGCCAAAGGACGTCGATACTTTGCTGGTCCCGATAACGGTCCATGCTTCGTGTTGTCCCCAGAGGCTCCCAATACTGATGTCAGCATTCATTGAGATCTCACAGTCGCCTCCTGCTGCTGCTGAGGTACGAGAAACAACTCCAGGCACACAGGTAACAACGGACGCGAACATTGCTGCAGCAACCTATGCTGAGGGCGATGCTTCCCATCTTTGTGCGGTCAATCTCTTACATGAGGTGTTCGAACTTACACCAGCGACAGTGGATGATGTTTTGTCTATTGAAATAGATGAACTAATGTTTACACCAGACCCGTGAACTGACTCTGTTTGGCATATTCTGTTCCAGTACAACAGCAACAATTTGGCCTTCATTTTTCAAAAACCTTGGAACATTACCAAATTTGAACTTTTGTCCCATTTTTTCGAACGAAAATGGCACTCCAATCTGCTTAAAGTAGAATTGGCCTTATAATACAGACTTGGCAGTACTTCCAGGGACACTTAGTCATCTTGTGTGTCTCAATCAGTTCATTTGAATTTCATGAAAGGGAATGATTTTGTTTTGAAACAACCTTACATTCATTCTCGTCATATGTAAATATTGCTTTTATATTTCGTTCCGATTGCATTTATTTCACACTTTATGCAGGAAATGAAAAGCACTGCTTAATAATGTACAGCAACCTTTGCATTTTAATATATCTTTTAAGGCTTTTTAGGATATGTTTTAATATGCGGTACTCCATTTTAATGTTTAGCATTTTAAATGTTTAGCATTTTAGTATTGTTGTATACACAAAAGAGGAGTGGGTGTTGTGTACTTCATAGGGTGTCCTTAAACGGGCTTTCTAGAATCATGACCATATATAGGCACATTCCAACCTGCCCTTATATAGGCATAGAATCCCAGACCTTATTTAGGCATAAACCATGCATACCAAATACAGGCATGGCTTCCGACATCCGTCCACCCTAGCGTCTCAACGAGTCCATGAAAAAACAGATCCTCTGACTGCGGGAGTTTCCCTTGCCCAGGACTATTGATTTCTTCAAGGTCTCATACATTATGCATGAACCTCTTATTCCCTAAGGGATTCATTCATGACGTCTTTCGCTACCTAACTCACGTCAATGCTAACATTTTCAGGTATAAATATACCTTCCCAAACCCCTGTAAATCAGAGGAGACCTCGACTTCAGAGGAGCCCGATTCCCGGCCAGACGCACTGAGAAGACGCTGCCCTTCCTGCACGCAGAGAGTCCAGCTTCCAGTGATCTAACTTCCCTTGCGTGGTGTTGGAGTTCGAGTCCGGATAGAGATTCCTACCTCTCTCATTCTTCAGGTGTGGAGCAGACTAGAACCTAGAGGAACTCTTGGCATACTAGACTCTTGGCATGCTAGGTGTAACTTACTCTTAGTATACTCTAGTCAGGAATACAGCACCTACTGCTACTTCTCCCTACACCTAGGACAGGTTAGGTACACTGGGTAGAATTAGGGTAGAAACGCATCGTATGAGTACTCGCATTTTTAGGTTGTGTCATTTTATGTAAATGCATACATGCTGAAAAGATAATGCTGACGCAGTATTATTTATTTTTACTGCTCACCTTGTACATTATTTATCTCGCATACTGTCTTGTGATCGTAACAGCACATATAACTTACAACAGAAACAAGACTGTTCAATAAATCCTTTTATTGAAACGCCGTCTGTTATTTCTGTGTAACTCTGAGAATAACTGAAACATGCACGACTGAGCTGAGTGAAATAGTTATCTATTGTTTCTACGACTCTGGGACACATCCTGATTCTGTAAGGGAAACACAGTGGTCATGTTTTGCGGCAGCCAGAAACTAATCCCTTCTTGTCGTCAAGAAGTTTCTAGTGGCCTCTGAGCTAGCTGGCACAAGTAATTAAGTTTAATATACTCGATAGGGACATACCGACCTTAGTCCTATGTCAAACCTATAGGATATATTATTCCAATGCGCAGAGCCTATAAGGGAAATAGGAGCTACACTACAATATGGTCACGTCGGCAAGGAATCGCTGGCTTGATCGGGAGGGTTAAAACCACCTTCTATATTATTGTATTCTCACAGAGGGCACTTCACTGTATGTATTGATGTATGTATTTTGTTGATTTTATTACAGGTTTCCCTCGGAGAGCAAGTTACTCTGCCAATATTCTGAGCATTCACTCAGATGTATGCCTATGCTCTACCCTAGGAGTGAGGAGGTAGGGATAGTACCTATGGGATCTTTCTATTGTTAGCCCTGATGAAAGCCGGGGAAATTGCATTAGCCGGCTGAAACATGTTGACAGTTTGCAGAGTGGAGGGGTAGGGGGTTCATCATAGCCCACCATACCATCATCCACTGGTCCGTAAATGACCTTTTACTCTGATCAGGGAATCCAACATTAAAGTATATGTTTGGAGTTCCCGTGGTCAGTTTTAAATTGTTTCTCTGCACCTTTTTCACTTGATCCCGCACTGTTTCTTTGTGTGTTGTATTGTCTTCCCCTCCCCTATTGCTCCACCTCCAGCGATGGTCTGCGCGGAGGTGTGTTAGCAGCCCTATGATGAAGCATGCCACAGATTTCTGTGGGTGAGGGCAGTTTTAAAACCCTGGTGTGTTTTCTCACCTCTAGATCACAACGATTTCAAGTGCAAAACCCCACTTCTACATGTGTGTGCACTTTCTATGCTCCAGGCACAGGGTTTGCCACCATGATCTGTCATCTCACGTGAACAGCCGGCTTTAGATCGACTGCTCTACAATCGATATGCTGGCTGCAGAATTTTTTCCACAAACATATATTATGGGTAAATAGACATCCCTCCTTGATGCATATATAGATTTTGCCCACACGTCATAAAACAGACTCATGATGTGGAATGCGCTAATAACATGGGTTTAATAGCTTTACTTACAGAAAGAACGGTCTCTCTCAGATTCCCCAACCCGCAACTATAATTTCTTCCATTGTGGTGAGCACCACTGTGTACTGCACAAGGTTTTTCTTGCATGCTAGGGTCCGCTGTTGATCTACTAGGGAGAAACCAGGCCCGTGGAAGGTGTCCCACTATCAAGTCTGTCCTAATTAGACCATGACACTGTAGGAAGCTGGCTCTTGATATGCTATACCAAAAAGAGGTATATTGTGCAAAGAGTCCAGGTATTCCCTGACTAGTGGCTTATCAGAAAGGAGTGTTAGACATCTGCAAATACACACAATAGTCAATAAATGATGCATACAACTCAATAAAGAGACCTACATCAATTTATAAAAATAACACGTATCTTTATATATGTTCAGGCACCAGAACCAATATGATCAGGTAAGCACATTGTGCAAGAGAAATACTTTACGTTTTCAAAAGTCGACACTTAGAGCAATTTTCATTAGCTGCAATGTTATCCTACGGGAGGAAAAACAAGTACGGCATACAGGTAGAGTACAGCAACTTACGAGACCAATCTCCTGGACTTAAGGTGAGTATGGTGAAAGGTCCAAGGCAGCAGCAGGTCACCTCCAGCGGCACTAGGGCAACCGGGTGCAGTGGTGCAATACTGAATCGGGTGCCCAATGTTAGCCTATGGGGATTGGTCTTCGTGAAAAGAGGCTGCAGGCTTTGACTGGGAAGCCAGTTGGGCTGAACCAACCAGATGGTTCAAGTCTTGCAATGCTAGGGGACGTGGGGACACCGGTGGTCTCTTCCCCTCAGCCCGGGGAGGCTGGGTGCAGAAGGTCTTTGATGTGCTGAGTTTCTTCATCCGGGAGCACTCACGGTTGAGGGGGCCTGCAAACAGAGGCTGCAGGCGACGTCAGGGACTTCAGGAGGGGAAAAACCAAAATGGACTGTCTCTTGAGGGCTCGGGGACCACGCTGACACAGTTGGCCCAATTTGACTCGTGCTGGGGGGGCTCAGGTGCAGCGGCGTCGGATTTTGGCTGGTCTGAAGTCCCAGCGGTTCTTCTTGGGGTGCCTGCAGGGGAAGGAGAGCAGCTCCGCTGCTCCACGGGAGTCCCTGGGTCATTACTGAAGGCAGGCAATCCTCCTAGGATTTGGAGGCATGACAGCTTGCAGGGCGAGATGACTATTGGTGCTATTCGATGGGGAACAGGGCAGGGCTGGTGCCAAGTCAGTTGCCCTTCTTCAGTATTTGCTTTTGCAGCTCTTCCGTGTCCTCTTCCTTCGTAGGTCAGCAGACTCTGCTTTTCTGGTGCCAGGGGTTTCCCTAAATACTAACTTTAGGGGAGTGTAGGGTAGTACCCAATGGGATACCTACCCCTAGGGTCACTATGGCCCATTATAGGACCACTTCCTGTGGGAAGTGGGCATAACCCTGTCACAGAGTTCCTAAGTTTGCCATCACTAAGATGGTTAACTTTGAAAAATCGCCTCCACTTCACCTAGCCTACCTTAAGGGTGGTACTAGCCTGAAGGTGGACATGACTATCTGACTAGCTAATTTTCCCACCTGTCCAGGTACCAAAGAGACCAAAGAGGTCAGCTCCTCTCCTGTGAGGGAAGCCAGATCGAATACCAAAAGCGGTGGGCTCTTTGAAGCTCCCCTGCCTTGGAATGCTAATCTGCAGGTCATCCTGAGGGAGGGGGTGAAAAATACCTTCAGCCCGAGCAGGCTTTGTTTCTTACCTCCTGAGAGCAAAGGCACTCACCCTTGGGGATCAAAAACCTGTCTCTGGTGGCAGGCTGGCAAAAACCAATCAATCAGCACACCAGTAGCTGGTAAGTTTCAGGAGGCACCTCTAAGGTGCCCTCTGTGTGCATGTATTGAAAAATCCAACACTGGCATCATTGTGGGTTTATTAATAGGAGATATTTGATATCAAACATCCCTATTTTCAGTGAAGCCATCATGAAGCTGAGGAACTCGTTTTTACCAGTGTCCAGCACATGGACTTAAAATGGCTTCGCTGTTTAATTGTACTTGCAGCAATAGAGCTGACCAGCAAAAGGACATATCTGCTCATGCAGATATGTCCTCACATGTAGTATAGTGCACCCTGCCTTTGGGCTGCAAGGCCTGCTGTAGGGGAGACTTATCTATACTGCATGCAGTCTGTGGGCAGTGCACACAGAAATGTGTGCCATGTCATGTTTTCAATTTTGTCTGCAACAAGACACGTAGCCTGCAGTGACAGTCTGTATGTGCTTGGTGAGGGGTCCTTTAGGGTGGCATAATTTGTGATGCAACCCTCAAGGACCCTCCTTGCCCTAGGTACCAGGGGTACCATTTACTAGGGACTTACAGGGGGTGGTAAAGGTATTGCCAATTGGGGGTACAATTGCACAGTTCAGGGAAAGAGATCCTGCACTGGGGACCTGGTTAACAGGAACCCAGTGCACTTCCAGTCGAAATCACATCAAATACCAGGGAAAAAGTGGGGGAGACCATGCAGAAAAAGGGGCACTTTCCTACAAACATCATGATACGGGTGGAAACATCAACAATTACAACAAACAAACTTGCTTGATCTAAACTGGATTTAAATGTGGCCAATTTTTACCTCCTGTACTATGAGAATATCTATCAGTTGCTTGTTTGTGAATCACACAACTCTGGATTATCTCCAACATTCTGGAATCTTCTTTCTTTGTGGTGCTCTTCTTTCTCCACTTCAGACACAGTGCCTTGTATATATTTGTTCATCCAACTAACAGGCTCTCTGACTCATCCCAAACCTCTTTACTATGAACTCCCAAATAACCCTTTCCTAACTCTTTCCCCCTCAATACCTCCTTTATCCTATTTAGCCATCAAACAGACTCACATTTCTACTACTCCCACCACTGCCAATGACAATTTATATTTCCCAATACTAATACACCTTTGGATTTTGGTGTAGAATGCTCCTTGCCGAAATGCGCTTCAATGCCTGGTCAGGGGTAGTAAGCGCTATACAAATACAATTACAAAGTCGAATGGGACACTGTATAAAAGAAGAAAACAATGCAAGAACCAGGCATAAAATGTATTGAAAAAATTTAACAAAAGCAATGCAGCAAGAGAAAATGTTTTAACTTCAAAATATGTAGAAAGAGTTGGAAACACAACTAAACAAGCACCTAATGCTCTTTACAAAAAGTAATCAGCGAAGAATAATGGCTAATGTGAGCTGGGAAATCTTTACAAACTAGAGATGCCACCACAGAGAAGGCTTAGACAGAAGGCTTATAATGGCAAAACCTTGCATGGACAATCTCCTCTCTTCATTTCTGTGATCAGATTATTTTACCATCCGTCACACCTCTATCCTAGAACTGATACTACACTACTAACCAAGCCTGAATAGCAGGAGCTCGAAAGTTATACAGCAAATTCAAATGATGTGTAAGTAAGCCAATGTTTGAGGGTGAGTATATGCACAATATGATCAAAGTTATGAATATAAGTAATGAACTGTGTCACAGCACGTAGAGTTAAGAGTGCCCAATGATTAAAGACAGCAAACGAAAACAGTATTTCCAGTGTTTAGAATCAAGAGAATGTTACTTATCTGGAACACTCTTTCACCATCATCTTAATCTAGATTGAGAGGATATCTAAATATTTTCAATGTCAAGTTGGGAATATGCAGTTAAAAAACCCCATGGAAAACATGAAACATGACGTCCTCAAAGTCCTGCAGTCAGGATGATTTCTGCTTTCAATTGAGCGTTCTCCTCTTACACACCACCATTGGCAATTCTATCCCTATGCACCATCATCATAACATCTCAAGATAGAGGGGGTGCATGGGTCCATGTGCCTCTCTAAATTAGATCGCTAGAGAACCACCCTTGCCGCTAAAATTCTTCTCCAGAACAGTCTATATTGTATAGATCCACATTATATTTAAATACAAAATGAGGCAGCCCATAAAAGGTAGGTGGGAGAAGTAGTTCCTACGCAATGACACCATCATCGTACTTCAGGCGCAAATCACTCCCTATGTTCACAGATTATGCCTGGGATCGTGGCCGAGGTGGGCCCCCTACATTGAAAGACAGAGATAAATCCAAGTCACCCATGAAAGCTTAGCCCAATTGATACAAAATGGAGTTCTGCTGCAGTAAGCACCTACTTTTTGCCTGGCTTTTGATGCAACTTTGACTGTGGAGAACTTGGTCCCTGCTATCCAGGTGCCCAGTACCAGTGTTCTTTCCCTAAAAGTGATCCACAATTGTCCCTTCAGGCCCCCTGTAAGTCCCTAGTAAAAGGTACATGGGTACCTAGGGCATTGGGTCTGAAAAGGGTGCCCTAGGGACCTCTCACCTAGGTCATGCAGACTGCCACAGAAGCATGCATGGCCTGGTGCAGACAAAAAAAGACGAAGACTTGTTGGCATGACGCACACTGCCTGAGTGTCATGCCAACTAGCACTGTCTCAGATACAGGTAAGTCACCCCTCTAGCAGGCCTTACTAGCCCTAAAGCAGGGTGCACTATAGCACAGGTGTGGGCATATCTGCAAGAGCAGATGAGCCCTACAATATTAGGGTCCATTCCTTAGTATTGTAAGTGCCAGGGAAGCCCTAGAGAGTACATGTTCTGGGAACTTGACAACTCAAGTTCCTCAGCACCATGATGGTTTCACTGAGACCAGGAGTGTTTAGCACCAAACAACTCCTTGTATCAAATTCACACTGATGTCAGCGTGAGATTTATTAAACCATGTACTCAGAGGGCACCTCAGAATTGCCACCTACAGACCCTGGTGTGGTCACTGACTGGTTTTAGGTAACCTGCAACACACAGACATGTTTCTGGACCCCTGGGTGGAGAGTCTCTGCTCTCTAGAGCCAGAAGCTATGCACATCTTGGGCGGAGGCATCACACCTTCTCCCCCAGGATGAGCAAAGAGCTCAAAGGGGAAACTTCAAAGTCCTGCCACCTTTGTAATGCGACCGCCAGCCTCTGCTGCTAGCAGCAGATGTAGCCCCCATTTTACACCTCCACTTTGGGTGGGAAAACTAAGAAAGACTAGAAGGCGTGCCCACCTTTGCCAACTCCACCCCTCAGGTGGAGGAGGTGAAGTTAAGCACACTTTCCAGTCCCCTCCATCTTGAAGATGAGGGGACTCTTCCAATCAGGGATAGGACTAAGCCCCCCTCCCACAGGAGAGGGCATAATAGAGGATGTAATCATCCCTGGGAAGGTGCCCATTTCCCCTACCGGCTACTGCCCTAAAACGCCCCCCTAAATCTAGTATTTAAGAGGCCCGTGTCCAGGTTGCCCAGACCCAGAATAGGTTCCCCCATCGATCTTGTCCTCAACTCCAGTGTTTACAATAAAGGCCAAAAAGCTTCATCTCCAACCTATACAGATTTAGCTCTTTTTGGGGTTGATTCTCAATGCCATTGCCGGCAAAGCACACCCCCAACCCCAAAGAGAGCTAGTCTTTGGGGTTAGCAAACTGCTGCCTCTTTTTAAGCCACATAATCTCCCAGTCACACAAGTGATGCGCACATGGTCAACTAGAGGATCTAGTGTTAAGTAAGGGCTACTACCCATCTCTCTGGAGTGGTGGAACAGTGGCAGTCTGTTGCAGGGCAGGACCTCCGTAGAGCCCTCTCCTCAACTGATCATTACCACACATGCATCACTTTTTGACTGGGCGGCGGGCACATTTACATAACATGACAGTCTATAGTCTGTGGTCATCCCAGCAACAGGGATTTCACATTAACTACCTGGAATATCTCAATATTTACCTAGCTCTCAAAGCCTTCTTTCAGAATATTCAGGGCGAAGTAGTGCTATTAAATCAGACAACAATACCCCCATGTACTACCTACGTGAACAGGGCAGCATTCAACACTGCTTTCAGCACTAGCTCAAAAGATTTGGCATTGAGTGATTAACCATTGAATACACCTCTTGGTAGAGTACTTGCCAGGAGTGAACAACAGCTTTGCAGACCTGCACCGCAGGACTCATCAACAAGTTTATCAGCACAAATTAAGAGTTGCCTATACCTGTTCTTCCAGCACAGAGGGTTTCCACAAATAAACCTGTCCCCCCACACAAAAATGCAAAATGCCAAAACCTTGCCTCCAGGTTTCCACACCTACAATCCATGGGCAATGCTCTATGGATCAACTGGTCAGGGATATTTGGTTATGCTATTCCTCTTCTTCCACTCCTTCTATACATGGTAAGGAAGCAACGACAAACATCTCTTACCCTCAAATTGGTGGCTCCAACATAGACCAGACAACGTCATTACTAGAGAGATCTGTTACAATTCACCAAAAGGCTGGACCTACTCATTCAGAAGCAAGGCAGGATCAGAGACACAGGCCCCAGGTAATTCAATCTAGCAATTTGGCACCTGAGGTCTTACGAATTTGATTGCCTTAGTCTACTACAAGAATGTATGCATCTCTCAAAAGAATCCCAGAGGTCTATTACTAGAGCCTGCTGTGCCACGAAATGCAAAGGTTTGTCCACTATTGCACCTCCAAACATCTTAATCCCCTCAAACCAGTCTGTCCAAGACATTGTATGTTACTTGCTTCACCTACAAAAACTGGGGTTGGCACGTCCTTTCCCAAGACTACGCCCTGCTGCTATTGCTGCATACATGCACAATTGGTAACATTCTTCACTCATTAGGAGGCTTTAAAGGGGTTCTCTCACACAGAGTTCCACCAACCCATCTGGAACCTTAATGCAGTCCTTGCAAGACCTATGGGTCCCCTGTTTGAACCACTGCATTTTTACCCAGCGCAGTTCCTTCTTTTGGAAGGTATCCCTTCCTTGTAGCGATGACCTCTGTTAGACACAACAGTAAGCTTCAGGCTCTCACTTTACAAGAACCTTTCTTCCAGGTTTATACAGATATAGTTGTCTTTAAGGACTAACCCCACGGTTCTTCCAAAGGTTGTCTCCCCTTTCCATCTCGACCGGACAATTGAGATACAAGTATTTGTCCCTCAATCAAATTTTACAGCATACAGAGGTCTTCGTACATCTTCACACATTAGATGTTAAAGGAGCTCTAATGTACTACACATTGACAGAACAAACCTTTTTGTAAAACTCAGCAGTTTTTTGTCACTTTTACTAAACCTCAAAAAGGAGACATCGCTTGGATTTGGATATGTTTCCTTAATGCATTTTTGCAGCGAACAGAGGATGGATTCTGTTAATGTTCCAATCAGATGTAACTGCCTAATTATACGCACCCTCTCCTTTGATCAGAGGTTAAACTACACCAGCTGCACCTGAGCAAAATGACCATAGATTGTTACGATGTCTTTGATTTAAAAAGAAAATGCAGAACATAACTATGTTTATAGCATATCACAAGTCCTGGTTTAGGCCTCAAAGGGTGCTGACTTGTGCCAGTGAATATCTAGGCAAGGGACTCGTACTTTATAATCCTTAACCTCTCAGCAGCCTAAGATACCCTCAACCACAAAAGTAAGTCGCCAAGTAGGAGAGTAAACATCCCTACTCTGAAAGCAATGAAAAACAAAACCCAGAAAAATGTTTTTTTCACAGAAGGGATTCCAATATTTATTCAGTAGAAACATTTTGCCACTGCCCCTTCCTCAACCATCTTCCACTCCCAGGATAAGACACAAAGAGAGCCATATAAAGTGCTTTGCTTGTTTATGAATATATCTATGTAGAAAAAAACATTTCCTCGCCGTCACTAATGGCCAAAATCTTGGCCACGTAAGTTCCATTGACTACATATGGCGATTCACGGTCTGGTATTTTTGCTAGTTTGATCTCAGCAGTATTAGGATCAACCAGAAACCAATTGTCTGGGTCCGATTCCTTTGCATATCTGTGGTGAAATAAAACAGTAATTATTTACTCCAACATGCACCTATGATGATATAAATGCAAATTCTCCTTATATATTTATTTATGGAGCTTTATATAGCACAAACTGGGCCCGAGGGCATCAGAGCGCTTTACATAGAAGATAGCAGACACAAAAGTTACACATAGGGTAAATACCGTTACATATGACTGTGTGGAAAGATAAGATCCAGGCAATTACATGTGTTTCAAATAAAATGCAATCACGTACAGCAATGAACGACTAACTTCAAGATATGTTCGTTGGCATAACGTGAGCACATATAAAGGATAACTAGGGTGCAGTGTAACAATCTGCGGTGTTGGCGGGGAGTGTGCTTGAAGCCTATAAGCACAGCATAGCATACTACATAGTTGTAAGAAACTGGCTCTATATATACTACACCAGAATGAGGTATAGTGTGTAAAGGGTCCAGGTAACTCCAGAGGTAGGCAGAGGTTAAAGTTAGATAGAACCTTACTCTCTAATAGTGGTAGCTTGGTTGAGCAGTAAGGCAGTATCAGAGGACAGTGTTAAGCATTTGAGGTACACAGTCAGCAAATGAATTCACACACTCAAGAACTGAACTCTAGGCCAATTGTTTTGTATAAAAAAATATACTGTTTTATTTTAGAACCAAGCAAGCCTGATACAGGTAAGCATTCAATTCTTTTCAGTAATAAGTTACTTGCTGTACACAGTTTTAAAAAGCAATGAAGATTGTACTTAATTTGATTTACAGGGGATGCAGTAGGTTGCAATACTTAGTAAATGCAGTACATTGAAATGAATGGCTTTTTAAGGTAAATGCAGGTAAAATTACTTTTGCGTTACTTTTGTAATCCAGTGCTGGACTCCTAGATTCAGCACTGGGACATTTACTTAAAACAGGCAAGCAATTATGTTTTTGTAGTTTGTACGATTTTTAGAGAATATTTCCAGATTTCAAAAATCCACACTTAGAAACTTTTTGGACCAGTACATTGAAATACATAGGCTTTTCCTGTAAAGTGCAGGTAAGTTACTTTTCGGATTACTTTTTCTAACAGTGCTGGATCCTAGATTCAGCATTGGGACATTTCCTGAAAACAGTTGAGAAAGTGCGTTTTAGTTAGATGTACGATTTTTAAAGAATATTCTTGTATTTCAAAAGTTGACAGAAACTTTTTCACATAGAACCCCCAATGTTATCCTATGGAAGGAAATTCAATTCACAGGCAAGTTACTTTTACGTTACTTTTCCTCCTCCGTGCTGGATACCTAGATTCAGCACTGGGACCTTTCCTGCAAATAGTTGAGAAAATTCGTTTAGGTTATTTGTGCGATTTTTAAGGAATATTCTTAGTTTTCAAAAGTCGACACTTAGAAACTTTTTGGGAGAAAAAGTGTCAATGTTATCCTATGAGGAAAAACAGGTTATCGGTTTCGAGGTAAGTATTCGGTCTTTGGAGTTAGGGTTCTGGGGTTAGACTCAGGGGTTTCCCAGGGTCAGTGATGCACTATTGTTGCACCCTCAGCGGCACTAGGGCGGCCGGGTGCAGAGTGTTGAGGCCCAATGTTATCCTATGGAGGATAGGGGGTCTCCGGTTGGTGGCTGCTGGCAAGCAGGCCACTGGGTTGTGGGAGCAAAGCTCCTGGTTGTAGACTCAGGGCCAATGGGGAAACAAGTAGGTATCAAAAGGGCACCCTCAGCGGCACTCGGGCGGCTGGGTGCAGGGTGCTGTTTTGGCGTCGGAAGCCCTGTTGTAGTCTATGGGGAACCTCCGGTTTGGAAACACACTGCAGGCTCTTGGACGAGGACCTCCTGGATGCGACCACCACTTTGAGAGGTAAGTTGGATAGGTAAGGGTTGGTTAGGCACCATTGGTTGGGGCACATAGGGCTGTGGGGCGCCGGGTGCAGGGGTGCCTTTTAGGGTCGGATTTTCTTACTCACTCTGGTCGTGGTAGGGGGGGGCCCTCTGGATTTAGGCTGCAGGCGTCGTCTGGAGGCTTGAGGCAGGTCAGGAGTCGCCGGATCTCTGGTCAGGATCGCTGGAGGGACCTCCTCTTGGTGTTTTCCCACTCGAGCTCGGGCCGGGGTCAGCGGGTGCAGAGTGGGCTGAATTCGCGGTTTCCGGCTGCTGCCAGAGGTTGCTGTGTTTGAACAAATCCGGTGTTCATGGGAGAAGCAGGCTTCAGAAGTGAAGGCAGGCAGGTCCTCCGGGGTTCTTGAGGTTGCTGTCTGCAGGACACACCGGGTTTTCGCAGGATGCAGGTTCGAA
Source organism: Calotriton arnoldi (assembly GCA_963921515.1). NCBI lineage: Eukaryota > Metazoa > Chordata > Amphibia > Caudata > Salamandridae > Calotriton > Calotriton arnoldi. The sequence continues at coordinate 188,678 of CAWUFW010016567.1, forward strand.
GGCAGACAGGCCGGTAGGGCTGGGGCCAAGTCAGTTGTTGTCTTCCTCTTGTTAGCAGGCTGCACGGCAGTTCGGTCCTTTTCTTCTTGTCGTTTCTGGATCTGAGGAAGTAAGGTTCAGGGTGCCCCCTAAATACTAGATTTAGGGGCGTTACAGGTAGGTAATGGGCAGGGACCAATGGGTCCCTTCCCTGGGGTGGGTACACCCCCTATTCTGCTGCTCTCCAGTGGGAGGGGGGCAGGAGCCTGTCCCTGGTTGGCTGGGTCCCCCCATCCTCAAGATGGTGGAGACTCGAGGTTGTGCTTCACCTCGCCTCCCCCACCTGGCGGAGTTGGCAGAGGTGGGCACACCTCCCTTCCTCACTTGTTTTTCCCACCGGTTCTCCCGCCCAAAGTGGAGGGTAGAACCAGTGGGGACCAGTTGCTGAAAGCAGCAAATGGTCTGGAGAGGCTCACAAAGGCGACATGCCTTTGAAGCTTCTCCTTCGTGAACCCTGCCCATCCTGGGGGAGGAGACTTGGCACCTCGTCCCAAGATGTGCATTGTTTCAGGCCCCAGAGAGCAGCAGGCTCTCAACCCAGGGGTCCAGAAACATGTCTGGTGGTGGCAGCTGAAGCAGCCACTCAGCCTGGACACTAGAGGTGGGTTAGGTTTCAGGGGGCATCTTCTAAGAGGCCCTCTGTGTGCATTTTTCATTAAATCCCACACTGACATGTGTGGGTTTAATGTTCTGAGAAGTTTGATACCAACCTTCCCTGTTTTTAGTGCAGCCATTATGGTGCTGTGGAGTTCGTAATGACACACTCCCAGGACCATGTACTCTTAAGGGCAGCACTGCACTTACAATGCCTAAGAATGGACTTAGACACTGTAGGGGTACAGGGCTCATGCACCTGTACCCTCACCACTGGTATAGAGCACCCAGCTAGGGGGGGGCTGACCTATGCCAGGGCAGTGGGTTGTAGGCCTGGCACACAGAGGTGTGTGCCATGTCGACTCTTCACTTTGTTCTGCACCAAAACACGCAGCCTGCAAAGGCAGTGTGTGTGTGTAAAGGTACAGGGCCTCTAAGGGTGGCACAATAAGTGCTGCAGCCCTTAGAGGTCTTCCCTGGTCACAGTGCCCTGGGTACCTGTGGTACCATTTACCAGGGGCTGACCTGTGGCCAGAGATGCCAATTGGGTACAGTTTTTGGGGAAAGAACACAGGCCCTGGGAACCTGATTGGCAGGGACCCAGGGCACATCAAGTCAAAGTGCATCAGTGGTCTGGCAAAAAAGTGGGGGGGTTACAGCAACAGAAACCCACTTCCTTACAACAGTTGATTGGCAACCATGCAAATTGGGACTACGAGGGGGCATGACTTATCTAAAAATAATAACGCTATCGATCCCTCACCGGAGGACTGATAATTCCAGGTTGTTCCCATTCTAATCTGTCACCGAGTCCAAATGAAGACCCGCTGATGAGGCTTTAACTGGCCCTTTTGCCTTTCGCCGGGTCGAAATGTCGACACTTTACAAACCCTGGATTGGATAGTTGGTCCATAAAGGGGCAATTGTGATGGAGACATTTACCCTTTTTCTATGAGATCACATTTATCCTGTAAAATAAATGTAACGGACAGGCTTCCCTGTAATGATTATGATATATGTATGAGGTCTATTTCATCCTTTTGTTCTCCAATTGAAAATTTCGCATACAGGCACGCTTTGAGCATCTTCTTTCTCTTATTCTTCTATCTGGAGTGACCCCATGTAAATAATGTAATTATACTGTCAAATTGCATATATAAAAATTCATGCATTTACTTCTTTGTGTGTGATCAGATTTGTATTATTATATACACTCTTCCGTATTGATAGAAGCAATATCTTACTGCCTACCTCAAGGTTGAGGAGGCTGGTTTAGACAAATGAAAGTAGGATAAGCGAATTAGTTTAGCCTTGTCCTTTCTGTTGACTCTCCTACAGGACCACTGTTGTTGCGTATCACTAAAGTATATTAGACGCCAGCCTGTGCGCCAAAATCAGTTTCTGACACTATTTCTGCACTCCAACTATGCATGTGGAGAGGAACTGAAACAGCACTTAGAGTGACAAATAAAGCACATAACATGTTTGCATACCATGGGATCATATTAGGCAGGGCACTAACTCATTGGGGGAGGAGGGTGGGCCATGAGGGAAGTTGGCAGAAGAGTATTATCAACCAGAAATACCATTACCAAGAATAAATGACATTTGCTTCTGACAGATACATCTTCCTTCAGACTCTTCACTTTATGAGCATGTCCAAAAGCTACAACCCAGTAGGAGGTGGTATTGAATAGTACTGGTTAACCAAGATAGTAATGAAACACAGCTTGAGCAAAATACTTATCATTAAACATTTGAGAGGTGAAGCATTATTGCTTGGGCATAATAAGCAAAGATGACCGTGGAGCCACCTGGCTAATGACAGCCACCAGAACGTCTCTGTACACATCCACGGATGCAACCATGGCTCGAGATTCATTGGGCACGAATGCCCTCTGGAGTTTCTTTCTTGGCTAAGGCATAGTAGATCTTGATTTAGAGGATGGCGCAATACAACATTAGTGAGACTGGTCATGCCTTGCCCTTCTTAACTCTGGTAAAGCCCATTAAGAGCTGATCATCCACTCTGTCCTGACGAGCGAGGTTGATGTAGTGGGACACCACACATCTGGGGTCCAGTCTACCCACTGGTGTGGTAGGAAACCGGTAAATCAAACTTTTAGAAAATTTGTCACTAGAGTTAATCGAAAGAGGGACTGTTGATCAAGAAGGTAAATGAAGGCCGACAGGGCCACCAGACAGCCCTGAATTGTAGCCACGACCAAATCCTCATGTGCAAGGAAGAACGCAAACCATAAGATGTCAGAAAGGCAGGATTTAAAGGGGTTAACACCTGCCCAGTCAAACCATTGAACAAAATTGTTCCAATGACCTGCATATATGAATTTCGTTGTGGGGTTACTGGCCACAAGATGTCTGTGACTCCATCAAGAAGACAAAGGGACGCTAGCTGGCACCGCTCAATTTCAATGCTTGTAGTTGAGGTATAGGGTACTGGGGTGGAGGACAAGTCCATCCTAATGGGAGAGCAGGTCTTCTGCATGGGAGAGGCAGCCAATGACTGAGTACCACCAAAACGGCCTAACAGCTCCTCCGTGGCCAGACTGGGGCAATCGAATCAGCACTGCTTAAGCTTCCCACACATTTCAAGAACTTCTGACAAAAGTGGAATCAGCGACAACATGCACCAAGGGCCTTAAGACCAGCTGAACCTGCAGGCAGCCCCCAGGAAACCATACAAAGGGAGGAGTACAACTCAAAACTGAGGCAACTTGGGGGGCGTGGCCTGGGAGCCGAGCGAGATGGCGGCACCCTAGTGAAGCTCCGGCACCCGACTCCGTAACATCCTGAAATCCGGCCACTCATCCGATCCTGCCGGTATATTGGCACTAGTGAGGTGCTGGGGGAAGCCCCGGGATAGCGCCAATTGAGCCAGCGTTACCATCGGCGAAAGTGCGGCCTGAGTGGAGATGGCGGACACATTACCAGCGAGGGCAGCGGGGCTTGCATAAGGGACGGCCGATATACATCCCAGCAGCGCGGCGGTGATGAACTGCAGGCTGCGTTGCATCGCGTGATCCATGCCCGGTCTCCCCAGTACAAGAACAACAGTGGATGTGGCCGGCTCGGCCAGGACAGTTACAAAGAGTGGAGACCAGTGGCTGTGCGGCGCCTCGGCGGCCTCAGTGCAACGGTCCTGGTTGCAGCGCGGTGCGGTGCCTCGTCTGTGTGGCCCAGAGACAGTGTGGCACAGCAAGGTGGGAGTCCAGGTGAGCCAGCAGGCACAGCCAATAGCGCAGGAGCCCGGTGCAAACTGTTTGAGGTGGCAGATCCGGCGATCCCTATACTGCGTGGACCCACTGGGGTTGGGGGGACCCCCACTCGAAGGTTATACGCTCAAATTGAATAAACAGTCGGTCAACGTTGTGAGTGTCAGCGGTGATCGCTGGGGGCCCCGGGGGTGGAGGCCAGCCTCTGTGGTGTGCACCGGGGGCCCTGTGGTGGCTGCCATAGGGTCCTGCGAGAAACATTACTCCCTGTGGTGTCGATGCCCAGGGAGCAAGAGAGACTGTGCAGTCGCGGCTGAGGTGTGCCATAGCTAACAACTGCTGCAGTCCGGAGTGAAACAAGCATATGCCACACGCTGACAGCGGTGGACGAACCAGCTTATTTAGCGGTGCATGGCAGTTACTCCCATCTGGATCACATTTTAATGCTTCAGGTGGTGAGGAGTGGTTCCGTAACGCCCATATTAAGTCACGGGGTATTTCAGACCACTTGCCAGTGGAGGTGATCCTGCAGGGCCCGACTAAAACTAATGTATTGCCGCCCAAAATAAACACCTGAATCTTCAAAAATCAGGATTTGGCCAACCAAACCAGAGAGAGGGTGAAACTCTACTTTCAGGAAAATGTGGGATCGGTGGGCTCGACATGCATCCTATGGGAGTCATTCACGCCCGTAATACGAGGGCATATCCAGGCCCATCTGGGGGGCTGTAAAAAAGGAAAAAACGTTCAATGGGAAGCGTTAGAAACCGAAATGGCCACGATGGGGGCCAGGATTCTGGCCGGGGAGGCGGCGGATCCGTCGCTTGTACAACAACTTGAGCTTAAAAAACAGGAGATGAGGAACGTCGCGGATAACTCCACGAGATCTGCCGCTTTGGCAACACAAAGGAGGATTTACGAATTTGGCGATAAAGCCAACAAAACGATCGCTTGGTTGGAGAAGAGGGACAGAGAACGTAACTGGGTGGCTGAAATAAGTGATTCTCAGGGGACAAAGCACGTAACTAGTCAGGAGATAACGGGGCATTCGCGGAATATTATGAGGAGGTTTATGCCTCCAACCCAGTCCGAACAGAAGTAGAATGTTGGGAACTGCTGGTTGATGTTCGGCTACCCACGCTGTTTGATGCAGATAGGGAGGCCATGGAGAAAGACATCCCGAAGAGATTGAGGGTGCTATCCAGAACTTGCAGGCAGGGAAGGCCCCGGGGCCAAATGGCCTACCCGCGGAGCTATACAAGTGCACGGCGAGCGTTCTGGCGCCACATCTTCTGAACATGTTTGAGGAGGCTAGAGAGGTGGGTTGTCTGCCACTGGATCAGCGGACGGCCACCATACTGGTTATACCCAAGACGGGCAAGCCACTGGACCAATGTAGTTCTTACAGGCCCATATCCTTATTAAATATGGAAGTTAAAATCCTGGCTAAAGTCCTGGTGAAACACCTTTCGGTAGAGATTGCGTCCCTGATGCACCCCGATCAGTCCGGATTTATGCCACGCCGGAGCACTAGATTAAATCTACATTGTCTGTACGGCGTGATGCATCCAACTAAATCTCACCCGAGAGAGGAGGCAGCGCTGCTGTCATTGGACGCACGTATGGCGTTCAACAGTATCGAATGGCATTACCTCTAGGCGGTCTTGGATAGATTTGGGTTCGGCCCCCAGTTGCAGTCCTGGATTAGATTACTCTATAAAAACCCATTGGCTAGAGTATTGGTGAATGGCTCCGTCTCCCGCTCCTTCGCTTTGCACAGAGGGATGAGACAGGGGTGACCGCTGTCCCCAGTGTTGTTCGCGTTGGCTCTGGAGCCGTTTGCGGCATGGGTGAGAGGAGACCCGGTGGCCTCTGGGATTGTGGAGGCGGACAGTGGGAAGAGAAAATATCCCTATATGCCGACGATGTCCTTCTGTACACAACTAGGCCTCGTTTTACAATTAGCAGACTCTTACAAATTTTTCATCTATTTGGGGGATATTCAGGTTATCAAATCAACTGGGATAAGTCCCTCATGTTCATGCTCTCCGATGGCCCACCACCCGCTCTTCCCGGGGAGATAAAACTCCAAGTGAAAGATAGCTTCAAATACATGGGTATCATTATTACTAAAACGGAAACAGGATTTATAGAATGTAATTTGACGTCCCAATTGGAACGCCCGAGAAGAGATGTAATAAAATGAAGAAGGTAGGAAACCCAATATACCCTTTGAGGCTTGGGCAAAACAACTAATAACTGGTAACAGTGCAAAATGCAGGCGCGATCGTGATGTGGATATATATAGCGCCACTCGTTTTAATCGATATCACAAGCAACAGGTACAATCCTGATGCAATTATATTGATGATGCCGCTCGTTAAGTCCGGAATCTGTACTTTCACTTGCGGCTCCAGACGCGTACTGCTGAAAAAACAGTCAAGCAGCGCTATATATATCCACATCACGATCGCGCCTGCATTTTGCGACATCGTGTGGATATCCATTTTAGCCTATTCATAAGGCCTTTCTGGTGTCTGTGACCTGGAATTGTTTCTTTAAAAAGTCGTGACTCATCTGATACAAACTAGGTGTCTGACCAGTCATAAGGGACCACTGTAACATCCTACTCTTCGTCCTGAAGATGGTCTAACGGACAAATATGCCAAGAAAGACCGAAACATCGACAAGTTCATCTAATTCCGTAGCACGCTTTGCGTTTAGGAACTGTTTTCTGTTGTTCTCAGATTCATTTCCTATATGTCAGATCATTTGGAATAGATGTTTACACTTATGATTTGAAGGTTTTATTTTTGTAAAAAAATAGGATACCCTTTATCATGGTGTTTTGATATAACCTTGTGTATCCCCTCATGATTTGTTCATATTAAAACTGTTTATAGTTTGAAAAACACACACCCGTGTTGTGAAATTGTTCATCACAGATTATTCATACTCTAAATAACTGTACTAATGTTTAGATTACTCAATAGTCAGCCACCGCTTGGGGCTTGACCATTAAGTAATTGATTGGAATAATTCAACTGAGTGTTTAACGAAATCCCTTGTAGGCACTGTTACCAGTTAAGAGAAGAGATGTGGCGCATTGGAGGACTTTGCTGATCTCCCTGATGGGGAGAACAGTTTTGTTCAAAATGATGCCACTGCCGCGTCTGGTTCATGTTCTCCAGAATACCCCATATAAGATATCGGACAGATTTTTCAGGGAAGTGGATAGTGAGTTACGGAAATTACTATGGGGTGGGGGAGGTGCAAGAATAGCATTGGTCAAACTCCAGCAAGGCGTTTATGAGGGAGGCCCGGCTGTACCAGACCTTAAGAAATACTATTGGGCATCGCAGCTGATAACTATTAACGACTGGATCTTTGGCGACAGAAATGACCCAGCATACTGAGTAGACCACTTTGTGATGGGCCCCAGAAGCTATCCGGGTGCAGTATATCACCAACAAGCTGGGAAACACATAACCCCACATACAAAGACTGTACTGGACGCATGGCATGGGGCCAATAAGTTTCTCGGGTGGGATAATAAACTGACAGAACGTACCCCACTATGGGATAGTGATATGTTGAAGGAGGTTGGCAAATTACAGGGTTTCTGTAAATGGAAACTGCTAGACATAGCCCACCTAGGAGACGTATGGAGGGGCACAGCGATAATCTCATTCCAGGATTTACAGAATGAGTTTCAGCTAGCGGAAACAGAAAGATATAGATATATGCAATTGGGGCATGCACTCCGTAGGCATATCAGAGAGGGGGAACGCATTCAGGAATATAGCTCCTTGGAAGACCGACTCTTACTAGATCCGATCCCAGAAAAGGCACTATCCTTGTTAACAACTGACCTGATCCCCTGAGGGCGCTCCGGGAGGCCTGGGAGACTGATATAGGCCTACTGGAAGATGATGATTGGATAGAGGCCATACAAAGTCCAAGAGAAGCTGCTGTCAGAGCAAGATTCAGATTAGTACGGTTAAGAATCCTCCATAGATCTTACTCTAAGAGTACACTCATGCATAAACCTGGGCGTATCCCCACGGATAGCTGCATGAGGGGTTGCGACAACAGGGGTACCTTCTTCCACATTATTTGGGAGTGTCCAGTTATACAACAATACTCGGGGAAGGTGATACGTGTGAGGTCAGCGGTCCTGGGGAAGAAATCCCTATAGACGCCAGGTGGCACATACTGTGTGTAACTGGGGAACAGACATGGCCGAAATACCAGAAAATCTGGCAAATGGTGGCAGCAATGGTAGCCAAGAGAAACGTTGCCAGGTCGTGGGGAGCCACCCTCCCACCGGTGGATCAATGGAAGGCCGATTTAGATTGGTGTTGTGCCGCTGAGAAAGTAGTGTATGAGAGTAGGGGTTGCCCTAGAAAATGGGAGAAAATATGGCACCAATGGAAGATATATAGGGGTCTGCAAAGTTGGGAGGGGTAGGGAGGGAGGACAGCGGGCATGATGCCAGATTATGATTGTGCTGTTACAATAAAGATGTCAGAGTTGTAGGGTCCGATATGTCTGACGCGCCAAAGGACCAAGATACTGCAAATATGTGCTTTGATGTCTATACCATCAACTGTCCGTAATATTGTACTGTATACTGCAAGTGTTACATGCTTAATAAAAAGATTTGTTTTAAAAAAAAAACTGAGGCACCTTCCCATTCTGGGCGGAGGTGCAGAGATACACAAATAGAATCCCCAACCTGGAAAAGATCACAGTTGTTCCTTAAGGATGCAGTTTTGACTTGCGATTCTCCAGTAAGAACTCACTAACCTGGTTAGATGGTATGTGTGTACATTTCCTGCATTGTGGTAGGTGCTTCTGGATCTGGATTGGCTATTACCCTGAAAGTTTTCAAAGGAGGATTGGCATTGTCTGTACTTCTGCTGATTTGCCAGATGGCCAGGACTGCCGAGCCAGACAGGACTGATGCGACTTGCCAATTTTGCTTGAGAGGCATGTTGGTCTTTGACTAAAAGTGGACAGTTGTTGTTGCCTGTAATGTACAAAGCATCCTGCAAGGCTCGCTTAAACTTCATCTTTGCCCAAACAGCTTTTTGGGAAGGTCTTGAACATGGGAATTAACTGCTTTGTCTTTTTCTTCTTGAAGCACAAGTTACTAACTTGTGTAACGATATATCTGTAAGAGACAGTAGTTAGTGACAGATTCCTTACCTTAGAATATCCCCAGGCGTCAGGCTGGATCTGGAAAGTTTAGCGTAGCAGTACACCTGCGCGTCGGTAGGCGGCGTCGTGTGGCTCCGCGTCCGTCGTCGGCGTCGTGATCGCCAGGATGACGTCACGGCCAGTACTTAGACGCCGCCCATGCGCGCTGGCGTCAGTTCTGTACACGACTTTCCGCACCAGAAACGCAGAGCCATGCAAGAAACTGACACTGGTGTCTGAAAACTAGGGCCCTGAAAGGGATGACCTTAACCCTAGAAATCAGTTCGCAGAACCGGGAGGATGGGTGGGGCGGTAAGGAATCTGTCACTAACTACTGTCTCTTACAGATATATCGTTACACAGGTTAGTAACTTGTGCATCTGAAAGAGACACGTTAGTGACAGATTCCTTACCTTAGAATAGATACCCCAGCAATACCAACCCCGGTGGTGGGTCTGCGAACAAAGATCAGACGAGGAAGTCTCGGAGAACAGATCGGCCAAAGAAGCCGTCTCTCCAGACTTGGCTGTCAAGGCAGTAATGCTTGGTAAACGTGTGCAGCGAGGCCCACGTAGCTGCCTGACAAATGTCCTGCAATGGGACACCACGTCCCAAAGCCATGGTGGCGGCTGTCGCCCTGGTGGAATGGGCACGTAGCCCAACAGGGGGCTCCTTCTTAGCCAAAGAATAGCAGGCTTTGATACACAAGACAACCCAGCAGGAGATGGTACGCTTGTGTACCGCCCGACCTTTTTTGGCGCCCACGTAGCCAACAAAGAGCTGGTCATCCACCCGGAACTGTTGTGTGCGGTTCAGATAGAAAGAAATTGCACGTTTTGGGTCCAGACGGTGGAGCCTCTCTTCCTCTCTGGAAGGATGCGGAGGCGGAAAGAAGGTGGGCAAAGTGATGGTCTGCCCAATGTGGAAGGCAGTAACCACCTTTGGCAAGAAGGATGGACGCGTCCTAGGAACAACCTTGTCTGGATGGACAGACAGAAAGGGGGGCTTGCAAGAAAGAGCCTGGAGCTCACTCACCTGCCGAGTGGAGGTGATAGCCACCAGAAAGGCTGTCTTCAGAGTGAGAAGACGAAGAGGACAGTTATGGAGAGGCTCAAAGGGATCGCACATTAAAAAAGTAAGAACCAAGTTCAAGTCCCACTGAGGCAGCACAAACGGAACAGGAGGGAAAAGGTGTGTAATGCCTTTAGAAACCTTTTAACAACAGGGGACTTGAAAAGGGAGGGCTGATCAGGAAGCCTGAGGAAGGCCAAGATTGCACAAAGTTAGCCCTTGATGGTACCCAGGGCAGAACCCTGTTGGGCCAGAGAAAGAAGGAACAGAAGAACCTCAGAAAGAGGGGCAGAAAGGGGATTCACAGCCTTTGCTGTGCACCATGCCACAAACTTGTTCCACCTGCAGGCGTATACCACCTTAGTGGAGGGACGCCTGGCTGAAAGAATCACATCACAAACTTCGGGAGGCAAGTCGAAAGGAATCAACTGCCGCCGCTCAATCTCCATGCAAGGAGGTGGAGACTGGACAGGTTCGGGTGGAGGACTGTCCCCTGCTGCTGCGACAGAAGATCCTCCGGAAGAGGCAGACGGATCGGGGGATCGATGCTCATACTGAGTAGCTCGGGATACCAAACTATTCGAGCCCAGTCCGGAGCCACAAGAATGACTTGGGCCCGGTCGCGCCGAATCTTCTTCAACACTCTGGGCAGAAGTGGTATAGGCGGAAAGGCGTACAACAGACCGCAACTCCACTTGCGACGAAAAGCGTCGCCGAGCGAGTGCCGCCTTGGAAAGTCCAACGCACAGAATTGCTGACATTGCGCGTTCTCTTCGGTGGCGAATAGATCTAACCAAGGCTCTCCCCACTGTAGAAAGAGTCCTTGTGCCACCTCCGAGTGAAGACGCCATTCGTGATCCATCATGCACCGGCGGCTGAGTTCGTCCGCCCTGGCGTTCAGGGAACCTGCCAGGTGTTGAACCATCAGGAATATGCCCTGATGTTCCAGCCATGTCCAGAGATGCAGAGCCTCCCGACATAGGGTCCACGACCCCACCCCGCCTTGTTTGTTGCAGTACCACATGGCAGTGGTGTTGTCTGTGAACACCTGCACTACCTTCCCTTTGACAGAGGGAAGGAATGCCTTCAGTGCAAGTCGAATCGCCCGGAGCTCCAGAAGGTTGAAATGGAGCCGGGACTCCGCCGGAGACCAGAGGCCTCTGATCTCCACCTCTCCCATGTGACCGCCCCATCCCAGAAGGGACGCATCCATCACAACTGTGTGCTCTGGCTGGGGAAGGGAGAGGGATCTGCCTGTGACCCATTGCCGGTTTGAGAGCCACCACTGCAACTCTCGTGCAGTTCCCTCCGAGATCTGGACGTAATCGGACAGGTTCCCCTGATGCTGCGCCCACTGGAACTTCAGGTCCCACTGCAGAGCCCGCATATGCCATCTGGCATGATCGACCAGCAGGATGCAGGAGGCCATGAGGCCCAGCAGCCTCAGGGTCATCCGTACCGAAACCCAGGATAGAGGCTGAAAGATCGGAATCATAGCCTGAATATCCTGGACTCGCCGTTCGGGAGGATAGGCCCGAAACTGCGTTGTGTCCAGAACTGCTCCGATGAAAAGGAGCTGTGGAGAAGGAATCAGGTGTGACTTCGGCACATTGATGGAGAACCCCAGCGAGTGCAGGAGTCCGGCCGTAGTCTGGAGGTGGGAGACGACTGCCTGGGACGAGCCCGCCTTCAGCAACCAGTCGTCGAGGTAGGGGAAGACTGGAACCCCTGCCCGGCGCAGATTAGCTGCGACCACTGCCATCACTTTCGTGAACACCCGAGGGGCGCTGGTAAGGCCAAAGGGAAGCACGGTGAACTGAAAGTGCTCGAGGCCTACCATGAACCGCAGGTAACGCCGGTGGGCGAGGATGTGTAAATATGCGTCCTGCAAGTCCAACGCTACCATCCAGTCTCCGGGGTCGAGGGCAGTCAAGACCTGAGCTAGGGTGAGCATCTTGAACTTCTCCTTCCGGAGGAAGCGGTTGACGTTCCGGAGGTCCAAGATAGGACGCATGTCCTCCTTGTCCTTTTTGGGCACCAGAAAGTAGTGGGAGTAGCAACCATGCCCTCCTTCTGGGGTCAGAACGCGCTCGATGGCCCCCTTGGCCAAGAGGGCCGCAACTTCCTGTCGAAGAAGTACCAAATGGTCCCCCGACATGCGGTGGTGCTGAGGTGGCATGGCTAGGGGGGGTAGTCTCGAAGGGGAGGGAGTAGCCCCTTCGGACAATTTCCAAAACCCACCTGTCCGATGTGATGGTGCGCCAGTGGGGAAGGTGATGGCGGACCCTACCCCCCACTGGCGTGCTGTGGACTGGAAAGGATGGACCAGGAGGGCTTGGAGGCTGTGGACAGGGCGGAGGTGGTGGCCTGACCCGCTCGCTGGTTACCCGACCTGCCTCGGCGGGAGCCACGTCTCGGCCGCGCGAAGGCGCTTGCTGCGCGGGCCGGTGGCTGGGCAGTGGAAGTGACTGGGCACTCCTTCCGTGGCCACGAAAGGGGCGAAAAGCAGACTGCTGCGGAGGGCGCGAGGCGGAGAGGCCCAAGGACTTGGCCGTAGCCCGCGAGTTCTTAAAGCGCACCAGCGCGCTTTCTGCCTTATTGCCAAAAAGGCGAATACCATCAAAGGGCATGTCCATAAGGGTGTTTTGGACATCGCCCGAGAAACCAGTGGTCCTCAGCCAGGCGTGACGGCTCTGCGCCACTGTCGTAGCAAGGGATCTGCCTAGCGAGTCAGCGGTATCTAGGCCACATCGGATAGTGAACTTCGCTTCGTCTCTCCCGTCTGCAATAGCACGGGAGAGAAGTGCCTGGACCTCCTCAGGACACTTGGGTAGCACCTGCGCCACAGAATCCCACAGAGAGTGGGAGTAACGGCCCAAAAGGCAAGCGGTGTTCACGGACCGCAAGCCAGCACTGGAGGAAGAAAAAACCTTCTTCCCAAATTGTTCCAGTTTTTTGGATTCCCTATCCGGCGGAGCCGTAGGGAAGGCACTCTGAGAGGTAGAGGCTTGGACAACCAAGCTCTCGGGGGTGGGGTGTTGGGAGAGGAACAGAGGGTCGCCCAGGGCAGGGCGATGGTGTCGGGCTACGTTCCTGTCCACAGGAGCCCCTGTGGTGGGCCTGGACCAGGTGCTCAAAAGAACGTCCGAAAGTGCGTCGTTAAACGGCAGCAGTGGCTCCGAAGAGGTAGCCGCCGGCTGAAGCACTTCCGTCAGGAGGTTAGTCCTGACAGCCACCGTAGGGAGCTCCAGGCGCAAGGCCGCGGCCGCCCTACGCAACACCGTTGCATAACTTGCTCCCTCCTCCATAGCCACGGAAGGAGGAGACAGCATGCCAAGGTCAGGAGAGGTGTCCAGACCACTGGCATCACCCAGTTCCTCAGCCCAGTCCTGATAAGGCTCACATTGAGCTGTGAGAGGGTCTTTCGACCCCTCCCAGTCCTCCTCGTCCTCCAAAACAGGTGAAAAGTATGGAGGAGGGACACGAGGGAAGAAAGGTCCCATCGGCGTCGGAATCGGCGTCGAGCGACGTCGATCCAGCTCTGTGTCCGGTTCCGGGGAGAACCTGGTGACGGCGCCGCCCGGGGCCTCGGACGGCGCCGTGAACGGTACTGGTGAGATCGGCGCCGGGGGAGGTGTGGCTAGGTGAACCGGCGTCGACCGGGATCCAGGCCTGGATCCGAGGAGGTCCTGCGCCGTCGGGCCCGGAGCCGCCGGACACACTGGGGCCGGAGCCGCCGGTGGTGCCGAGGGAGGACTCCCACTGGGGCCCGCGGGGCCCGAAGGCGCACCGGGGTAACCCTTAGGCCCGAAGATGCGAGCCATGGCCGACAGGAAGTCCTGTATCTCGGCCGGAGTCGACGTCGGACCCGGAACAGGCGGGTAGGCCGGCGTCGGCTGATCGGGTACCCCCGGGGCCGCGGGGCGGTACCATCTGGACAACTCGGCCGGGTCGTGAGACCGGCAAGGGGAGGTCTTAGAGCGACGCTTCTTAGACCTCTTGTGCTTCGCCTTACCTGAAGACGAAGACTTCGACCCCGACGAATGACGATGGCTCCGCGACCTCTCCCGGGACCGGGACCTCGAGCGGCGCAGAGCCGAGTGCCGGCCTCGAGAAGCTTTCGAGACCGCTCTCGCAAAGCCTTCGGGGCGAGTGACCGACACTCGGGGAACGACTGGGGGTCGTGGCCGCGCCCCAGGCAGAAGAGACACTCTCGGTGCGGATCCGTAATCGACATCATGCGATTACAGATCTCTCATGGCTTGAAGCCGGGCATCCCTACTGACACCTTGGAGTCGAAACGACTCGAAAACGTGGACAAAAAAGTCTCAAAGAATACTCAGTCAAAAAATGACTGGGGCACTGCTCAATCCGGATCTGCGCTTACTGGCGCGGAAAAAGAAAGAACTGTCGCCAGCGCGCATGGGCGGCGTCTAAGTACTGGCCGCGACGTCATCCCGGCGATCACGATGCCGACGACGGACGCGGAGCCGCACGACGCCGCCTACCGACGCACAGGGTACTGCTACGCAAAACTTTCCGGATCCAGCCTGATGCCTGGGGATATTCTAAGGTAAGGAATCTGTCACTAACGTGTCTCTTTCAGATATTCAATTCAATTAGATAATCAGTCTCTGAATCCTCAGCCTACAAAAACATTATGTTGAAAAGCAACCCTGGAATGGCTGCATAGCATACAGATATATCATTAGGCAGGTGAGAACCTGTAGTGTGGCTCATGGGGCAACTGTGGATGTTTGGAATGGATTCTGTATAGGCCTGGTAGTGGGTCCCAAAGGAACATAGGGGGCCAGGATAGGACTAGTCAATGGTATCCCAGCTGGCAGCCCGTGTTGTTACTTGAGGCATGAAGACATGCCATAGGGAGCTGGAAGAACACTCAATATCTGCAGCATGGCCTCTTGGTAGGACTCAATGTGCTGCATGGTCGAGGATGGCTCAGGAAACTGAGCGCATTGGGATCAGCAGAGGAATCTGCTCAGTGACTAGCAAGAGAGGTTTGCATCTTCACACCCTTCTGCATTCTCGCTGAAGTTGGAGTGGCAGTACAGGGTCGAATGTTGCTTGAACTTTTTTTTGATTGCGTTTGGACTTACTCGAAGACTGAGTGAGAATTGGAATGGTCGCAGAACGGCCTGATATCTGGACTGAGTCTGGGCCCTATGCAAAGGCCGCAATTAATTTTTCTCTGAGACGTACAGCTTCTCATTCTGCTCTCAAACCGCCTTTGGATTGAGAAGTGCTCACTTCTCAAATGACTTATAGAGTTGTGTCTCTATACACACCCCATGAAGATCCATGACAGACATCTGCTTCCTGCAGTCGCAACACGAGTTGAGTCCTGTTTTATTTTGGGGAGAGGTTGTCTAGCACACTGTATGAAGTTTGGAAGTCATCACAAAATTGACAAATTCAGGAACGGGGCTACATTAAAAGGCACAGAAAGAAAGGAACTGACATCAGTGCACAGGAGTGGTGCTTATATATGGCTTCGCTCGGTCACTTCCAGGGAGATGTAGAGCCATCTTGGAGCCGCAAAGCCCGGCCAAACAGCAGGCAGGAGGACCACAATGAAATATCTCATTTTCTATCTGGCACCTGGGCATTATTTTAGGGTGAGGAATCTGTGGTTACAAGTATTTATCAGAAACCTTTCACTCTTCTGATCATTTGTTAATTAGATAATGGTGATTTAATTTAAAAAGCATACTTTGGCAAACCTGGCACATTTTGATCATATAAATGCTGTATAAATAAGATGAAGGAGTTAGAAAACCTGATATTCGAAGCAGATTTATTTGTATTAATTTTAACACTATTTTATTGCACGTGTAGTTGATTAGTCTTTTTTAGCATCATTTTAGAATAAAACAAATAAAATGGCACTTGTGGATAGAGAGTGGCACAAGATTCAAAGTTAAACCCCTAAAAGCACAGAAATAAATACCTGCACAAACCTCCTTTTTAGGGTCACCAAGATATACTGTGGATTCCTACAGTAAGCATTTTTAAAGCAGCTAAAATAACTGGAACGTAATACAAAAATGAACATATACAAAAGAAAAGCAGTGCTATCAATCAGCTATTAAAAAACTCCACACTGTAAAGTTAGATCTCTTACCTGACATTCTTAGCATTTTGTAAAGTGTCTCCATCAGTTGCAGGATAACTTCCAATTATCTGATACTTTGTGGTGCTCTTTTTATTTTCACTTACAGAAAAAGATTTTCTTTTTGGCCGGAACATAGGACCTTCAGACACGTTTTTTACCTTTACTTTGATTGGAACAGATTTTGCTGCACCACCGCCACCGCCACCACCACCACCTCCAGCACTGCTGCTAGTAATCGAGCTATGATAAGTTGCCTTATTAGACACAACCACATTCAGTTCCATGTTTTGTAATTCTTCATAGTCAACTTCCTAGAAAACAAGAGAAAAGGGTTCATCAAAATTTCAACATAGGCCAGAAACATTCATAAAGTAGTGTATCTTTAAACATATGCTCATTTTATATAACATGAAAAAAAGTACAAATGTTGAAAATAAGAAAAAATTGTTTTTCTAAAACAACCCATTTGCTAATTGAAGACGAAGTTTCCACCCAGTTGTACAACGTGCAGATATGAGGTACTGGACTGAAAGAGGAACCTATCTTGCTCTTTCCTTAAAACGTGGCATGTGCTATTTGAAATGCATGATTTCTGCAGCTACGCTGCAGAGACTTTTACCAATGGAACCCCTATTTCAGTAACACTTCATCTGAAAGTACTGTCAAAACCAAATTTGTAACATATGGTTTATCTAATATTAAAAATATCAGGATGAAAGCTGTCTATATAGCTGTCGGAAACTGTGCGGCTGTGCTCTAGTATGTTTTTCAGCGCTGCCCTGTGCTTCCCCTCCTGTGAGCTCAACATTCATGTAGGTTCACTTAAGGTGCTCCATGTACAATTGATTTCTATCAATATCAGAAATGTGTGCTCTGATGTAAGTGGGACAACTGGAGTGCACCCTCAGTGGCCTCTCAACACAGGCTACATCATGGTTGGGTGTGGAGGCTATGTCTCATAGTCCTTTTAACTGTACCCCTATGGGGAGATTGCATATAGTCTTTCCCCAGTACGGTCCAGCCAGTCACCATAACTGAGGTCCTTTGCCGTAACCATATCTGGGACATGGAGGTATTCTGTATGCAAGATGTGTGGCTCACAAGGAAAGGAGATGGAAAAGAAGGAGTGCTGTAGTGTTTTTTCCAAACCCTGTGAACTGCTAGGAGGTCATAGGAAAGGGTATTTTCCAAAAGCTAAATGTGTGGTGGATGGGAGAGTATTTCGATTCGGTTACTTTGTTCCAATTTAGCTTTCGCCTGCCTTGGAGAAATTCACCGCTCTCACACATCTTGCGTTATGTTTAAATTGCATTTATATAGCGCCTGACGAGGTCCATCTGCCAAGGTGATGCATACCTCAGTGTGAAGCCAATATACAACACTATCAAATATACAGCTAGTTGGTTGCATACTCAAGAACACATGAATTTGTCGAGTAATAGACTGAAGAAGCCTGTAATCTTTTTAATTTGGCAGACCCTCTGGTTGGGTCTGGCATCCTTCTTTGGCTACTTGCTACCGTATGGATGTAAGTGCTGGCCTCATCAGTCAGTACTTGGTTAGTCTATTGTTTTGTTACTGGTTAGGCCTGTACACCAGTATATGAGAGAATTCACCAGATTAGGAGTAGAATCTCCATTGGACTGTTACCCTTCTATGTAGTCACCTTGCATCTGTGACGTAGGATGAGGAGGACTTACCTGTCAGCCGAGGCGTTGGATTACGTCTGAAAGGAGGAGCGATCTGTCTCCTAGTAAATCTGGGCAAGGCCTGGCTGGCTGACAACCAGTTTGAGAATAGCTTGAAGAACTGAGCCTTCCCAGGGGGACACAGCATTGTTACATGCCAGTTGCACAGAAGGAAGTAAGTAGATAACCTAGGTGTTGAGTAGGTGAATCACCTGAAGTCAATGTCAGGGTAAGCCTAAATCGTCCTCAACCCATTCTGTGACACTAGCACGCTTGTTTTCCCATTTCTGGAGTCCCAGAGGTACCCCGAGGCAATTGGTCTGCACTCCAGTAGCATGAGCTCCAGTTTGGTTATCGGCAGGAGGTCATCCTGACTGTGAATCTGTTTGAGCCATCTTTTTAGTCAAACCAGCACCAGTAATATTACTAGGTGAAGCCTCTGTAATTCAGAACTAATCAGTTTCCACTTTGGACCAATGCTACCAACGACTGTAGTGGAAGCCTTTAGTACCACGGATGTTCCCACTACTATAACACCTTGACTCCATCTTGTAGATCCCAAACTAAAGGCAAAAAGGACAAGGCACACTTGGGCATTGCTGTGACGTGGATGTTCAGTCATTAGATATCCTGCCACTGGTGTTCAGTTAGGGGCTCTGCCAGTCAGATGAAGTTCAGGGATCAGTTAAGGACTCAAATGGTCACTTTTTTTTCAAGGGGATTGATGGAACTGTTGCGGCCCAAGACTTTGTGGGAAGTATCCTAGGTGTTTCTTTTGTGTATTTTAGAGCACCAAATATTTGGGGTGAAACCTTATATTCTGGTCCTGGACTACTCGTAGAGGTTACATATTTTGTTCTTCCTTAGCCGCTAAACTAAAATGAAGGTGAGGGGAGCACCCTTGCAACTGCAGTGGCTTTTTAAATGATTCTGTTTCCATCACTGAATCCAATTCAACTTGTGAAGATTTTATGTCAATGGGACAACATCAGTGAGTTGTCAGTAAAATTTCTTGATTGATGGGTGAGACTAGAAGGCAGTAGCACATCCTCTAGGGTTATAGATGTGGCCATTGCAAAGCAAAAGAGCAGAACAGTGTTTATATGTTAGTGCAGCTGGAGAAGGCAAAAGGGGACAGATGGTAGTGCGGTTAGGAACATCAATAGACAACTGATGTCATATTTGGGATGTGCTGAATGTATGTGCATCATATGAATCTATTACATTTCATGACGCAAGAGGAAAATTCTCTTCAAGGTAACTGCATGCTGCGATTTTGACGGCTGGAATAACATTTTGGTAACCCTCTATGCTTCAACATCACTATAGGGTGTATCATTCTAATTGTCAAATTTGGACAAATATGTAGGTGCTTTTTACAACACAAACCTGTCTGATCTACTAGAAGGCTATATAAAAATGAATGTGCAATTGGGCACCAATCTTACTATGTTACTCCTCTAGCACATTCACTGTGACAAGTGAGAGCAATCCTGAAGAGACCCTGCAAAAAATCTACCTTAAATTGCTAATTTGTCAAATATCATTACTAGTTGCATTGATATGTGTATTTAGGTAATTAATGTGAATTTGTGTCCCCTCCACCCCATGTAAATATTTGTCTGGAGAAGAGATTTTAATGTCTTTCTCAACTGTGCTCCAAATTGGTCAGGGCAATTAGCAATGACTGTGGTTAAGCATGAAAATGAACCACTGCTATAGAGCAACACACTGCAACCTCAGAGAAAATTTATTTTCAGGGGACATAATATTTGTGTTGATTAATAGATTAACACTTCAGCAAGGCAAAAGACCTTGAATCTATCCAACTTGAGTAGGCACCTGGGCATCTAGCTTGACACTTTGCCAGTGGCCTCCAGTTCCTGCTTGTTCCAGCCTGATCCAGTTGCCGCCATTTTACCAATGACATCACCATTGCCCGGGTTTTCCAGCTCACCATTCTTCCTGCCAACTGAAGCCCCATCGACCCTAGGACCTACTTAATTCAGGCTGTAGGTGTGCCAAAGGCAAGCCAGTCTGCACCTGGACTGCTCCTAGCACCAGGAACCCTGGCAACACGACCATCCGACACACAACCACAGCCACCACTGGAGCTAAATAATGCTGCCACTACTCCTCCATGACCTCAACAACACACACCGGCAAACATGCTGCCGCCGCACATCCTTCGACACCATGGTAGGTCCTTTCTCCTGCACCCATTGCAATTCCACCTGCGACACCTCAGATGCAGACACTTCCACCTCCAAACAACCGACGCACGCCATCACTCCGCATTAACTGATTGCCATGCTCATCAACATCCGATCCAGAGAGAGAGAGAGAGACTCCACCGAAATCAGGGAACTCCTCAACAGCAACACACCGACCTCCTCTTCCTAACCGAAACATGGCTCAACCCAGCCTCCAACCTGGATATAGTCGCAGTCATCCTGCCCGCTTACAAATTCATATTCTAGGACTGAACCCACAAACCAACCGGAGGACTCTCGATCATCTACAAAACACAAATGGCTGCATCACCTCGAAGGACTCTGACACCAACCTCATGGAACACCTCCACTTCAAAATACGAACGGACCACAACTCCGCCCTTCAGATAACCCTCTCCTACCATCCTGGAAGAAACTGGCTCTATATATACTACTCCAAAATGAGGTATAGTGTGTATAGGGTCCAGGTGACTCCAAAGGTAGGCAGAGGTTAAAGTTCGATAGAACCTTACTCTCTACTTGTGATAGCTTGGTCGAGCAGTAAGGCAGTATCAGAGGACAGTGTTAAGCATTTGATGTACAAACTCAGTCAGCAAATGAATTAACACACTCACGAACTGAACTCTAGGCCAATTGTTTTTGTATAAAAATATATTGTTTTATTTTAGAACCAAGCAAGCCTGGCACAGGTAAGCATAACATACTTTGCAATAATAAGTTGCTGAATATAGAACAGTTTGAAAATGCAATAGAAATTGTACTTTGTTTGATTCACAGGGGAGCAGTAGTATGCAACACTTAGCAAATACAGTACATTGAAATGAATAGGCTTTTTCAGTAAATTACAGGTAAGTTACTTTTTACGTTACTTTTCTAACTCAGTGCTGGATACCTAGATTCAGCACTGGGACATTTCCTGCAAACAGGTAAGTAAACACGTTTTGGTTATTTGTGCAATTTTTAAAGAATATTTTCAGATTTCAAAACTCCATACTTAGACGTTTTGGAGAAAAAGTGTCAATGTTATCCTATGGAGGAAAAACAGGTTATCGGTTTGTAGGTAAGTAATCGACTGTGGGAGTTAAGGTTCTGGGGTTAGACTCAGGGGTCCCCCAGGGTCAGTGATGCACTGTTGTTGCACCCTCAGCGGCACTAGGGCAGCCGGGTGCAGAGTGTTGAGGCCCAATGTTATCCTAAGGAGGATAGGGGGTCTCTGGTTGGTGGCTGCTGGCAAGCAGGCCACTGGGTTGTGGGAGCAAAGCTCCTAGGGTTTAGGTCAGGGCAAATAGGGAACCAAATTAGCACCAAAGGTGCACCCTCAGCGGCACTAGGGCAGCCGGGTGCAGGGTGCTGTTTTGAGGTCGGGTGCCCTGTTGTTTTCAATGGAGCGCCTCCGGTTAAAAGAAACGCTGCAGGCTCGGGGACGAGGATCTTCTGGGTGCGATCACCACTTCGAGGGGTAAGTTGGGATGTCTTGGGTTGGTTAAGCACCATTGGTTTGGACACACAAGGCCGTGGGGCGTCGGGTGCAGGGGTGCCTTGGGACGTCGGAGAGTCTTACCCACTCTGGTCACGGTAGAGGGGATCCTCTGGAGTGAGGCTGCAGACGTCGACTGGAGGCTGGTCAGGAGTCGCCGGATCTCGGGTCAGGATCGTCGGGGTGACCTCCTTGTGGTGTTTTTCCACTTGAGCTCGGGCCGGGTTCTGCGGGTGGAGAGTGGGCTGAATTCGCAGTGTCCGGCCGGAGCCAGAAGCCGCAGTTTGAACAAGTCCGGTGTTCACGGGAGCAGCAGGCTTGGAAGTGAAGGCAGGCAGGTCCTCTGGGGTTTTTGAGGTTGCTGGCTGCAGGACACACGGGGATTTCGCAGGACCGGGTTCGAGGGGAGACAGGCCTGTAGGGCTGGGGCCATGTCAGTGGGCGTCGTCCTCTTGTTAGCTCTGCACGGCTCTTCGTCCTTTTCTTCTCGTTTCTTGTCTGGATCTGAGGAAGCAAGGTTCAGGGTACCCCCTAAATACTAGATTTAGGGGTGTTACAGTTAGGTAAAGGGCATGGGCCAATGGGTCCCTTCCTTTGGGTGGGTACACCCCCTATCGTGCCACCCTCCAGTGGGAAGGGGGCAGGAACCTGTCCCTGGTTGGCTAGGTCCCCCCATCCTCAAGATGGCGGGGACTCAGTTGTGCTTCACCTCACCTCCCCCACCTGAGGGGTGGAGTTGGCAGAGGTGGGCACACCTCTCTCCCTCACTTGTTTTTCCCACCGGCTCTCCCGCCCAAAGTGGGGGTAGAACCAGTGGGGGCCAGTTGCTGAAAGCAGCAATCGGTCTGGAGAGGCTCACAAAGGCGGCATGCCTTTGAAGCTTCTCCTTCGTGAACCCTGCCCATCCCGGGGAGGACGCTTGGCACCTCGTCCCCGGATGTGCATTGTTTCAGGCCCCCGAGACCAGCAGGCTCTAGACCCAGGGGTCCAGAAACATGTTTGTTGGTGGCAGCCTAAGCAGCCACTCAGTCAGGTCACTAGAAGTTGGTCAAGTTTCAGAGGGCATCTCTAAGATGCCCTCTGTTGTGCATTTTACATTAAATCCCATACTGGCATCAGTGTAGGTTTAATGTGCTGAGAAGTTTGATACCAAACTTCCCAGTCTTCAGTGTAGCCATTATGGTGTTGTGGAGTTTGTGATGACAAACTCCCAGCACCATATACTCGTAATGGTAGCACTGCACTTACAGTGCCCAGGAATGGACTTGGGCACTGTAGGGGTACAGGACTCATGCACCTGTACCCTCACCACTGGCATAGGGCACCCAGCTAGAGGGGTGACTGATGTATGCCAGGGCAGTGGTTTGTGGGCATGGCACACAGGGATGTGTGCCATGTCGACTCTTCACTTTGTTCTGCACCAAGACACGCAGCCTGCAAAGGCAGTGTGTGAGTGTCCGGGTACAGGACCTCTAATGGTGGCACAATAAGTGCTGCAGCCCTTAGAGGCCTTCTCTGGTCACAGTGCCCTGGGTACCTGTGGTACCATTTACCAGGGGCTGACATGTGGCCAGAGATGCCAATTGGGTTTAGGCTTCAATGCAGTTTTAGGGAAGGAACATAGGCCCTGGGCACCTGATTAGCAGGAGCCTAGGGCACACTCAGTCAAAGAACATCAGCAATTCAGCAAAAAGTGGGGGCATACCATGCAGAAAGAGTGCACTTTCTCACACATCCCTCGAGTGTAATTCTGCAACAACATCACAGACTTCATCACTCCCCTCTCTGTCAGATCAACCAACTACATCCTTCTCAGGGACCTCAATTTCTACCTGGAAGACACCACAGACTAACTACACGGCCCTCCTCGACAACCTCTGTCTCACAGCAGGCCACACCCTCAACTCTATTTTCGCCTCCAACAGGATCACCACCACCCACACGACCCCGATCACATGGTCGGACCACTAGATCATACATTTTAAGATACCCACCTACCAAGCCACCCCACCAGAAAAACCCAAAGTACCATCACAACACTGGAGTAAAATATCCAAAGAAAACTGCACCAAAACCCTACAGGAATGCCCATCCAACCCCACCGAGAACCTTGATGTTGACACCAAGCTCTTCAATAAATGGCTCGCCAACTGTGCCAACCGCACCACTCCCACCAGAAACTAGACCTACAAAAACAACAAACGCCCAGCTGGTACAAAAACGACCTCAGGCAGTCCAAGCGCCACTGCAAACAACTTGAGAGAAAATGGAGACTCGACAAAAACACCATTTCAAGATCTACATACAAAGCCACCCTCAACATCTACCCCCAACAACTACAAGACACAACAAAAAAGACTTCAACTCTCAGACTCAAAGCCAGCTCCAACAATGGCAAAGAACTCTTCACCATCATCAAGGTGCTCTCCAATCCTGCAACTGCCAACAATGACATCATCCCATCCCAAGCACTCTGCAACAACCTCTCAAACTTCTTCGAACAGAAGATTGCCAAGATCTACAACACATTAGACCCACAGCATACCGATAAGAACTCCCACGTCCAGTCGGACCCTTCCTTCATCGGAAAACAGCAGCTAAGCAACTGGAAACCCCTCTTGAACGAAGAAACCACCACCCTGATGAATACTATCCATTCAGGAGCTCCCTCAGTCCCTCATATACAACCTTGGAAGCACAATCCTCTCCTCTGTGCTCATCGCTGACCATAGCAGACCCCAGCACACTTAGCAGCTATGGACCCATCATGCTCCTGCCTTTTTACAGCTAAGTCATTATTGAGAAAGCCAACAGTACCCAACTCGCAGTTCCCCTAGAGCTCCATCAACTCCTAGACAGCTCTCAATCAGGCTTTCGCACCAACCACAGCATAGAGACAGCCCTCACTGCTGCCACCAATGACATCAGAAGAATCCTCAACCGAGGAGAACCAGCCTCACTCATCCTCCTCGACCTCTTCTCAGCTTTCGATATAGTTTCCCACAAGTCAGTCATCAGAAAGCTTCTGTACTCTGGTATCTGTGGACCGGCCCTCAAGTGGATATCCTCCTTCCTCACAGACAGAACTCAAAGAGTTAGACTTCTGCCATACACCTCAGAACACAAAAAACTAATCTGCGGAGTCCCTCAAGGATCGCCACTCAGCCCAACACTCTTCAATGTCTAGATGACGCCCATGGCAGACATCATCAGAGCCCACGGCATCAACATAGTATCCTACACCAACGAGGCACAGCTCATCCTCTCCCTTACCAACTCAACCAGCACTGTAATAGCAAACTTCGCCAACTGCATGAGCAATGTCGCTGCTTGGATGAAAACAAACTGCCTCAAGCTCAACACAGACAAAACTGAAGTCCTAATCTTCGGCAACAACCACTCCCTCTGGGCGCCTCTTGGAGGCCCTCCAAACTTGGACCACCACCATCCCCTGCGGACCATACCAAGTACCTCAAGATCATCCAGGCCACTAACCTCTCCATGAGCAGATAGATCAATGCTGTCTCCTCATCATTCTTCCATATTCTGCGAATGCTACGCAAGATTTTCAAGTGGATCCCACTGAACACCAGACGGTCACCCAGGTTCTTATCAGAAGTAGACTTGATTACAGAAACACCCTCTCGATCGGCATCCCAGCCTTGTCCTACGCCAACTCCAAACCACCCAGAACACCGCCGCCAGACTCATCCTGAACATCCTGTGAAATAACTACATCTCTCCATACCTCAACAATCTTCACTTGACTCCCAGTCCAGTAAAGATGGAAGTTCAAGCTACTCACCCTCGCCTACAAAGCTCTCCACAACACCGGTCCAGCTCCCCTCAACCACCACCTCAACTTCTACCAACCCACTAGGCACCTTCGATCTGCGTCCCAGGAAAGAGCACACCTCCCTTGCAACAAGAACACCAGAAGCAGAGGATGCTCTGTCTTCTATCTCGCAGCAGAGACCTGGAAAGACCTCCCGAAACACCTCAGAACCTCTCCTTTCCTCATGGACTTTCAAAGGAACATGAAGACCTGACTCTTCCAGACGAAACAGGAGTGATCTCCTCCTCCCCCCTCAGGCCTGCCCTACTCAGCACCTAGATATCCTCACGGGTGATTAGACGCACTCTACAAATTCACATAACGACACGGTTAATTACCAGTAGTAGTAGTTTTGCAGCTTGAAGAATTTTCTGGATTCACATGCTGTGCATTACTCTGCAATCTATTGGTTGAGTCCGGAAACGCACTTTCTTCTCTTTTTTTTTGGGCCATCTCCAATGACCATTTGGTGGTAAGTCTATCCCTTGTGTGGTGTCAGACAGCGCCCCGGAAGATCCTGTGTGTGGTCATCATCTTCAGATTCAGTCCACTCCCTCTAGTTCCCCCCCCCAAGATATTCTCCTTCCCACCTGTTTGCTTCATCTCACACTTCTGGGGAGGTGGGCGGGTCGCATGTGAATCCAGAACATTCTTCCAGCTGCAAAACTACTCCTACTGTTAAATAACCATTTCGTTTTGCAGCATGAAACCTTTTCTGGATTCACATGCTGTGCATCAGATTGTGTAGCGGTATACCGTTCGTTGGGTAGGTTGGGTAGAAGTGTGGATGTGTTGGCAAACCGGTGTTAAAGTACGTTCTGTCCCACCTAGGCTTCCTTGTTCATTTGGATGTCCAAGCAGTAGTGTTTTGTGAAGGTGTGTGGAGATGACCAAGTTGCTGTCATGCACATTTCATCAATGGGTACGTATGCTAGGAATGCAAGCGTTGTGCCCTTCTTCCTGGTTCAGTGTGGCCTGGGGCGCATGGGTAATGTTTTTTCCGCTTTATTGTAGCAGGTTTGTATAGTCTCTAAAACCATCATGAGATTCTTCAATTGCTTGCTTGGCAAATGAGACAAATAATTGGTTTCCCTTATGGAAACCCCTTGTTTCCTGTAGGAAGTACATCAGTGCCCTCCGCAAGTCCAGTGTGTGAAGGGCTTTCACTGCTTGTGTTTTTGGAAGAAAGCAGGTAGTTGTATGCTTTGGTTCACATGGAATTGAGATACCATCTTTGGTGGCAGCTGTGGGTTTGTTTCGAGGATTATCTTGTCCTTGTGAATTTGCAAGTATGGTTCCTGTGTTGTCAGTGCTTGTAGCTCGCTGACCCCGCGTAGGCATGTGATCAATATAAGGAAGGTTGTCTTTAGGGTTCGAAACTTTAAATCAGTATTGTGCATTGGCTCAAAAAGGTCCGTCATCAATTGTGTCAGTACTGTGTTTAGGTTTCACATCGAAGCTTGTACTGCTTTCTATGGCACTACCCTTTGTGACCCTTCTAGGAATCTTTTCGCCACAGGAAGTGTGAATAGACTGTTCTTTGTTGTACCTTTGGTATACTATGTGGGTAAGTGAACGTTTAGCAATGTGTAGGTCAGGCCTTTATCTAACAGGTGTGTGAGGTACATTAGTACAGTTTCCTGTTCTGTCCTGGTCTGTATCCACTTGTTGTCGGTGCACCGGTGGATGTATCTGTTCCACTTCTCCAAGTAGCATATTCTTGTGTTTGGCTTCCTAGCCTTCCTAAGGATTTCCATTGTTCCGGGGGTAGGTGTAGATGACCAAATTCTAGGTCTTCAGGAAGGACCCATGCTGCTAGGTTGAGAGTGGCTGGTTCCGGGTGGTACACTCTTCAGTTTTGCATGGTGAGCAGAACCTGTTCTGCCCTGATTGGGATCACTTGCCCTCTGGACATCTCCAGTAGGTATGAGTACCAGGTCTTTCTGACCCATTGTGGGGCTATGAGGATGAGCCATGTCCCCAGTGTTCTGGTTTTCTCCAGTACCCTTGGGATCAGGGGAATCGGAGGAAAGGCGTATGCAAATTACCTGACCAGTTCATTGACAGGGAATTCCCTTTAGATTGGTGGTGTGTGAACCTGGAGGCAAAGTCTAGGTATTTTGGACTTTGTGGGTTTGCAAAGAGGTCTATGCTTGGTGTGACCCCAGATTTTGAAGACATTGTCCAGTACCTCCTGCTTCATCTTCCATCTCCTGCTCAGTCTGTCTGCCTCTGTTTTGTTTCCCTGGTAGTTAGATTGTTTGAAGCGTGGTTTCCATTAGGATCGCCCACCTCCATATCTCTTGTGCCAGTTTGGACAGCGGAAAGGACTTTGTTCCCCCCGTTTGAGGTAGAATATAGTTGTTGTGTTGTCCATCTGGACCAGTACTGTCTGTCCTTTTGTATGTGCCTGGAATGCTTTCAAGGCAAGAAGAACATGCTTCATCTCTAGATAGTTTGTGTGTTTCACGGCATTCATGTGGTTCCAGAGTCCTCTAACCTTCAGGTTGCCTGTATGTGCTACCCAACCCTTGGAGGATGCATCCATTGTTATTGTCACCGTGGGGGTTGGTGTTTTGAAGGGTCTTCCTATGTTCACATTTGTTGTCTTCCACATTGCATTTCCTTTTGTACCTTTGCTGCGACAACCACTAGATCCTCCCAGCTCCCCGTCACTTGTGGCCATTCCTGTATGGGGCGCATATGCAGTCTTTCATTCAGTACGAGTGGTATGCATGATGCCTTCATGCCTATCAACTTCATGACAGTCCTCACCGTCAGAGACTGACCCTTCCTTGTAAGGGCAAGTTTGCTCTGCAATCACCTCCTCTCTCTTGCGGACTGGGTATGCCAATGCTGTTCTTAAATTTATGGTTGCTCCCAGGAACACCTTCACCTGTTCCGGTTGTGGTGAAGACTTTTTCTGGTTTTGAATCCAAGGAATTGCAGTGTTGACATTACTGTCTGCATGTCCTTGTGGTATCTTTGCTTGGAGTACGCTTTTACCAACCAGTCGTATAAGTAAGGGTAGACATGAATGCCTTGCCTTCTTTGGCTTGCTGCTACTGCCGCTAGACACTTTGTAAACACCCTTGGTGCGGATTTATGCCAAAGGGTAGCACCCTGAACAGGAATTGCACTTTGTCCAGAACGAATCTGAGAAACTTCTTGTGTCTTTGCTTCATAGGTATATGTAGGTAGGCGTCCTTTAGATCTAAGGTGGCCATATAATCCCCTTTTCTTAGGAGTGGTGTTACTTCCTGTAGTGTTGTCATCTTGAAGTGTTGAGTTCGTATGAACTTGTTTAGAAATCTGAGGTCTAGGATTGGTCTTAGAGTTGAATCTTGTTTTGGAACCAGAAGTTGGATAAGTAGATGCCACTGCCTGCCTCCCTTGGGGGAACCCTTTCTATGACTCTTGTTTGGAAGAGCACTTTGATTTCTTCTCGCAGTTGTGTTCTTTTCCCCTGAAGTTCCTGACCTTCGGGGGCCTGTGTGGCGGTGTCTTGGTGTGTTCTATGCATTATCCGTGTTTGATTATGTTTAGGATCCAGTTCTCTGAAGTAATTGTCCTCTACTCCTCGAGGAACAATCCTATTCTGCCCCCCACAGGTGTGGTGTGGTGGGCCTGGGGGCTGCACAAGTCACTTGCTTGTTGATCCTCCCCAAATGGGAGTTTGGCATCTAGATCTCGGTCTCCCGCTAAGTGGCTGCCTTGGTGGGTGTTGCCATTGAGTCTGTGTCTTTTGCGGAGTTGTTTGGTGAGTGAGGCTTTGGGGCTCTTGCTGCCCAGTTGTAAATGCTGCACTGCCTGTAGGCCTTCTGTTTGCAGTTCCTACTCTCCTAAAGGATTCTCTGAACTGGAGAGCCCCCCATGGCCTTTGCAGTTTCATTGTCCTTTTTTGTTGTCGTGCCTTCTATACCAACTGTCCGAACAGGGCATCACCTGTGACGGGCATGTTGATAATAGATACTTGTACCTCTGTTTTGAAGCCTGAAACCCTGAGCCAGGTGTGTTTCCATTGCTTATTTGCCTGCTGGCTCTGTCTGCTGCATCCAGGGCTGATTTAAGGCAGGGGTTTGTGATATTTTTGCCCTCCTGGATGAAGGTCTTGGCCCTCTTGCGGCACTCCTCCGGAAGAAGCTGCATTAGCCCCTCTATCTAGTCCCATTGTGGATGGTCGTAGTGGTTAAGAAGCCCGTTGAAGTTAGCTATTCTTCACTGTGTTGTTGCTTCCCTCTCCATCTGCCTCCCCACCAGATAAAGTCTCTTGCTCGCTTTCTCTGGTGGTGGCCCCGTTAATGTGGGGGCATTGTTTCTTTTCCTCGCAGTGGAGTCAATGATTGAATAAGTAGGGATGGTGCCTTTAATATATTTTGGATCTTGGGTGGAATGTTTGTATTGCTTTTCCACTCGCATGGGTATAGCTCTTGCTGTAGCTGGTTCGCAGAAGGCCTCCTTCCCCTGGTCTAGGATGCTGGGGAGCATAAGTAGGTAGAGGTTCGCTTTTTGTGAGGGCATTAGAGTTTCCAGCAGAAAGCATGCCTTCTCCTCCTCCTCTAGCTGAACCCCATAGGTAGCTGCAGCCCTTTTGGAGGTTTTATAGGGACAAATCGTCAAAGAGGGCCTTGAGGAGTAACTGTCAACCCTTCCTCTGGGGACTCAGCATTGAGGTCCTGCCATATGTCCTCCAATTGGTTGTGTTCCTCAAAAACTGCTGCCTCTTCATCCTCGATTTTGTAGAACTCTTTTTGTTCCTCCTCCTGTGGCTCTGGGGTTGCCATGGTCATCATGCCTAGCTGGTAGTCTTCGACCCCTCTGTGTTCCTGAGGTTTAGTTGGAATGCGAAACTCCCTCAAGGTGTCGTCAAACTCCTTCTTCCTTTGAAGTAGGGCTGCCATTTTGGCCTTGAGCCTTTGTTTCTTCCGCTCGACCTCAAGTGCTCTGCTCGGCGTCGACTGTGGGCAGTGTTTTTCCTGTCAGCATCGGCGGCTCTCCTGGCCTCGAAACTTTGCCTTTGTCCTTCAAAAGCACTTGCTTGCATCAATGGTTGGTTGACAATTTGCTCCCTTCGGTGTTCTTTGGTAGGGACCTGTGTGGCTCTCTTGTCTTAAGCTGACCTTCGGTCGTCGTGTTTCAAAGCTGAGGCTGCCTTTGAGGACTTTGCGTCCAAGGACTTGGCATCTATGTCTTTGGAGATTTTGTTACCTTTATCAATTTCTTCTTGGCAGCCTTCACCGCCTTCTTCACCTCTTGTCTTTTTTCAGCATCAGCTGCAGAGTCTTCAATGTCAGACTCCTCTCCTCGTGCTGATTCAGCCTCCTCTACATTTTTCTCTTCATCGCTTGATAGCCCGAGGTCTCAAGGATTCCTGCATCTTGTGAATGCTAGCCATGGCGTGGTGTTCTAGCCTCTGTAGGCATCGTACCTTAAGTGACTTTGGTACAAACACGGTGCAGGCTTCACAGTCTTTGTCCTTGTGGTCTCTGGGAAGGCAAAAGTTTGTGGAAACTTGTGGTGGCAGTTGGGGCTGATCTTAAAGGGGGCATTTTCCATGACTTTTGAGTGCCTCTCTCCTCTTCATTCTGCAGCTACGTGGGTATTTCCGAGAACACGCCCCTTCTCCGTTCCTAAGATTTTTCTAGTGGCTTTAGTGTTTTTTCATCTCTTTTCCTCCCTTCTCTGAAATTTTTCTGAGCTTCTCCGTCACGCTTCCAGACCCAACGGCGGAAAAAAAGAATTTGAAGATGGTGACCACGCACAGTAACTTCCGGTGTGCCTTCTGAGGTCAGATAAGGGATGGACTGGCCACAAAATGGTGGTCGACGATGCCCACCAAAAAAAAAAAAGAAAAGGAGAAAACAAACAAGTTTCCAGACCAAACTACTAGATGGCGGAATAATGCACAGCATGTGAATGCAGAAAATGTTTCATGCTGCCTAACATAAAACTTGTGACAAGTCATATACTTATAGCAAGACCTCTTCTAGCTCTGATCATAACCAAGACAAAAGGGCACCCTTCAAGCAGCCTGAATCACTGGTCCATCATTTTGCAATCCAGTTCACAATATCATGAGGATAAAGAAGACTCAAACGAAGACCCTTGAAGAGCTAAAACAATGCTGCATCATTTTTTTGGTAGACATTGGCCTGAACAGTAAATTCCATCAGGAGAGTAAGTCAACAATTTATTTGAACAGTACACTTACACTTATTATTCCAGTGAAGATAGCAAGCATAAGTCACTCCTCTTAACATGCACAAATAGAACACATTTTTGTTTACTTTGCATTGCTCAGAGACTACCCGTGGTAGGCAAGGAGACAATAATAATATTTGCCTGAACAGATTAGGACTCATGTTTGTATACAGCCTTTATGTGACTCGCCCTAATGGTCGATGTTATGGTTACAAGAAAAGCTATTTCCCATAAAATGGACTGGAGCTTTATGTAGTCCATGAGCTAACATTGTTGGACCATTAATTTACAAGGAGAGTAAGGACACCTGAGTTTGAGAGATGTGATTATAGATGCATGGAGATGATTAGTTCGAGGCCTTCCAAGGAATTCTTAATAATCGGTGTGCGAATAAATGTGCCTTTAACGGGTCTTTATAAGCAAAGATCGCAGCCAAATCTGCCTTCACTGAAGAAACTTTTAAGGAGGATTTAAGCTTGTTGAATAGTGAGTATGTTATGCATCTGTGGAACATCAACCTGATCAATTCCAGAACCATACCTCTATCTGGTCAGTGGAGAGGAGTCTCTTCTAACTTGAAGGAAACCTGCTGCCGCCTCTCCACGACACAAAGATTCTAGTTTCATACCTCCTCTAAAATAATTTTCAATTCTGATATTAACACTTTGGCTTATGAAAGAATGAACTATAGCCTTTGAGACTGCTGTTGCAGGCAATACCACCCTCTAAAGGCTCGCTCCAGCATTGCAAGCCTGAGCCAAAGGCCAGTATACGGCGCTGCAACAAGATAGAAGGCCATAAGAATATTCCGCCCCATGAGGGGAAGAATGTCCCAATTTTAAAAAGGGCTTCCCGGGAGACAGGGGGTGTTGAACTCCTCCCCCCAACACACAGCTCCAACGTCTGTGTTTCACACTTCTTGCTATGACAGTTCAACAAACAGGGGCGGTGCGTCCATTGGGGCGTTGGGGCGTAGCCCCCCCGCCCGCAGCTCCCTCGGCGTCTTTGAACCTAAGTAAACTGAATCAGTTTACTTAAGTTCAAAGAGCCGAGGGAGAACTGACAATCATGTCAGTCAGCATGACGTCGGACCGCCCACCCCCTTCAGAGTCTGAAGGGGTGGGCGGTCCCTGCGTCATGTTGACTGACATGATTGTCAGAGGGACAAGGGTCAGCAGGCAGCACTGCAGCACAAGTGCGCATGAGTGGGCAAGGGCACCGAATTTTCGCGCCGTGCCCAGTCATGCGCACTTGTGTGTGCACTGGCTTGCGCATGCCCATTAGGAGAGCGAGGGTTGAGCAAAGGCTCAAACCTCGGTCTCCTAATGGGCAGGCGGGCGAGGGGTAACCGTGCCCTAAGCCAATCCTGGCGCTGCCAGCAGCGCCAGGATTGGCTGAGAGGGGCCGCTGTAGGCAGGGCCAAACGGAGTCGGACCCGAGGCGGCGCGGACGGCGGACCTCCTCAGAGTCAGGTAGGATTTCCGTGTTAATTCGTTGGCTCACCCCCGTGTATCCTCTCTACTCGCTCTTTTAATTCGGCCAGTTCCGTCACTGATGGCACAATACACTTTGCGTTATCTGTTTGCACAGGGTGTGTATAGCTGACACAGGGGTGTGTGACAGCAGCGGGGCAGCGATAGAGCAGTTTACGAACGGTTACTGATTAACAATGCCAGTGCAGTGGCACGTCACTCCGCCTACTGTCAGTCAGGAGTTTGGGGTGTGTGGAGTTGAACACTCCGTCTTTAATGTCAGGTACCCGTCTATATTCCCACTTTGAAGCGCTGATTTCGAGCACAGGTTCTGCCTTTAACCTACGTAAATCTATCTTCTTCTGCCTTCCACATTGTGTTCTTGGTGTACCGTGATTCCAGGAGATCGCATATTGTTCCAGTAAACATTGCACATTCTCGTGACCAGGTCCCACCGCGGCTAGTCCAATCACAGTCATCTTGCAAGAATGCGGGCCTGCGGGCTTGCCAACTCATGAATTTTATCACGCGTCAAAAAATTGCATTGTGATTTATTTTGGTCACTGTTTGCTCGGCGCGTACTAAAAATCTTGGATTTTGGGCCCTGCAAGCCTCTTTGTGAGCCAGGCTTCACCTGAACACTTCCGCCCTGGTCAAGTATGAACGATCGGTCGCTATGCCATGTCCAATCACACTTATATTACATTACTGTGTTTGGAAAGGAGCAACGGCCCCACTCTCCATGGTTTTCACCTTTTCCTTGAAAATTCCTGTGACTACCAAGGGACCACCAAAGGGCACAATACACTTAAATGAATAAATGTCTTTGCTAGCTCGAGTGCTGAGGTGCAAGGAGGACGGCATGAGAAGCGCTTCTATCCGGCTGCTGTCCCTGTGAGCTGTGGACTTAAAGTCGACAGGCAGCAGCGTGCTCCAGTGGCACTCTGACTAACCAGAGCTATTGACTTTAGTAAGACTTATGCTAAAGAAACTTGACAGTAAAATAATGTGAGGAGAAGATATTGCTCCGTTAGCCTCATGAAAATCGAACCATTTTAAGCAACATCTCCCTGTAATTAATCAATGTACCTAAAAACATTTGACTGCTAGGATATGATAAGAATTCTGGGCCCTCTCCATTTTGACTGACACCTCGTCTGAGGAATATGCAAGTTGCGTAAAGTGTTTCTAAAAGCCAAACAATAAAAAATGCAAATGAAAAATAACAATAAAGCATTGTGTAGAGAGATATGGCGCTGTTGCATCCTGGGATGAATATATGATGTAACGCCATCACAAGCTAAATCGGTCTTTGGACGCGATGGAAATGTTGGGCATTTGCGGGATGTTATCTGAAGGCTTCCGAAAGTGTTTCTAGTCATTCCTAATGGCTGACTGTGGCTATAATTCTACAAAGACATACAGATTGCAGACTAGGCGCTTTAATTCTACGAGGACAGATTGCTCACCCCCGAAGTTTTACTCCTGGTAGTACCTAAATGATCTCCATGGAGGTAGGGGTTTTACAGCAGTTTGTGACGCAAGAAAACAAGACGTGTCTGTAGTTAACCCACAAATGTGTGTTACAGTGAGTGCTCCATTACGCCGCAGCGCAGATTTCTAGCAGATCACAGCCCTGCTCAATCTGCTCCAAAAGTGACCTGCTGCTTCTTGTAATCTGATGACAGAAAATGAGGTAATTAAAGTGGGAGTCGGGCGCGTGCAAACAGCTGAGTAATGGGAGAAGGGCGGCCCAGCCGGCCTATTAAAGTCATTAGCGCCCAATCAGAAGACGCGCGTGCGCGATACAGCCTTTTTCGCCCGTCCTGCTGCTCTTAGCCCGGAGTGACAGGCCCAGCTGAGGGGCTGCTCCTGCTCAGGCTCCGGCCTCGTCCGTGGCTTCTGGCAGATGTTTTAATCTGCCTTTTGAAGAATGACTTCTGGGCAGCTGTGCTGCTGCATACATCTGTTTCTGTTTGGACAGATGGAGGCACTTCCAACTGCAGGACTCTGCCACACACTGGGGATTGTTTAACCAGCAGCTCAAGTGCTTACATTAGTGTACCGCAGCAGAAAGAGGTGGCAGAGCACATGGTAGGTTTTAAGCTCGATATAACGGACGGATAATTCACAACGTGATTTGCTGAACTTTTTTTTTGCAGTTTTATGTAGCGCGGATTTGACCCGAAGGTATTGGAGCGCTAAACCTGGGCACCAGTTACATCCAGAAACAAAACACGTATTTTCAGGTGGCCGTAAGCAGGAGAAGCTTATTTTAGGGTGTAAATGCTGGCATACGCTTTATGTGCAGAGGGTCCGGTGTTCTGCGTGGTGAGTAGAGGGCCTGTCTGCAGCATTTCTTATTGTTGCCAATGTTTTTGGGGCATAGCTTTCACTGTCGGACTCGGACTCACGTTACTGCACCTCCTATGTGCTGACACTCCGTGACCCCCAGTGTATGGGATCTCAGCGTATTTCTTCTGTCTCCAGCCTGACTGTACTTGTCCCCATCAACCATTCACCTAGAGTGAGTGGGACTAGGGATAAATTAGACGTTTTTATTTTGGGCACGAGGAGTCCTTGAATGTCAACGATGTAGCAAGCCACTCGCAGGGACTTGTGCACCTGCGCTACTGATTCCAAAAGGCATTCGGTCTCAAGGGATGCTTGAAATATATCGTTCTGGAATGGATCTACCATCGAAAAGAGCCAGCGTACGCAGGGATGAGAAAAGCAGGCATCAGCAATACGCCTTCCCCAGAGAAAGCAGCGCAGGCAACTCGAAGCACTCTGCAGGAGCCAAAGATAAATGCAGGGCCCTGACTGTCTCGGAGCCATCCGGGTAAGATATGTCTGTGTGTCCACTGAACAGCATGGACACTTTGTCTGTATTAAGAGCCCTCTCTAATAAAATAGTGCAGCTTTGCTAATATTGAGATAACATAACACGGGCATGTAATGCGCATGTCCCCCCGTAGGCATCTTGGCGCTGAATAACAGATGTTGGTTGTTACCAAACACAATGGCACTCATTTTATCGACCTTAGATGGATGAAAGGCTGAGTGGACCTGCCAGGATTTGAACCTGTGACCATGAGATCGAAACAGAGGCCCCTGCAGTGGACGGATTAGTCCACTGAGCCACCAGACCCGGCCAGGTCTAGCCTGGTGTATCCTTTGGCTCACAGCAAGTGATCGATAAACCATCAATGCATATGAATGAGTCGACATCTGAGGTTTATTAAACTATTTAGCTTCAATATCTAGCAATATATGCACTGAAATCATTTCCTAAACATGTCTCACTGTCAATGCAACAGATATCATTCGCCCCACAGGTACTGACAACAACAGTACCTCCTACCCTACGCTTGGAATTGGTAGCAATGTCCTCTAGAGAACAGAGACAATAGGAACTCACAATAACCATAATTACTCGCTAAATAAAGTCTCAGATCTCTTCACCCTATTTTGGTCCGGAATATTGTTTTAACAAAAGCAGCAAGTCATTGTGAATAAACAGCCCAATTGGCAGAATGATGAGCAATGGGTTTGCGTGGAATCAAGTACGTGGGCTGCTTGTAAAATGTGGAGATGTGTGTGTAGTTAATGCAAAACACGGAAACGGGAAAAGTTTCTGCAGTAGCAGCTTTGTAACTCGGCTGAAACTATCCCGTAAAGGCGCGGAGGAGACTCCTTTGCGCTACACTGTGCACTTGAGAACTATCAGGAGCGGGGTCTGGCTCAGTTACTGCTGACGTCCTCTGTGTCATCTCAAGCGAGGCCGGTGGGACACTCCAATACCAGGGGCTCAAAGTGCAAGCCAAGAGCAATCGAACTGCTCGGGATCCCGCCAGAGTCCTACAAGCAAGCCCCACCGCCCACAGAACGACATGTTTGCGTCCGGACGGTGTGAAAGGTAAGTCCTTTTAAAGTACAGCATGCAATATAGGCAGAGGCATCAGGAGAGGAGAACTGCACAGTAAACCGGAGGAAAGCACCTTACCATGACTGAACAGCACTGGTGTGTACTCAGTGGAAATAACATCCAAGCAGGCGTGTCACGTGTAGAATGTACTTCATGCCATCAAATGTATTTCTTGTTTGAGAAGATTGCACATTAGTATATATGGTTCTTTGAAATTGAGAAACAAGCGTTTTTTTATCAATTTCGGTTCTAAATATTGTAAATAGACGTGGACGAGAGAAAAGGGCATTTTGAAAGATAGTTTGGTATCTGGTATGGTAGATAGATGGGCGTTTGTTCCAGTTTGTCTTTAACATGCCAGCTCCTTCAATTCTGTTTAACCCTGCCGTTTGGAGGAAAGAGTCCGCCCGGGATCCGGTTGGTGTTTGTTTTTGCTAATTACATTTGCTCCTATTTTCAAATTCAAAATTACAACAAAAAAGACACCGTCTAAAATAGTTTGTGGGCCCTGTGATCATTTTGAAGTTAATTCTCGATACCAACAAACAAAATATAAGGCTCGCGTTAATAATGTCAAAACTACGGGACACGACGCACTAAGGGCTGGGAAGGAGCGACATTTTAGATACTCGTTTGGCAGAACTATGTGCAGTTTGATAGCAATGCTCAATTTGTGTGGTTTGTGCGCGTGGAGCTTCTCAGTATTTCTTTTGCCACATCTTGGATGTTATGTGCAAAGATGAACTTGGAGATGCAGCGATTTTTGAAGAGCAGCGTTATAGTTTGTCAATTAAAAATGGCCGTGTTTACTCCTCCCCTGCAGATCTGTGTACCTTTGAGTGCAGCTTTACAGTTATTATATCAAGCCACAGCAAATTGTTCCATAATTCAGTTTAAGAATTCTGCAATGCCTGCACAAAAATAGCTTAATGTCTAGAGAAAGGCAGGCATTTATCTTGTAAAGTTATTAACACTCGTTTGCAAGGATTTTTCCCCTTCTTCATGAAACAAAGTTTTTGCTGAGGCCGTTAAAACTGTTTATAGTAAATTGTGCTCCCTCTGTGCTCAACACCTGATTTCATCTGCTGCTCTGCAAGACATGGCATCTCCCATGATGCCTTGCACGAACTGCTAGTCTCAGCTGAAACGGTGCCTAGTAACTCCAGCACTGAACATCTGGCGCGGTGTTTATTTGTTCTATTGCCCCTGTTAAGTGGTTGTGAAATATCAGAAGCTTTTGTAAAATTGTTTTTTCAGCCATCAGAATTACCACTTGCTATTGTTTAATATGCTAAACTGAGGGAGACATTAAATGTACTGTGTTCTGCTATAGGTGATGAACTTGCCACATAGAGAATTTTATGGCGTTCCGGAGCATGAGTTGTGTTTGTGTGTGGCTCCCTTCTTTATTCCTTTTTGTTTCCTTTGGCTCTCATTCATAGTATATGTACAATTGCTAAGTGCTTGTATTCATAAACCTTCTACTCTATTTAAAGGTATTTTCTGTATTCCTGGTATGAATGGCTCCAAACTAAATGGCCAAGAATGAGTTCTGGTGTTGGAATATGCAGAAGGGTTCAGGTTTGTGCAGTAGAATGTGATGAGTTTTCAACTTCCAGAGAAAATATAGAGAGGACATGAGATGAGAGAACTCTCTTAAGGGCATACTTTTTGAGGAGGCCCTCTGCTTTTGATTGCAGTGGCTCAGTTTATTTGATGATTCACAATTCCAATCATGGGTAAAACATGGCTTGTTGAACATAGATGAGATGTACTTGCAAATTGTTTGATTGCATATTGCATTTCAGGTTTTCAATTTGACCAATCCTTTGACTTCTTACCAACAAAATATGAGTGTCTTCCTGGTCGAGGACCACACTGCTTTTCTCTTATCTGTCTTGTATCAAGACCCTGCTGGACTATGGGGTGAAAGAAAGCTTAAATAAGCAGCTACCTATGTTATATGACATCTCTTTATTAATGTAATAACTGCACTTTCACAATTGCTTTATTAACCTTCCTGCTTTCTCAAATTTGCTTGAAAATGCACCATTTGTCCACTCTTTTTCAAAATTTTCTCGGGGGAGAACCCCCGAACCCCTCTTAGGTTGTTCGGGCTCGCTCGCTACGCTCGCTCGCTGCGGTGCAGTATGCCAATAATTTTACGCCCACCACTTTCAAAGGTCACCAGCCACCACTGCAATTACAGTCACGCAGTGGCAGGGTCATGGCTAACAACAGAAATCAGCCTCTGGGTCTCCCTCGGCTCAGCTAATATTCTCTTCCTAGTTCAGTCTAGCCGTGGCGATTCAAGACCTGAGCAGTATTCCCCCTCCTGCCCCCTCATTTCGGGGCTCCAGTTACACTGTGAGCTAAGGGAGGAAGAAGGGTGTTGTAATGATGTAATGTAGTATGCATCACAAGCCCAGGGTTTAGGCATTGTGATGCAAACAGGTTCTTCAAATGTCATTGGCCCAATGCATCACACCATGCTAGAATTCCACTGGTGACAGAGCGAATTCTGCCCCAGGTCCTCCACTATCTTTGGCCGCTAATCAAGTTACTGTGTGGACCACCCAATTCACTGAGGAAGGCTGCTGTGCCGAATTTCCCACGATTTTTGTAGACGGAGTTTGGCACTTCTCATGCACATGTGCATTTCTGGAGCAGCTGAGTCAGGATTCAGCGGAACCAGCACCGGATAGTGAGCCTTTGCGGGCTGCGACGGCTGTCCTCCTGAGTTGTATTCCCTGCGGTGTGAGGTGGCGAATGATGTCAGGCTGTGGGCGTTTGTGAGGTGATGCACTGGATGCCGTTATCCAAGCTCCTGCCCTGCTCAGACCTATGTGCTTAATGTCTGCTGTACAAGCTTAACCTCCCTAGAAAATGCCACGGAAGATCGTTATGTAACAATTCAGATAAGAGTCTCAAGACCTTTAAACCACCTTAAGTGCAATTGAGAGTCCAAATATGTCACAGGAGAGAATTGGTGTGGATGTTGTAGGACCTGTGGAATGTACTGATGGTGAGTTCAAGCACATTTTAGTACTTGTGAACCACTTTTCAAAATGGCCAGTGATTAAGGTTGTGCGCAGTGCTGATTCAACAAGCATCATTACATTTTTGGACAAAATCTTCATGAGGGAAGGGCTACCAGAATGTGTCATCACGGATAACTGCCCACGATTTTTGTCTGCTTGTTTTAAGATATTTTCGGAATGTAATGCTATTGTGCACAAAACTAAATCTGTTTATCACCCCGAAGGAAATGGTTTAGTTGACCACTTTAACAGGGTGCTCAAAGGAAGTATCCAAATGTCCAAAGGTAATAAATTAGATTGGGAAGTTGAGATTTATAAATTAATTTGATCATTCCCAGCTTTATTACTGGCAACAGTCCATTTACAATGATGAGGGGACGGCAGGCTTTAAGCAAGGATTTGAGTTGGATGACTTCTTACAAACAAACAGAATGGTTTCCAGAACAAATCTTACAAGGAATGGTATGACAAAAAGTATGGATAAAAAACAGTGGTAATGAAGAGTGGTGATTGGGTTAAAAGAAGAAAGAATAAGAAAGTCAAGAAAGGTGAAAGCAGATTTTCACAACCCAAGTGTATCCGTAAATTTTTTGGTAATTCAGTTAAACTAAGCGATGGGAAGGTTTGGCACATGAGCAGAGTGGCAAAATGTCATCCTAGTGAGAAGTTAACGGACTACAAATCTAATAGTAATGATTGGTTGGATTTTGATTAAGAGGGGAATGATCCAAGAGATTTGAATGGTGAATTGGATGATGGCTCGTGTGACGTGCCAGTTTCTATTGGTTCACCAACTAATGGTGGCTGTGAACAAGGAAACGAGCTTGGTGTGTCTAAAAAGTTGGACAAAACTAATAGCTGCCAAAGCAAAAAGGGTATGTTTGGTAGAGTCATTACCAAACTGAAGAAATATGATGACTATATTATCAATGTTTAGTCCATTGTTGTTGGCATGTTTCTGTATATTAATGTCATATGAAACTAATGCTATTTTTCTTTGTACAGGGTTGTCTCTTATGTTGTGTGGTATTAATGCCAGTCTTAATGCTTTAAGCTTTTATGCACAATTTTATTTATCATGATGCAAGGCACTCATGCCATTTTAAATGTTTCTGTATTTTCAAATTTGTGAGAAGAAGATGTGTTGTAATGATATAATGTAGTTTGCATCACAAGCCTGGGGTTTAGGCATTGTGAAGCAAACAGGTTCTTCCAATGTCATTGGTCCAATGCATCACACCACACTAGAATTCCACTGGTGACAGTTCAACTGTGGAAGTGGTGGAGTTGTCATGAGATGCTGGGTGAGCAGGACTTGTCTGTAAGAAATAAACATAGTGTGTACCTATATAATGCATGCAGTCATTATTACAGAGGTGGGGAAGTTTCCTGAGTGCCCTGGTACACAGCCTCTGCCTCACTTTTTCCCCTGCTCAATCCACATATTCGGGAGAATCAGAGTAAAGGGAGTCTCTGAGATTTAGGATATTGTAATGTTGAGAGCAGCTGGTGTATACCAGCTTTAACAGGAAAATGCTGTTCCACCGTCTTCCATGGAGCTTGCAAAAGTCCAATGTTCCAATTCTATTTCGAACAATGGAATGCTGGGAGCTACAATGACAACAATGAAGTTGCTGTTACCGACATTCTGGTGCACATTCCTATACTTGTCTTTCTATTTCTCCTTGTTTAGTTTAGGACATTCTATCCTCAGTGGGTGGAATGTTCTCACATAATTAAAGCCCTTTTGTCTCCGACTGTGACAGTTACTATAGGTCCCTCAGCCTTGTTATAGGGAAATAAGGCCTAGAACAACTGTTATAGCCCTCGGCACCAGCATATGCTGCTATATTCAATGGGTCCACAAATTAATGCAAGCTCTCTCATGTGGCCTTTGTTACATTGTGAGCTACGGGAAGAAGGGGATGGAGTAAGGCTCCTGTGTGCCCTGGCCCACAGCCTCTGCCATTGCTCTTTCCCTTGTCCAATCCCAATATCCGGGAGAAGCATAGTAAAGAGAGGCACTCAGACATAGAATATTGTAATGTTGAGAGCAGCTGGGGTATACTAGCTTTAATAGGCCACTGCTGCTCCACTGTCTTCAATGGAGCTCTCAACATTCCAATGTTGAGGGGGATTGATGGAGCAAGGATTCGAGAAAATGAAACTTGCTCGAAGAAACCCTCCATTAACTTTTACTAATCGTCAAAACTATAGATAAGACGAAACTAATATGCACCAGACACCGACATATGGGAGAGAAGCTTACGCATGCTTTAACTAACGGAGAATAAAAAAGCAACGCAACTAAAGCCCACCTTAACTGGTGAAAACGCTTTGCGCATGTGTGAAACTGAATTACGTAGAAGTAACATGACTAACTCGCTTTGAGAGGGAAAACTTCGCGCATGCGCAAGAAAACCTAAAACGTGGTCTTGAGGTACCACGTGCCTGGCATCTGCTCGCTTCAATATAAAGAAGGCTGCTGTTGTTAACGCTTTTGCCTAAAAGAGATAATAACAACATGGGATAGAGTAGAAGTGGGTGGTGGACAGTGAGAATTATATGTATAAGAAAATAACATCTGTTTATGACTCCTTTATTAATAGTGTGCATTCGAGCCTGCTAAGAGCTTGACAGAAAAAGAAAATGGCGATGGACGACTAGAGATTGCGCATGCTCAGAGAGTCCAAGATGTGACCTGGTGACCGAAAGAGCTGAATGACTTCCAAGAATCAAGGACAGAAGACATGTGAAAATGAAGACATGTATCATTCGTCTATGTAGTCTGTATTGAATAAATTATTGTGAATGGCAACAATATATGCATGGGAAGAGGACAATATGAATGAGCTAAAGGGGAACGGAAGGGCTAGTTAACAATAAGGTCTT
This sequence comes from Calotriton arnoldi, assembly GCA_963921515.1. Taxonomy (NCBI): domain Eukaryota; kingdom Metazoa; phylum Chordata; class Amphibia; order Caudata; family Salamandridae; genus Calotriton; species Calotriton arnoldi. Next base: position 231,718 of record CAWUFW010016567.1, read on the forward strand.
GGTAAAAATGAATGTCAGCATGATGTGATGGAGACTCCCCTACCCCCGTCCAATCATATTCCGTATTTTAGTGAAATTTGCAACTCTTGAGAGTGGGACATGCAGGAATAAAGACTATAACTAGAGTAAGCTGAGGTTAGTTAGAGTTGTCACGACCGGTATGCTGATTGCTTGCATCATCGAGGCTGAGAGAGGGACGCATATGCTGTACCGAGAGAGAGCATCAAGATCATCATAGAGAGAGGCGAGAGCAGATTGGGAAGATTCAGACATTAGATTCGAAGATTGCGGAAGAAGATCAAGGAGGGAGAGAGTGTAAGAAAGGGATTCACCCTGGTGCGTAGGGTTTATAGAGAAGTCTGGTAAGTATTTGTCCTTTCCTACTTCTGTCCTTTAGTCTTGGTCTCCTGATTCTAAGTCAGGGGAGCCCCACCGGTCCTTTGGCCAGGGGGTTGGTTTTCCGGTTATCTTTTTAGGTAAAGGATATTCTCTCTCAAAATTTGCATATTTCTTTGCAAATGTACGTTAAATTGTGTCTTCTGTCTCTACATCTATCCACTCTTATGCATTGGTTTTGTTGAATAAGGTTGTGTAATTGAATGTATTTTTTGCTAAATGAAATTTCTCTCTCTCCCATTTAAAGAATGATGGAATTTGCACTGTGATTCTGTAATATGAGCGTTCAATTTATGACTGAAAAATTAGATAAAGCTTATAATTCTTATTCAGAGTCTGTGGTCATTTCACTAAGAGCTGTGCATTAGTTAAGAAGCTGTTAATGCACAAGTTACTAACTTGTGTAACGATATATCTGTAAGAGACAGTAGTTAGTGACAGATTCCTTACCTTAGAATATCCCCAGGCGTCAGGCTGGATCCGGAAAGTTTTGCGTAGCAGTACCCCTGCGCGTCGGTAGGCGGCGTCGTGCGGCTCCGCGTCCGTCGTTGGCGTCGTCATTGCCGGGATGACGTCGCGGCCAGTACTTAGACGCCGCCCATGCACGCTGGCGTCAGTTCTGTACATGACTTTCCGCGCCAGAAACGCAGAGCCTTGCAAGAAACTGACACTGGTGTCTGAAAACTAGGGCCCTGAAAAGGATGTCCATAACCCTAGAAATCAGTTCGCGAACGGCGAGGATGGGTGGGCGGTAAGGAATCTGTCACTAACTACTGTCTCTTACAGATATATCGTTACACAAGTTAGTAACTTGTGCATCTGAAAGAGACACGTTAGTGACAGATTCCTTACCTTAGAATAGATACCCCAGCAATACCAACCCCGGTGGTGGGTCTGCGAACAAAGATCAGACGAGGAAGTCTCGGAGAACAGATCGGCCAAAGAAGCCGTCTCTCCAGACTTGGCTGTCAAGGCAGTAATGCTTGGTAAACGTGTGCAGCGAGGCCCACGTAGCTGCCTGACAAATGTCCTGCAATGGGACACCACGTCCCAAAGCCGTGGTGGCGGCTGTCGCCCTGGTGGAATGGGCACGTAGCCCAACAGGGGGCTCCTTCTTAGCCAAAGAATAGCAGGCCTTGATACACAAGACGACCCAGCGGGAGATGGTCCGCTTGTGTACCGCCCGACCTTTTTTGGTGCCCACGTAGCCAACAAAGAGCTGGTCGTCCACCCGGAACTGCTGTGTGCGGTTTAGATAAAAAGAAATCGCACGTTTTGGGTCCAGACGGTGGAGCCTCTCTTCCTCTCTAGAAGGATGTGGAGGCGGAAAGAAGGTGGGCAAAGTGATGGTTTGCCCAATGTGAAAAGCAGTAACTACCTTTGGCAAGAAGGACAGACGCGTCCTAAGAACAACCTTGTCTGGACGGACAGACAGAAAGGGGGCTTGCAAGAAAGAGCCTGGAGCTCACTCACCCGCCGAGAGGAGGTGATAGCCACCAGAAAAGCTGTCTTCTGAGTGAGAAGACGAAGAGGACAGTTATGCAGAGGCTCAAAGGGAGCGCACATTAAAAAGGTAAGAACCAAGTTCAAGTCCCACTGCGCCATTACAAACGGAACAGGAGGGAAGAGGTGTGTAATGCCCTTAAGAAACCTGTTAACAGGGGACTTGAAAAGGGAGGGCTGATCAGGAAGCCTGAGGAAGGCCGAGATTGCACAAAGATAGCCCTTGATGGTACCCAGGGCAGAACCCTGTTGGGCCAGAGAAAGAAGGAACAGAAGAATCTCAGAAAGAGGGGCAGAAAGGGGATCCACAACCTTTGCTGTGCACCATGCCACAAACTTGTTCCACCTGCAGGCGTATACCACCTTAGTGGAGGGATGCCTGGCTGCCAGAATCACATCACAAACTTCGGGAGGCAAGTCGAAAGGAATCAACTGCCGCCGCTCAATCTCCACGCAAGGAGGTGGAGACTGGACAGGTTCGGGTGGAGGACCGTCCCCTGCTGCTGCGACAGAAGATCCTCCCGAAGAGGCAGACGGATCGGGTGATGGATGCTCATACTGAGTAGCTCGGGATACCAAACTCTTCAAGCCCAGTCCGGAGCCACAAGAATTACTTGGGCCCGGTCGCGCTGAATTTTCTTCAACACTCTGGGCAGAAGTGGTATAGGCGGAAAGGCGTACAACAGACCGCAACTCCACTCACGACGAAAAGCGTCACTGAGCGAGTGCCGCCTTGGAAATTCCAACGCGCAGAACTGATGACATTGCGCGTTCTCTTCGGTGGCGAATAGATCTAACCAAGGCTTTCCCCACTGTAGAAAGAGTCCTTGCGCCACCTCCGAGTGAAGACACCATTCGTGATCCATCATGCACCAGCGGCTGAGTACGTCCGCCCTGGCGTTCAGGGAACCTGCCACGTGTTGAACCATCATGGACATGCCCTGATGTTCCAGTCATGTCCAGAGACGCAGAGCCTCCTGGCAGAGGGTCCACGACCCCACACCGCCTTGTTTGTTGCAGTACCACATGGCGGTGGTGTTGTCGGTGAACACCTGCACTACCTTCCCCTTGACAGAGGGAAGGAATGCCTTGAGTGCAAGTCGGATCGCCCGGAGCTCCAGAAGGTTGATATGGAGCCGGGACTCTGCCGGAGACCAGAGGCCTCTGATCTCCGCCTCTCCGATGTGACCGCCCCATCCCAGAAGGGACACGTCTGTCACAACCGTGTGCTCTGGCTGGGGAAGGGAGAGGGATCTGCCCGTGACCCATGCCGGTTCGAGAGCCACCACTGCAACTGCCTTGCAGTTCCCTCCGAGATCTGGATGTAATCGGACAGATTCCCCTGATGCTGCGCCCACTGGAACTTCAGGTCCCACTGCAGAGCCCGCATATGCCATCTGGCATGATCGACCAGCAGGATGCAGGAGGCCATGAGGCCCAGCAGCCTCAGGGTCATCCGTACCAAAACCCAGGATAGAGGCTGAAACATCAGAATCATAGCCTGAATATCCTGGACTCACCGTTCGGGAGGATAGGCCCGAAACTGCGTCGTGTCCAGAACTGCTCCGATGAAAAGGAGCTGTGGAGAAGGAATCAGGTGCGACTTCGGCACGTTGATGGAGAACCCCAGCGAGTGCAGGAGTTCGGCCGTAGTCTGGAGGTGGGAGACGACTGCCTGTGACGAGCCCGCCTTCAGCAACCAGTCGTCGAGGTAGGGGAAGACTGGAACCCCTGCCCGGCGCAGATGAGCTGCGACCACCACCATCACTTTCGTGAACACCCGAGGGGGCGCTGGTAAGGCCAAAGGGGAACACGGTGAATTGAAAATGCTCGAGGCCTACCGTGAACCGCAGGTAACGCCGGTGGGCCGGCAGGACAGGGATGTGAAAATATGCGTCCTGCAAGTCCAACGCTACCATCCAGTCTCCAGGGTCGAGGGCAGTCAAGACCAGAGCTAGGGTGAGCATCTTGAACTTCTCCTTCCAGAGGAAGCAATTGACGTTCCGGAGGTCCAAGATAGGACGCATGTCCTCCTTGTCCTTTTGGGCACCAGAAAGTAGTGGGAATAACACCCACGCCCTACTTCTGGGGTCGGAACGCGCTCGATGGCCCCCTTGGCCAAGAGGGCCGCCACTTCCTTTTGAAGAAGCACCAAATGATCCCCCGACATGCGGTGGCATTGAGGTGGCACGGCTGGGGGGTAGTCTCGAAGGGGAGGGAGTAGCCCCTTCAGACAATGTCCAAGACCCACTTGTCCGATGTGATGGCACGCCAGAGGTGAAGGTGATGGCGGACCCTGCCCCCACTGGCGTGCTGTGGACCTGAAAGGATGGACTAGGAGGGTTTGGAGACCGCGGACGGGGCGGAGGTGGTGGCCTGACCCGCACGCTGGTTACCTGACCTGCCTCGGCGGGAGCCACGTCCTCGGCCACGCGAAGACGCTTGCTGCGCGGACCGGTGGCTGGGCAGGGGACGTGACTGGGTGCCCCTTCCGTGGCCACGAAAGGGGCGAAAAGCAGACTACTGCGAATGGCGCGAGGTGGAGAAGCCCAAGGACTTGCCCGTAGCCTGCGAGTCCTTAAAGCGCTCCAGCGCGCTGTCTGCCTTATTGCCAAAAAGGCGGATACCATCAAAAGGCATGTCCATAAGGGTGTTTTGGACATCGCCCGAAAAACCAGTGGTCCTCAGCCAGGCGTGACGGCGCAGCGCCACTGTCGTAGCAAGCTATCTGCCCAGCGAGTCAGCGGTGTCTAGGCCACATCGGATTGTGAACTTCGCTACGTCTCTCCCATCTGCAATAACACGGGTGATTAGTGTCTGGACCTCCTCAGGACACTTAGGCAGCACTTGCGCCACCGAATCCCACAGAGTGGGAGTAACGGCCCAAAAGGCAAGCGGTGTTCACGGACCGCAAGCCAGCACTGGAGGAAGAAAAACCTTCTTCCCAAATTGGTCCAGTTTTTGGATTCCCTATCCGGCGGAGCCGTAGGGAAGGCGCTCTGAGATGTAGAGGCTTGGACAACCAAGCTCTCGGGGGTGGGGTGTTGGGAGAGGAACAGAGGGTCGCCCGGGGCCGGGCGATGGCGTCGGGCTACGTTCCTGTCCAGCCGCGGTCGGTGGTAGGAGTGCTGCCGGGCAGTGACGTGGGGAGGGGAGGGGCAGGGTGGGGGGTAGTAAACTATGGATTACGGAGGTTTACAGGTAAGTAAACATATAAATAAATAAAATGAATTTCGTTACGTGCACTGCATTGCATTTGGGGATGCAGTGCGCGCAACGAAATTCGTTTTATTTATTTATATGTTTACTTACCTGTAAACCTCCGTAATCCATCGTTTACTACCCCCCACCCTGCCCCTCCCCCTCCCCATGTCACCGCCCGGCAGCACTCCTACCACCGACCGCGACTGTTCCTGTCCACAGGAGCCCCTGTGGTGGGCCTGGACCAGGTGCCCAAAAAAACGTCCGAAAGTGCGTCGTTGAACAGCAGCAGTGGCTCTGAGGAGGTAGCCGCCGGCTGAAGCACTTCCGTCAGGAGGTTAGTCCTGACAGCCTCTGTTGGGAGCTCGAGGCGCAAGGCCGCGGCCGCCCTATGCAACACCGTTGCATAACTTGCTCCCTCTTCCGTAGCAACGGAAGGAGGAGACAGCATGCCAAGGTCTGGAGAGGTGTCCAGGCCACTGGCATCACCCAGTTCCTCTGCCCAGTCCTGATAAGGCTCACATTGGGCTGTGAGAGGGTCTTCCGACCCCTCCCAGTCCTCCTCGTCCTCCAAAACAGGTGAAAAGTAAGGAGGGCGGACATGAGGGAAGAAAATTCCCATCGGCGTCGGAATCGGCGTCGGCCGACGTCGATCTGGCTCCGTGTCCGGTGCCGGGGAGAACCTGGGGACGGCGTCATCCGGGACCTCAGACGGCGCCGGGAGCGGTACCGGGGAGGTTGACGCCGGTGGAGGTGTTGTCAGGTCAACCGGCGTCGACTGGGATCCAGGCCTGGATCCAAGGGGGTCCTGCGGTGCCGGGGCCGGAGCCGCCGGAGACATCGGGGCCGGAGCCACCGGTGGTGCAAAAGGAGGACCCCCACTGGGGCCCGCAGGGCCCGAAGGCGCACCGGGGTAACCCTTAGGCCCGAAGATGCGAGCCATGGCCGACAAGAAGTTCTGGATGTCGGCCGGAGTCGACGTCGGACCCGGAACAGGCGGGTAGGCCGGCGCCGGCTCAACAGGTACTCCTGGAGCCGTGGGGGCGGTACCAACAGGACCCTCAGCCGAGTCGTGAGACCGGCGAGGGGAGGTCTTAGAGCGACGCTTCTTAAACCTCTTGTGCTTCGCCTTACCTGAAGACGAAGACTTCGACCCCGACGAATGACGACGGCTCTGCGACCGGCCCCTCGACCTCTCCTGGGACCGGGACCTCGATCGGCGCAGAGCCGAGTGCCGGGCCTCGAGAAGCTTTCAAGACCGTTCTTGCAAAGCCTTCAGGGCGAGGGACCGACACTCTGGGCACGATGTGGGGGCGTGGCCGCGCCCCAGGCAGAAGAGACACTCTTGGTGCGGATCCGTAATCGACATCATGCGATTACAGACCTCGCATGGCTTGAAGCCGGGCATCCCTACTGACACCTTGGAGTCGAAACAACTCGAAAACTTGGACAAAATAGTCTCAGAAATACTCAGTCAAAAAATGACTGGGGCACTGCTCAATCCGGATCTGCGCTTACTGGCGCAGAAAAAGAAAGAACTGAAGCCAGCGCGCATGGGCGGTGTCTAAGTACTGGCCGCGACGTCATCCCGGCGATCACAACGCCGCCTACCGACGTGCAGTGGTACTGCTACGCAAAACTTTCCGGATCTAGCCTGACGCCTGGGGATATTCTAAAGTAAGGAATCTGTCACTAACGTGTCTCTTTCAGATATCACCATCAACTAACTCAACTGATGGTCCATCGACCAGAAGAAGAGTGTTGATTTGTGAAGATTAGTTAGAAATTGAAAATGTCAATTTAACCTGGTTTGTGGTTACAGGGACATAACGAATCAGAACTTAAGTGAATTGTAAAAACTTGACCCCCAGCGGAGCATCCCAGGGAGTGTGGATGAACATGTACATGGGCCCATTGTTGTGGAAATAATTCAAACCTGAGAGGGGCTTCCGCTGGATCAGGAAGAAGGGGATGGGGTAAGGTTCCTGTGTGCCCTGGTCCACAGCCTCTGCCTCGCTCTTTCCCTTGTCCAATACCCATATCCGGGAGAAGCAGAGTAAAGAGACGCTGAGGCATAGAATATTGTAATGTTGAGAGCAGCTGGGGTATACCAGCTTTAATAGGCCACTGCTGCTCCACTGTCTTCAATGGAGCTCTCAACATTCCAATGTTCTAATTCTATTTAGAACATTGGAATGCTGGGAGCCACAGTAAAGACAATGAAGTTGTGGGTAGAGACATTCTGGTGCCCATTCCTAAGCTAGTCTTTTTTACCTCCCTGCTTAATTTTAGGATATTCTATTCTCAATGGGTGGAATCTTCTAATTCAATTACAGCTCTTATGCCTCTTGCTATGACAGTTGTTATAGGTACCTTAGCCTTGCTGCTCAAGCTACTTACCTTCAGTAAAGCCTTATCTGGTAGAAACTATCTAGCTGCAGATTCCTTACCTTAGAATGATCCCCCAACACCAGACAGGACCGGGATTTATTTTTAATTTTTGCAGTACCCCTGCGCGCCAGTAGGTTGCATCATTTGGCTCCATGTGTCATCATCCGCGCTGGAAGTGACATGCTCGGTGACTATATAGGCGCCACCCAAGCGTGCCGACAGTTACTTTTGCTACTTTCCACTCCAGAAGGACGGAGCGACAAAGTACACTGACAACTGATGTGAAAAACTAGGGCCCTGAAAGTGGAAAGCCCTGTCCCTAGAAATTTGTTTGCAGAGCGGGGAGGATGGGTGAGTCGGTAAGGAATCTGCGGCTAGATAGTCTCTCTACTAGAAAAGGCGTTACCGAAGGCAAGTAACTTGTTCATCTGATAGACTTCTAGCCGCAGATTCTTACCTTAGAATCTATTTGCAAGCAATACCTCCCCGGAGGTGGGTCTGGGGACCAATTTCACACGATGAAAGTCCTGCAGGACCGAACGGGCAAAAGGCCCATCCTTATGGACCGGACTGTCCAGGTAGTAGTTCTTGGTAAACATGTGCAGGGAAACCCACGCTGCTGCCTGGCAGATGTCCAGGACTGGAACTCAGCCTGCTAATGCAATGGTGCAGCTTTAGCTCGGGTGGAATCAGCACACAAACCTTCAGGGGTTGTTTCTTAACCAATACGTAGCAGATTTTGATACAGAGCATGATCCATCGTGACTTTGTCCTCTTTTGTACGGCCGGTCCTTTCTTTGCTCCAACATACCCCACGAAGAGCTGGTACGCCACCCGGGAAACTCTCTTGTGCGGTCAAGTTAGAACAACAATGCTCCTTTTGGGCCCAAATGGTGGAGATGCTTCTCTTCTTTGGAGGAATGAAGCAGAGCATAAAAAGTAGACAGAGTGATGGACTGACCTACGTGAAAGGGAGTGACTACTTTCAGGAGAAAGGAAGCTCTAATACAAAGTACCAGTTTGTCTGGATAGATGTTTAGATAAGGAGGATTGGATGACGAGGCTTGAAGCTCACTGACCCTCAAGCAGATGCTATAGCCACCAGGAAGGATGTCTTGATGGTAAGGAGCTTGAGAGGGCAATTGTGCAGGGAGTGCACATAAGGAAAGTGAGGACGAGATTCAGGTTCCACTGGGGCATGATAAAAGGGAGAAGGTAGACACAAATTTTGTAAACCTTTTAGAAAAAGATTTCTTTGAAGAGGCATGGCCGATCAGGCAACTGCAGAAAAGCTGAAATAGGAGAGAGATAGCCCTTCAGAGTGCCCAGAGTAGAGCCCTGCTGGGCAAGAGAGGATGAAAAGGAGAACCTGAGAAACAGGGGCAGAAAGGGGAAACGATCTGTCTTTCTGTACACCATGCCATAAATTTTCCCCAATGGCAGGCGTATACAGTCTTGGTGGAGGGGCACCTGGCTGCCAATAAAATGTTACAGACTTTGGGAGGAAGGTCGAAAGCAGTCAACTGTTGCCGCTTAATCTCCACGCAAGAAGGCAGAGTGTTGACAGGTTCGGGTGGAGAACCTTCCCCTGCTGCTGCAACAGAAGATCCTCCTGAGGGGCAGTCTGATCAGATGACTGATGGCCATGCTCAAAAGCTCGGTACACCAGACTCTTCGAGCCCAGTCCGGAGCCACAAGGATGGTATGTACGGAAAGGCTTTCAGGAGGCCAGATCTCCACTCAAGATGAAAAACGTCTCCGAGCCAGAGCCACCTTGGAAACTCCAGCGTGCAGAACTGCTGACACAGAGCGTTCTCAGCGGTGGCGTATAGATTTAACTAATGCTCTCCCCACTGCTGAAAGACATCTTACACCACCTCCAGAAGGAGACTCCATTCGTGATCAGCTAGGAATCTGCAGCTGAGTTTGTCCGCTCTTGCGTTCAGAGAGCCCACTAGATGTTGGAACACCAAGCAAATGCCTTGATGTTCCAGCCATGCCCAGAGACGCAGGGCCTCTTGACAAAGGGTCCACCCCACCCTGCCCGTTGCAGTACCACATTACAGTGCTGTCTGTGAACATCTGCACTAGCTTTCCCTTGATGGAAGGTAGAAAGGCTTTCAATGCCACCCGAATCGCCCGGAGATCCAACTGGTTGATGTGGAGTATGGATTCTGCAGGAGACCAGAGGCATCTGATCTCTACCTCTCCCAGATGGCCGTCTCATTCCAGGAGTGACGTATCTGTCACTACTATTAGATCTGGGTGGGGAAGGAAGAAGGGTCTGCGCTGACCCAAATGCGGCTCGTTAACCACCACTGCAGATCCTTTGCAGTTTCCTCACAGATCTGGACCATGTCAGATAGATTCTCCTGATGCTGTGCCCACTGGAACTTCTGGTCTCACTGCAGAGCCTGCATATGCCAATGGGCATGTGTCACAAGCAGGATGCAGGAGGCCATGAGACCATTCAGCCTCAGAGTCAGTCTCACCGAAATCCAGGATAGAGGCTGAAACATCGGTATCATAGACTGAATATCCTGGACTCGCTGTTCGGGAGGATAGGCCCGAAACCGCATTGTGTCCAGAACGGCTCCGATGAAAGGGAGCAATTGAGAGGTTGTCAGGAGTGACTTCGGCATGTTGATAACGAACCCCAGCGAATGCAGGAGGTCTACCTTAGTCTAGAAGTGGGGTGAGCTCGCCTTCAACAGCCAGTCGCTGAGATAGGGGGAAGACTGATACCCCTGGTCTCTGCAGATGAGCTGCAACCACTGCTATCACCTTAGTGTACACCCGAGGGGTGCTGGTAAGGCCAAAGGGGAACACAGCGAATTGAAAGCTCTTGGGACCTGCCATGAACCGCAGGTAGTGCCTGTGGGCAGGCAGGACAGGGATGTGAAAAAACGTGTTGTGCAAGTCCAACGTTACCATCCAGTCTCCTGGACCCAGGGCATACTGGACCTGAGCTAGAGTGAGCATTTTTTACTTTTCTTGAGGAAGAAATCGAGAAAGCGCAGGTCGAGGATAGGACGAAGACCATAAAGCAGCGGGAATAGCAACCATGACCTACTTCTGGTGTTGGCACCCTCTCTATGACTCCCTTGGCCGTCACTTCCTGGTGGAGAAGCGTTGGATGGCCCTCTGTCAGCCTGTTGCAAGTAGGTGGCAAGGCGGGGGTAGACTCGAAGGGGAGGGAGCAGCCTTTTCGAATGATCTGCAAAACCTACCTGTCTGATGTTATTGACCGCCAGTGGGACAGGTGATAGCAAATCTTGTCGCCCACTGGGTGCCCATGATGGTAACAGGGCAGATTAAGAGGGTTTGGAGGATGTGGCTGCTGGGGGAGGGGGTGAGAGGGGGACTGGGGCCGCAGATTCCTTACCTTACAATAATCCCCAATCGTCAGACTGGATCCGGAAACTTTTCTTGAGCAATACCCCTGTGCGCTGGTAGATGGCGTTGTTGGGCTCCATATGGGGGCGGCGGCCGCGCTGTAAGTTATGTGCGTGGTGCCGATATAAGTGCCACTCCGTGTACTGATGTCAGTTCTTTTCTTTCCGCACCAGTCAGCGCAGTTCCGGTAGGAGCTACTCCTTAGTTGGTTTTTGCCTAACCTTTTTCATCGTTTTGTCAAAGTTTTTTTAATTTGTTTCCTCCTGGTGTGGCAAGAATGTCCTCTAAGAGTCTGCTTCAAGCCCTGCAGCGTCTGTCACCACTTGATGTCGGTGACTGCTCCACAGCTTGTTTGCCTATGGTGCCTCGAGGGCAATCACGACCCGAAGGCCTGCTCCAATTGACGCGCCATGCACCTGAAGGCCTTAAGGGAGCGATTTCTCAAGCTCCGGGTAGTTCAACGTGTAACGGCACAACGCTCCAGAAAACGGTCGAGACAAAGGCCTTGGGAGCGGTCGCGGAGTCAGCGATCCTGGTTGCACTCAATGTCGTTGGGCCATTCGGATAAGTCCTGCAACAAGAAGTCGAAGCATGCTTCGACTTCACCACGTCCATCAGCTGATGAGGGAGCATTGCTTGAGGCTTGACTGTGGTTGGCCAGCACCTGGGCCGACTCCACGCCTCCCTGAATTTCCGAATAAATGTATAAAAAATGTTCAGAAAATGAATATCCATCGTTTCATTTTCTACTTCCTACATCAAATATATACGGAGTAAAAATGTGTATGAAAAAAAGAGACTGGATGCTACCACTTTAAGACATTCCAAAATGTTTTCTCTTTACAAATATTTTCTCTTGAAGCACAACTTTTGTCACAGTTTTGCTTTCTCAGCACTGGTATCAAATATGATAGAGTAGGATGCAACATATATCACAACATTATGTTAACAGGGCAGAAACAGGATGCTTGATGAACCGCGTTAATAAGCAACAATTGAATGAATGTATAAAAGCAAGCAATTAGAAATTAGAGCAACATGAACATAACAAGCATTGGCAAAGCCAATAGGTCTCGGCAATGCCCGAGCTAACAGAAATGTCAATGTGAATGTCTTTTAGATCATTTCCCATAGTAGTCTATAGCATTTGTGAGGCGTGCTTCGATGTGGCAGGCAGCTGACAAAAGTGTGCACATCTATTACAGAATATAGCGGTCATTATTAAGCCCAAATGTAGAATACAACTCACTTATTTTATTTCCTGCCTGGACATCTCTGTCCAATAACTTAAATGACTTCTTCAGAGACTTGTCCCAGGTACCGTGCTGAGCAAATAGAAATGTGAATATCACAGAGAGGACCCCACACTTAGAATATGTCTGTTACCTTATTCCAGGTAAACGATAGAGAAAAACAATACAACCCGTTCTACTGCGCATGCTCACAATACAAGATACAACACCAAATGGTTTCGGAGTCAGCACCACAGGGGTAGGTTTATATTACAGTCTCACTGCGCATGTTGTAAACCTCCGATTTTCTACTCGCAGCACGCCTTATAGATAGATCTATAGTTCCCCACAGAGCAGATGTGCTAAGTATTCTCTTTTCAGTATGTTTTCACAGTCGCTCCAAAGTGTCAGAGACACTGAGCGTAGTATGCAATGCGAATAAAAACAATAATAATTTAGCAACCATGAAGGAATTTAATTCTTTAAAGGGATTAGCCTGCAGTAAGCGCACAAAGAACAAGCAACACCAGTACATTAACATAAAAAGTGCATGCAGGTAGGCTCAACAAGAGAAGAAAATTCACTTTGTGCGTACGAGTTTGAATTAGCCAATCCCTTTTTATTAAGCGGCACTATAATATAATAATCTGCATGTGTTTCCACAAACAAGTGAATCGCATCCAAAAGCATCTGTTTCTGAAGTGTCACACTGTAGTAAACAGATCTTCACATATCACAAAGTGGGATGGCGGAATCTAAATACGAATCCCCTGCGTGGATAGCAGATCATGCGGTGACTATTAGACTGGATCTCCAAGAACAATGGTTTTCACAAGACACCAAGCGAGCTACACAAAGCGAATAAAAACACTAACGTGACCGCCGTCAAAGAATTTTATTTTTCAAAGGGATTGACCAGCAGTAAGTGCACAAAGAACAAGCAACACTAGGACATTACATAAAAAATCCTCTCATGACACCGAGCGAGGGTCGGAACACACATAAAAATAATAATAATGTGACAGCAGACAAGGGATTTAATTCTTTAAAGGGATTAGTCAGCACTAAGTGCAAAAGAACAAGCAACATCGGAACATTAACATAACAAGAGGCGCAGCCAAGAAATGCGCTCTCTGGTGAGGGAGGGGGAGGAGGGGTGAGGGAGGGGGAGGAAAGGCAGATGGCACCTCGCCAGCGATGCGAGGAATGGAAATGCGCTCTCTGGTGAGGGAGGGGAGGAGGGGTGAGGGAGGGGGAGGAAAGGCAGATGGCGCCTCACCAGCGATGCGAGGAATGGATGGCAGCTGTGCGCGTGCACGCCATCATGAACGCAAGCTGGTCGCCAGCCGAAAGCCAGTGGGTTTGCACTTCCAAAACCCCCTTACTAAAACTCTCGGCCAGACCAGCGCAAGCGCTGGTGCAGGCCGAGACCTAAAAAGCATAACCTTCATACAGCGCTTCCTATACTTTGGATAGGGAAAGGTGGATTATCAAGTTCTTGGTGGCTTACAGTATTGGAAATGATTTTAAAATAAACCAGACTTGCGACAAATTGTTATGCGATTTCATTTGTTCTGGGACAGGCAGGCAAATTAATAGCGGAATTTTAGCAGTTACAAGCCACCTCTCGGAGGTGGCACAAGTTTTTAATGGAATCATTCTGTAAACGCTGGGCTTTGTGTAGAAAATAGTACATACCTGTAAATTTGCACATTAGGTTAAAGAGCAAGCTAAAACAATCATCGCATGAACACTGCAGGCTAAAGATATGGGATTATAAAGAACAGTGGTCCCTAAGTGCTATACAAAAGAAATCAAACTCTGGGTATACAATTAGTTCCCAGGAAGAGTAGTACTCAATCAGTAATTTATTCAAACAGAAGATAAAAACAAGTAAGAGGCGTAACAACTCCCCTTTTTTTGTGGGTATGGCAACAACAGGTTTTGTTTTTTAACACCGGCAACAATTTTGTGAAAAAGAGATTACATAAAATAACAGTGTCACACTTATTATTCCAACATCACTACTGCACCCAAGGAACTAATTAAACATAGACATGTGGGACAGAGTGATTCAGTTGACGATGTTTTGATCCATTATCAATGGGGGGATCATCAGGTCAATTAATAGTTTGCCTGAACCCATATTACATATACATCAAAGTTAAAAAAGTTAAAAACCTCAATGTAACCTGGCAGTTCTGGGCAAGAATTGGTCCAATATGGGGACATAGAAGGCGTCCACTTACGAGGGAAGCGAGATGATAATAAACAATACGTCTAAGGGAAAAGGAAGAAGCCCTGATTGGGAGTATGAGCCAGCACCACTTCCAGAGCCCAGAACAGGAACCTGTCTCAGGAGACACGGGTTCAAGATATGTAGCAAAAAATATTTTTAGACTATGTACAGGGAAACGACTTGTCGGAACAACCTTGGAAACCTGTGGTGCCATTTATAATTAAAACTTCATAACAATCAAGTTAAACAGCTGGGACAGTTTTATGAACAGATCAGTTAGCCTGACAGTTAGAGCTGCTCCTATAACCAACTGCAATGATCCAAGAAAACTTCAAACTCAAATGACAACAAGTGACATGCCACCAACATAACCTCTCCATTCTGCAACAAAATCATGTTAATTTAGAGAGGACCTACTGAAATGCATACTCCTAGTTGACACAGAGAATCTAAATTTCATCAAGATAAATTCCTCCCCAGAACACCTTCACCCCCATTACTACAGAAACCTGGGATAAGATATTATAACTATTTAACCTAATTTTTCCACAGAACCCACCCCACCTTCTATAGACGAGGATCCCTTTTTGTCCTCTCCACTAAGGCTACAAAACAAGAACTCCACAATGCACCAAGGCTTGCCCCTACATTCCCCCAAGGTAGACTATGATCTGCGCCTTACCAAGAAACCTAATGCTGACCCCGAAGTGTTTAACTACTGGTCCTCTCCTTCCTCTTCACAATCCTGGAAATATGTATTACAAACCAACTGGACGACTACACTATCACTAATCATGATTTAGGAGACTTCCAATCTAATTTCTGATCGGGTTCAGCAGAGAAATCTCTCTCCTTAAACCTGCAGACAATGCTCTTCAGTTATTTGTTGAAATAAACTGACTCCTGATTCTCCTCAACCTGCCAGTGACTTTGGTACTGTTGATCACGAAACCCTCCACCTAGGTGACAGAATGGATACTTAAGGAACAGTGCTCAAATGGTTCAGGTAATGCCTTTCAGATTGCACCAACATAGGCAATTCCTCCTCAAATCCAGTTATATTCCAAAACAAGTATATCGCTGCTCCATCGTTGCCCCTTTACTTTTCAATCATGTGCAGCCCCAAAGTAAGTTCCTTTAAAATCGTGTTTCTCCTTTCCTATGTAAGCAGATCATGCCCAATCATATTAATGACAATCCTTCTATTAAGAAATTTAAAAACCAGATGGCTAATATGAAGCTCAAGCTTAACTCGCAGTAGACATAATTTCTCCTGCTCACATTGAAAAAAGGGTAGGAACTATCCTGTGACTAAATAAATCAAATGACGTATGCCTGTCCTAAAACTATCAATTAGCAAAATCTCTTGGCTTCAAATGTGAAACAATCGGACCTTGATCTTTGGGTCAAAGAAACAGTCAGAAACGCAAGATTCCAGTTACAGCCTCACGGCCTCAAACTCGGTACTCCATAATAAGACCTTAAGTTGACAGACCAGGTTTCAGCCACTTCAAGTACAGACTATGGTTGAGTAGGTTTGCACCTCTATTGTATGTAGCTGGTGATACTTCACTATAACGGCCATTATCATGTGTTCTTTTGTTTAATTCAATATAACTAAAACAAAAAGTAAACAGTATGGTAATGACCTTCTGAATGACTTGTCGAAATGTGGCAGAGCTCTCCTCCATGTCATCCTTCATGCTGCAGCTTGCTTTGTTTCAAATACAAAGCAAATTCAGTGCATTACACTGGTGCTTTCCTGTCTGTGTTGGGCTTCCTCTGAATGTTGCTCAGCATATGAGACTGTATGCATTACCCACAAGGTGAACCACCTGAGCATGTGTTAATACAAGTCACAAACCAACATATCTAACGGGAAACTAAGAAACCAGGCTCTGCTAAAGCTAGAAAATTCTAGATTTAGAAAATCCTTCCCACTAAAATAATCCTTCTATGGTAATGCACCTATGAAATTGAATGTTTTCTAGTACCAGTACCTCAAATACTGAGACAACTAAGACAATCCTGTCGCCATCAGGAAAGGATCTGGCGGCGAGACCGTAATCCTGCGGGAAGAGATTTACACAAACAAAGATTGAGGGACTATAAGGCCGCCATCATTGAGGAAAAAGTATCTTTTTATTCTAAGGTTACAGAATCCTTTAGATCTACTAGGGAGCTTTTTAATTTAATTAACTCTCTCTCCTCCCCCTCAGTCTCTAGTCACATGGACACCTCTCAGGACCCCTGTGACAGAATGGCTAGTTTTTTCCGTTCCAAGATCACAGAAATATACACTGTCTTAGAAACTCACAACGCTGGGATCCACAACTCAGTCCCTGCCGATCTCCCCCCTCCTCCCAATAATCCTGTAACCCTGGCAGAGAAAGGCAAGTTTCTTGCCTTCCCTCCCTTGTCACCAGAGGATACAGACCGCTTGCTAGGGGAATCACTTCCGGCTCCCCTTTGGAGCCCTACCCTCTGAGGTTTATGAAATTAGGGAGGGAAGTCATTGTACCCCACCTTACCTCACTGCTCAATGGAACAATTTTAGCAGGGCAGTACCCTATCCCTTGGAAGACTGCAGTGGTCAAACCTCTTCTGAAAAAACCTCCACTGGATCCTGCGGAACTAAAAAATTACTGCCCCATCTCCCTGTTACCTGTCCCAGCAAAAATTCTGGAGAAACATTTGAACTTCCATCTTAGCTCCTACCTAGGGAATATCAGCTGCTCGACAGCTCGCAGCATGGTTTTAGAAGCGATCACAGCACGGAGACGGCGTTAACCTCCGTAATCAACCATATTCGTGATCAGGTTGACGCTGGACATACCACGCTGTTGACTCTTCTTGACCTTACGGCAGACTTCGACACTATATCCCCTCTGAGACTGGTGGACAGGCTTAAGGAAATGGGGGTCGGGCGTTGCCCTTAAGCTGCTCACCTCATTCCTCAGTGAACGGGCACAAATAGTGAAAATGGATCAATTTTATTCGGCCCCTTGCAAGGTGTTTTGTGGAGTCCCTCAAGGCTCCTCATTGAGCCCGACCCTTTTTAATATTTATGTTGCTCCTTTGGCCAAGGTCGTTCGATCCTTTGGATTGGATGTGTTGTCCTATACGGACTACACCCAAATTATGGTGTCCATCCCTAATAGCATAGAGGCGTCTGCCACCAATTTTAAAAACTGTATGCATGCAGTTTCTTCCTGGATGGTAGAAAACTATCTCAGACTTAACGGATACAAAACAGAGGTTTTGATCTTTGGAAACCAACAGCATATCTGGTCGAACGCCTGGTGGCCTGACACGCTTGGCCCCAGCCCCAGCTCAGTGTCCCAAGGAAAGAATCTTGGCGTCATTGTGGACAACTCTCTCTCCTTGGGCCGCCAGATTAATAGAACGGTGTCTACCTGCTTCGGGACTATTAGGATTTTTAAGAAAATTTTGCAATTTCTTTCCTTCGCCTCTCGAAAGCAGGCAGTCATTGCCCTAGTGTTATCTAGGTTAGATTATTGTAATGCCCTCTATTTGGGTATTAACAAAGGGCTCATTCATCGTCTGCAGCTGGTACAGAACGCCGCAGCCAGACTGGTGATGGACCTTCCTAAATTTCACTCAGTCTCGGCCACTGTTATTGAGTTGCATTGGCTTCCTTTAAAACCGAGAATCCTGTTTAAGGCTTTGTCTTACTCACAAGGCCTTCTACAATCTAGGTTGAGAAGGTATAAAAGGTCTTTTCCGTTGTTATGTTCCTATCAAGCTGCTTAGATCAGCCAATAAAAATCTGTTGGTAGTCCCCAGGTTTGAGTCAGATGGGGGGCAGAGCCTTCTCTGTCGCCACTGCTAGGCTCTGGAACTCCCTCCCCTCTATAATTTCAGGACAAGAATCTCACTCTCTCTTCTGCAAGGCTTTGAAGACCTGGCTCTTTACCAGTCTATTAGTATGAGCCCCACAGGTACCATTGTCTGATGGCCCTTTTCAGTAGTGCCTCGACGCCTCCGGGCATAGTTTGCACTATACAAGACCTTTATTCATTCATTCAAATAGTACTTTGTGAAACACCTTACATGAGCTGCAGTCAACACCTGAACATTAGTCAAAATTAGATGCTAAATGCCTCTCCTTCATGCACTATTATTCTGTAAAATCCTATTGATAATGTAATGTTTTATTTCCACCAGTGCTTTGTTTCACTGCACTATTTTGTAAAGCACTCCTTGACCCCAAATTAATTGGATTGAAGCTCAGAACATTCTAGCCATCCACTCAGTAACTCCAAACAGTAAGGGAATGATTTACACTTAATGGGAGAAGAGGGAAGGATCTTAACCAGCAGCTATGTATTATCTGAATTGTCGAAGAATTTCAACCGAAATGACTGAAAGAAAGTGATCAATAACTAGGCATTTACAAACATATTGGACAATCTTGGGACATATTGGAGATTAGTATGGTTGACTGATCAAGTAGATTCAGCATTCAGACCCAGCCACTAACCCCCTCCATTCGAATTTCTTCCAGCACTGCTTTTATAACTGATTCGGTGCTCAGCAAAGACAAAAGCAAAACTGTGCCAGCTCATGCTGTAATTATCTATGAAAGATTGATGTTGTTACATTACTATTTTCTCAAGCTGTTTGGTTGGGCTCATTAAAGCTGAAATTGGCTCAAAGTTGGTAATATATGCAGGTCAGCTTGTTGCCATCTCATGAGAGGGTGGACTACAGCATTTTTCCAATAGGATAGTAAAGTTTCAGTGGTCAATGAATAATAAATGGCAGGTGTCAAGCTGAGGAGTCACAACTGCCAATGACATCAGTTACTTGTGTGGCAGGTTGCATAGCTCCTACATCTCTACCACAGCCAGATCGTTTAGAGTCAGTGCTTGTTCTACATTCAATAAATAGTTTATAAACTGCAGTTTTGTAGTACTTGTGTGTGAGTAACTCCTTTCTGGAACTGTTGATCACATGTACAAATTGCTCTGAATCACCCCATGTACATCGGTGTTGTAATTCATGCACTTCAAATAAGCCTAGCCATGTTAAGTAGATCAAGGATGTGGAACTCTTCTCTCCTGTGCATGAGCCTCTCAACCAACGAGAAAGGAATCTGTCAACACTATAATCACAAAGAAACTGATAGAGCAAAATTCCTCATTTTACAAATTAAATGCATTTAATTGTAAAGAGCTAACTTCCATTTTGAAATTACATGTGCAGAGAAAACGCACAATTTGTAGTAGGCAATAACATTTAGACATTATAATCAAACACTTGAATTAACCTATTGTAATGAATTAAGTTAGCATAACTGCTGAAGCCATTTTGAATGTCGACTACACATATTAGGACTAAGAGGGCTGTTTTCACGTTTAAACTGTTGTTTTGCACAACATATTTTTCTCTTTCTTCCCACTGCAGATGCTGTAATTTTCCAGAAGCTGATGGTTAGCTAGTGAACAGGCATTTGTTATATATTATTTGTTTTATCAAACGGGAGTCACTGTTCCTATTAGAAGGGAGAGGTAGGGAAAATAGGAGTCACTCAAGTCGTTCTACTACTCTGCAAGAGGGAGACAGTGTGCAAAAACACACAAACCTTCCCTCACATATATACCTCTAACATTGGCCATAAGTCCATAATTCTAGAAAACCCACAGACCAAAAATATTTTTATAAGAATTTTTTTTTTTAATTTCATGTATTTATCAAAATATATTTTTTTCATAGTATTTTATACATTTTTCTTCATTATCATATGTGATGCAGGCGACATCACACAAGATTCAATAAAAACAAGACAGAAGCCCAACATTATGATATAATGGGGTACCTATGAGTAAATATACATGTAACCACCCCAACCACCACATACAGAAAAAACAACAATCAATAGCAATAGGTCATACAAAACAAATAATAACAAAAACAGTACATACAACAAAATTGACAAAGGCAAACAGGAAAAGAAGCGCCGACGCGCGTTTTGGAGATCCCAAATATATGTCAAACTCCTTCTTCAGGGCGCATTTTATTTTAATCATTTTGAAGTTGACCATCATCTTGACTGTAAACACATATTCTCATCAAATTGTTGTAGATTTATATAAGGAAAATTAGAGGGCTTCAATCTCAATAAAATATTGGTCTGTGGGAAGGAAACAAACAATAAATATTTCTTGTAACAGTAATTTATAATTAAAAAAGGAGCAATATAAACCCATTCCAAATGGTGCAGATGCAGAGCAAAGATGTGGTAAAGAGTATTTACTGCCACCAAAAAAATGAAACATAACAATAACCAAAAAAGATACAGTGATAAACAGGCACCTTATACCCCAATTACATGAAAAAGAAAAGAAAGGAAGTAATTTGATACACCCCTTATAAAACTCAGAGAATCAAAGCTAAGTATGAAAAGTGTGGTCCACATACTTCGAGTGGATTCCAATACAAACAAAACGGTAAGATGGGCACAAGCGGTACGCGCCTCCACCGGTCAATGTTCATAAACTGAAGGAATAAAGAAGACAAAATATACAGTCCAGAAAAATACTAGAAGTAAATGCTCAAAAGGGTACTACTAATTCCAAAATGGAGACTAAAGCTTCAGAATAGCGAAACACACAGAGGACGTCCATAGGGTACAGCATGCATACCCAAACTGGAGTGCGTATAGTGGAGTAGTTTAAAACCAGACTAGTATCTGGCTAACTCACAATTGCTAGCCATCTAATGTAATATATTTAGGTAAAAACCTTACTATGGAAGACTGATGAAATGTGTCTGGGTAGCAACCTCACTCTAGAGAACTGATGAAAGCACAGACTGGCAGCATAGTGAACCGACACACTCAAACTATACCCTATAGGGTGTGAGATGACAATGACGCTAAGGCAAGCTTAACATACAGAAAATGAATAGAATAACTAAAACTAAGAAAACTACTCTCTATCAGATACCCTAATTAAAGGGCCGATTCCGATTCGGGCCGGAAAACTCTCCGACCGAGCCGGCCCCGGAGAGATTTCCGACCGAATCGGACTCTGGCAGTCCGACCGACCGAGTACGATGCGTATGCACGCTACCGGACTCAAGTCGGTCGGACTCCCATTGAAGTCAATGGGAGCCAGTCGTACAACGCGTACGCGGGCTCCCATTGCCTCAATGGGTGCGAGGCGAACAAGGGCACCCCCTACAGCGGGTACGCGGTGATGCGCATCGTGCCGTACATGCACAGGTAGGGGGGACCCATGGGTCCCCCCTGTGTGCGCCTCGCGTGGCTACGCGTACAGGGGGGTCCGAGGCGGACCCCCAAAGTCCGGCTCCGACAGCTCTTTCGAGCCGGACGGCGCGAGTCGGTCGGACTGCTCGCGGCGCGCATCGTACTTGCCCGGCCGGGAAACAACTCCATTGCGCGGTGCGAACAGTGTCCGTGCGAGTCGGTCGGAGCGTGTTGAACCCGCGTACGAGTCGGTCGGCGATTTGCGGGCGCTCGCATCGTATTCGCTCGGCCGGACACGCGTACGAATCGGTCGGGAAACAGGGCTCCGAATCGGATCCGGTAAAGCCGAATACGATTCGGAGCCCTACCGGCCAAGATCGGAATAGGCCCCTAAGTGTCTTTTGGATAATCTATGCTAATCTAAGAAGCAGTACTCACATAGATAAAAAAGTAGAATTCCCATAAGTAGTAGTACTTTAAAAAAAGAAGAATGAACAGTTCAGGTATCGCAGAGCCACATGGACATAACGACCTAAACACAAAAATAATATAAGAAAATAGTTTTAATGAACAAACCAGTCAAGAAATGGACAATACGGGGCAGTGACTAAATGAAAAGAAAAAAAGTCACTTACAATCTTAATTGGCATGATGACTCTAAGTTGCCGGGTACCGCCTTCAGTGCTTAGTTAATAGGGCCCAGAACTGCCGAAGGAAACTGCCTCGTCGTGCATAATCTAATAAAAAAATCACGAGGAAGCCAAAAAAATCAACGTGTGAAAATTGGTAAATAAAAACTATACAGTTGGCAAAAAATGTTAGTATAAAGACGACCAGCCGTACTACACACCATAGGTCTACCGTCCTCAATCCTACACCGCGGGGGTCCCAGGTTGTAGACACAGCTACAAACGGGAAAGGAAGGGACCTGCGTCTTATAAAGGGAGAAGATTCTAACCGATAATCACATGGGCGGACGGGATAAAAACCCAACACAAAGGAAGGACTATGGGTGAATGACTTCCTATAAGTTTACAGGCTACCTCTCTACATCCTAAACATAGAGAACGGACTCAAACAGTCCACGCAGGTGGCAGCCATGTTGGAATGGACCATAAATAAAGGAAAGACTGCTCGATGGACTGCTGGAGGATTACCCTCGTAAACCTGAATAATAATAAAGATATCAGCTGGTACATTATAATACACCAACCAAAATACAATGTAAGAAAAGAAAAACCACTAGTCCTGGACTGCAGAAGGACAAATACAAAAAAGGAGAAACATAATTAAAACCCACTAATAAATAATAATAAAGACTAGTGAGAATAATTCCCACTGAATAAAGACAGGTCCCTATCATAAAGGCCATAAAATAAATAAAGAATAAATAACAGCTAAGAGAATAAAGCAGGAATTAGATTCCAAATGATGCACCAGAATTCAGATGATGGCATTCTCCCATAGGAGGGACTCATTCAATCCTTTGCCAAATGTCTCTAGAGTGTAAATCCAGAAAACCTCCCTCTTCCGTCTCAGAGCATCTATGTTACTGTCTTTGGGGGAAGTATACGTTCCAATATGGTCCACCGCAAATCTTTCACAGAATGTCCAAACTCCAACCAATGAGTAACCATAGGGGCACTTAGTCGTCTGTTATGGATCGCTGACTTATGTTCACTGAACCTGATTCTGAACTCCCTGCCTGTCTCGCCTACATATCCTTTGTGGCAGGGGCACAGAATAAGGTACACCACATTGCTTGTTCTACAATTTGTCATATTCTTGAGTGTAAAAGTCTTCTTACCCCATTTAAGCTCATGGGAAACGATGGCAGAATCACAAGCATGGCAGTTCCCACATTTGTGAGTTCCCATGACTGGGTTAATACCAAAAATAGATTTCTGGATAAAGTTGTCATTCTGCGGTATCCTTGATTTGACCAGAGCATTCCTAAGATTGTTATTACGTCGGAACGCGAAAAGGGGTTTGGGAAGAATACTTTTATGGGTGTCTGTATTAAGAATGTGCCATTGGGTGTTAATAATTTGGCGTACTTTGTGATTCAGGTTGGAGTGCGTAGTGACGCACACCAGTTTATTGTCAGTCTTGGCCTCCTTATTCTGAAGCAGGGCCGTACTATCATAATATTTGGCCCTTTTATAGGATTCTTTGACAAGTCTATGTGGGTAGCCTCTGTCCCGAAGTTTCACCTTCAGTTGTTCCGCATGTAGTTCAAAATTCTGCATGGTAGTACAATTCCTGCGCAACCGCAGGAATTGGCTAAACGGAATACTATCCTTTTGACTGTGAGGATGGTAACTTTCATACTGTAAAAGGGTATTCCGCGCAGTTGGCTTGGTATAGAGGGAAACCTCTATTTTCTGGTCAATCACTTGAATCCAGATGTCTAAGAATTCAATTTTTCTGTACTCATGTTAGGGCTAAATTTAAGGTGCGAATCACACAAATTAATCCAAAGGACAAATTCCTCTAATTGTTCTTCCTGACCTCTCCAAATAAAGAAAATATCGTCGATAAAACGATGCCAAAGCAGTATATTTTCACTAAAGGGGGCAACTTCGTTGAAGATATGTTTCTTTTCAAAGGAGCCCATAAAGATGTTAGCTACATTGGGCGCACAAGCTGCGCCCATGCCGACTCCTTCTATCTGCTTGAAGATGGTTCCATCAAATTCGAAATAGTTTTCTTTAAGTACAATAGCCAGGCATTCCAAGAGGAAAAGATGGTCACAGGGACTCTTCCCACTTTCCAAGATACTCTTCACAGCTTTCAATGCATCATTCTGAGGGATATTAGTATATAGGGCCTCAATATCCATTGAGACCAAGATGTTGGTATGGGGATTAAATATGATACCCTCTATTTGACTAATAAGGTGACCAGTGTCTTTAATATATCCTGGCAGAGCAGATGTCAAAGGCTGCAAATAGATATCCACATACTTGGAAAGGGGTTCAGTGAGAGACCCAATAGTCGAAACAATGGGTCTAAAGGGAGGCTGAGTTAAGTTCTTATGAGTCTTAGGCACCCCATATAAGATGGGAATCTTATGAAAGGGGACATTGAGATAGTCAAATTCTTGTTGACATATAGATCCTCTATCAAGGGCTCTCTGTGTAATCTCAAGAATATCTCTCTTGATTCTTAGTTCCGGATAACTCTTAAATTGGACATAATGTTCAGGCACGCTAAGCATATATTCAATTTGTTCCTTGTATGTAGCACTATCCAGTACTACAATACCTCCCCTTTTGTCCGATGGTTTTATAGTAACTTCCGTATTGGACGAAAGTTGTTTAAGTGCTTGATATTCTGCATAGTCCAGATTAAAGGGGGTTTGGGGACATAAGCCAAAAGTTTTTGAATTTTGGTACTCACAACCTTTTCAAAAATGCCCACTTCAGCACCTACCTGATCCAAAGAAGGGGTAAAAACAGATATAGGTCGAAGTCCAGTATTGTTGTCATTAACTATTACTGGCCTCCCTTCAAAAAATCTTTTCAATCTAATCTTACGAAAGAAGGATTGAATATCTGTACTCATTTTAAAGCGGTCAAGATAGGTACTGGGCACGAATGAGAGACCTCGTGATAATAGTTGCATGGAAGGTTCATCCAACTTGATTTTAGAGAGATTGAAGATAGGGATAGGTTCAACATGAGAACTGCTGTTACGATCTATCAGGGGAAATCCCCCTATTCTCTCCAGTATTGTTTCCGCCTTGTCTGCAGAAACTGAGGGGAGTTCTCGGATTGTTGATAAGCCCCTCTCGCCTGACTCCTGAATCTCACTCTCGCTGGTCCTTGTCTGTTGCCTAAAAAACGACTATTTCTGTCTGAGCCCTCAAAGGGTTGCCGTCTATATCCATAGCCCCCATACTGGTTGGAGCCTCCCTCATTGTCTGAACCTGATGTATCTGAAAATGTGAGGATTTTTTATGAGACCAATGTTGTCGTTCTCCTTGATAGGGATGCTCTCGTTCAGATTTATAATATCCGGCCCCTAGGTAGGGATAGACCCTCTCTTCAGAAAAAAACCTAATATCTTTTTTTAGTTTCTCAGTTTTTTTCTTTATTAAGTAATCACAGAAGGAGCTCATTTCTAAATTAATCTCTTCAAGCTTCTTTTTGGCATCCTCAACTGAATTGTTTTTCTTCAAAGTATCCTCCATTTCTGCAATTTCTTTTAAGAGGGTGTCAACCACCTCTCTTGCAGTCTCTAAAATGAGCATCATGAGGTCCCTGGAGCACCTATTGGCTATAAGTGACCATTTCTCCAGGAATCTCCTAACCTCAACAAAGAGGCCTGGTATATTTCGTACACGGAGACCATTGGGGATGACTCCAGCTCTCAAATACTCTAACATGAATTCCGCGTGAGATTCAGTCCTTCTGGCCTTTTTTTTAGATTAAGTAATTTAAACCAAGCATCATTAATGTTGTTACTAATGGTAAATTGCCGGTCGGAAGCAGAACTCCCACCCAGAAGTCTGGAAAATTCCTCGTCTGTAAATCCAAAAGTTTTAATTTTTTCCATGATGCAGTGCTTACAGTACCAGGGAAAAATGCACTGAAGCACAATAGAAGAGAGAAAAGTACCAAAAGATGCTATCACAGAAAGTGAAAAAGTCCAAAGAGACCACACTGAACAAGGATACACAAAAAGTAAAAAATAACACAAAAGAATAAGAATATAAAGAAACAAGTGGAATGGAAATGCTCCTACAAACCTACGCAACCCTCACAGCAAAGTGCCGGGAATATCAACAATAAACAGTAAAGGGACCCTGGAACAGTTCGATAGGTGAGGAAGGAACCAGGGAAATGAAGACTGCAAAAACACACAAACCTTCCCTCACATATAAGGTTCACTGACAAAATATCGAACGTCAAAAAATCAACCTACAAAAATATCGCAACAAAAATATCGATGTCAATAATATCGAAATCCTATCTACAACATGGTAAGTACAAAAATATCGAAAAAAAAATATTGATGTCAAAAATATCGTTATCAAAAATATCGGGTTTTTTTTGTTAAAAATAATATGTAAAATAAACTAAATAATACTTATAATTAAAATAAACATAGTTAAAAATATTTTATAATATTTAAAATTAATAAGTAACATATATAATTAAATAAAACATTAATTAAACACATACAGATAATATATAATATATATACTTACTTAATAATCAGTTTGAATAATTATTTTAATAAATTATAAATTATTAAAAAATATTATAAATTACAAATACATCTATACACATAAAACAATAACATAAATAAAAATTAAATAATTATGAATAACAAATTTAAAAATTAAATTTACTTTTAATATTTTTAAAATTAATTATATACTATATTAACTAAAATAATACAAAAAATATTAAATAGCGTAGGGAATAAAACTACTATTACAACCCCCAAAAAAACAACAGTAAGAAAAATGTTGGATAGCGTAGGGGTAAAAATTACTATTCCCACTCCAGAGAGTGCAACAGTAGGGAAAGTGTTGGATAGCGTAGGGGTAAAAATTACTATTCCAACTCCAGAGAGTGCAACAGTAGGAAAAGTGTTGGATAGCGTAGGGGTAGAAATTTCTATTCCCACTACAGGGAGTGCAACAGTAGGGAAGTGTTGGATAGCGTGAGGGTAAAAATTACTATTCCCACTCCAGTGAGTGCAACAGTAGGGAAAGTGTTGGATAGCGTAGGGGTAAAAATTACTATTCCCACTCCAGAAAGTGCAACAGTAGGGAAAGTGTTGGATAGCGTAGGGGTAAAAATTACTATTCCAAGTCCAGAGAGTGTAACAGTAGGGAAAGTGTTGGATAGCGTGAGGGTAAAAATACTATTCCCACTCCAGTGAGTGCAACAGTAGGGAAAGTGTTGGATAGCGTAGGGGTAAACATTACTATTCCCACTCCAGAGAGTGCAACAGTAGGGAAAGTGTTGGATAGCGTAGGGGTAAAAATTACTATTCCAACTCCAGAGAGTGCAACAGTAGGGAAAGTGTTGGATAGCGTGAGGGTAAACATTACTATTCCAACTCCAGAGAGTGCAACAATAGGGAAAGTGTTGGATAGCGTAGAAGTTACAAATAACATACTTATAAATAAATTAATTTTTTTAAATAATTAATAAATTATTAAATAACTCTAAACTATTTACCAATACCAATAAATAATTATTAAAAACATAGGTGTCCATTACGATGTCGGACGGTAAAAATCCGCCATCAACCACAGTGGTAAAAATCCGCCCGCCTACACCGTCTGAATACCGACGGAGCAATTACGATGCCGCGAACCGAAAACCGCCGGAGGCGGAAAATAAACAGAAAATACCGCCCGCCCATGTCCGAGTCTAAGTCCATCCGCCCGCCACGGACGGAAAGACGCACGACAACCCAAAACCGCCCGCCCTGACGACCGAGACACCGCCCGTGAAATTAGGATCGAACCGACATGAGCGCGGAAAATCCACAAATACACCGCCCGCCAGCGCAAACAACAGTGACGAAAATGGACATGGCGGAAGCCCTGGCGGCCACGTCCATGCACAGAAATCATCCGCTGACAAAAACAAACACACACAACATGGCCAACAAGTCCACACAGCAACCCACGCACAAATACCCAAACACAGTACACATCCAGAGAAGTGTGGCTCAATGGTTAGAGCGGCAGACCCTGATGCAGAGATCTGGCCCGGGACCAGGGTTCAATTCCCGCCTCGGCGGGTCTTGGGCTCAATTTCCTCGGACCTGATAATTCTCGCCTCGGTGCCTATTCTAATCATGGGTCCCACTCTGCAACTCTGGGCAATAGCTTGCTTAATCTCCACAACGGCCCCAACAGCGCTGGGATGCCTGGCTTCACCTTGGGGGTGCCCAGGAGTGGACATTTCACAGGGAAAAGCCAGGAAGGGTTCCACAGCGGTATGCGTACAGCGCCAGGACACCCCTTTGGGGGTATAAGTGCGCTTTACAAGTACAAATTTCATTTCATTTCATCCAGGAAACACACCCCCCCCGGACAAAAAAATCAACTACAAATCCCAGAACACCAGCCACAATACACCTGAAAACAACAGACCATCATGACACACCCACATAGGTAAGTACAAAAGCAGCCCCTTCACAGACCACAACCCCTTGCTACATTACAAACTGAGGACGAGAGCACACAACACAGCGAGACAGAAAGGACAGCAGCACAACACAGACACGCACCTATCACACCCATCACCACCACCACCAAACACCTGACTCACAAACCCCCTGCACATCACACACCACACACCGCACCAGCACCACAAACACCAAAACACACACCATGGCATCACACAGAATGCCCAAGTTCACTTCCACTGAGCTGACGGTCATGGTCGACGAGATCGTCAAGGTGCACCCACAAATCTATGGGAACCAGGTCCAACAGACACCACTATCCACCAGAAACCGGTTGTGGAGCAGGATCGTAGACCAGGTCAATGCAGTGGGGAACATTCCACGCAACAGAGGAGAAATTAACAAAAGGTGGAACGACCTCAAAAGCGTGGTCAAGAAGAAGGAGAGCAAAAATCGAGAGCTGGCTGCCAAGACTGGCAGAGGGAATCCCGCGCTTTACAAGACCTTCAAGGCGTGGGAGGAGAAGGTGCGAGTCATAATACATCCGGAGATCCTCACCGGATTACCAGGGGGAGTGGAGGCTGGTAAGTACAAACAAACGATACCAGCACACCGCTATGTACTCACATGCACTACCACTATGCCATAGCTCCTAGGGACAAACACCCCCATGTCCAGTACACAATACACAAGACATCACCCACACATGCAACAGACACTCACACACACTCAGCCCAAAGCTACCAACTAACAAAACCATGGGGGCATGTGTACAGTCAGCCAGCACCGCAACTTCCACCAGGTCCCCTTGTACTCCAGATGCGCCAGAAGGAGCACTCCCCACACCCACATCCATGTGTCCGCCATAGCTGCACTGACCGACAAGTAACAGGTAAGTAGCCGGAACACAAAGACAGTGGGTCAGAGGGGGGACAGCTGAAGTAAAACACCAACAAGGCCCCCACTACCACAGACCAGCAAGGTGGAGCACCCCTCCCACCCAGTACCATGTGGCATCCATTGCATTGCGCACTCAGAAACAACCTGTAGGTGGGAAAATGTACAGGGCGGGGCGTCTGTAGGCATGAGGACTGTACTACGACTGACACATGGGACATGTCACATAGCAGAGGAACACGCAGCACTGCTCCCAGTCACAATCATGAGACCAATGTGCACACGGACATGTTCAACAGAGTCAAACCCCACATGACCCATCACAGATATAGCAACACCTAAGGAGCCACGTCTGCATGCACAAGACCCACTGGAGCACAGACCCACACGGCAGGCACTGTGCCACCCATCACACACATCAGCAACACCATCGAAGTCCTGTCCATGTAGTCCTCACTGCCTGTCACCCACACATCGTACAACAACGCCCACGTAAGACAGACCGTACTAGAAGTAACAGCTTGGAACCACAATATTGCACACAAACACCACTGGACCCATGAAACACACAGGCACACAATGCACATTCAACATATCATCCATCTCATCTCTCAGCCACAGTGTCATGAAAGGTATGTCATCCGAACAGCTGGCCCTCATACAGTAGTCATGCAAAGATACCTGCCCATGACAAATCATGTGCCTGCAGTGACTGAAGCGCACGTCACATTGCGAGTAACAACACACATATTATAGTCAACACCCCAAGAGCACAGCACTGATGCACATGTACCAGGGCAGCACGCACACAAAGGATCTGGCCCATCTGCAATACGTCGTGTGGCACACAACAAGCACGAACTCACAACAATGCTACCAATGTGATGTCCATGAATGATAACAATCAGAAGATATTCCGGGCATGTGAGACAGACACACACCTTTGTCTATGCACTGTCATGTTGCCAGAACACATGTCACGTTCTGCACCCATTACTCACAGTATGTACCCCAAAAGCATATTTCAACCCAAAAGCGTTTAGGGGGCTGTACCCCCTTTTGGCATCAGCGTTTCTAAGCGTTCCATTTGAACCCCAAAAGCATATTTCAACCCAAAAGCGTTTAGGGGCTGTACCCCCTTTTGGCATCAGCGTTTCTAAGTGTTCCATTTGAACCCCAAAAGCATATTTCAACCCAAAAGCGTTTAGGGGGCTGTACCCCCTTTTGGCATCAGTGTTTCTAAGCGTTCCATTTGAACCCCAAAAGCATATTTCAACCCAAAAGCGTTTAGGGGGCTGTACCCCCTTTTGGCATCAGCGTTTCTATGCGTTCCATTTGAACCCCAAAAGCATATTTCAACCCAAAAGCGTTTAGGGGCTGTACCCCTTTTGGCATCAGCGTTTCTAAGCGTTCCATTTGAACCCCAAAAGTATATTTCAACCCAAAAGCGTTTAGGGGCTGTACCCCTTTTGGCATCAGCGTACCTAAGCGTTCCATCCTTCCCCCTAAACCATCGTTGAACCCAACATCGTCGATGGTCCTGGAGCACGCATACACCCGAGCCACAAAATGTAGGAGCATAGCAACACACACCCATCGGCATTGCTAATCCGTCCCATGCCACATGTCCACATTACACAGTTCCATTGCCTAGCCCATGCATACACACATCGTACATCCACACACACGCCACTGGGAAACCTGTGCACGACAGTGCACGAACTGTGAATGTCAGACAATCCAATACATACTTTGCTAGGTGCAACACAATGACCCATCTCATTCTCCCCACAGGTGCCGAACTGCTGGATGCTGGAGAGGGAGACAGCAGCCAGCACAGCCAGTCCTCAAGCCCCCGACCCGGACTCACGGATGTAGAGGAGCTGGACACCTCTCCGGACACGGACCACCCAGCAGGCCCATCTGGAGTGGCAGGGCACAACCGCTCCCCAGGGCCCCTCCTGCCCACCAACCCATCACCCAGGGCTGCTGACCAGTCACAGACCCCTGCTGCCACGGTCGTTGCGGCCACCACCACCGCCGCAACCACCACAACCGCCGCAAGCACCACCACCGCCGCAACCACCACCACCACGCCATCCCTGGCCACAGCCCCTGCGCAAGCGGTGGCACGGCCGTCGGGCTCCACCCTGGGAGCCAGAGCGAGGACCGTGGTGAGCAATGTGGCTAGTGGGCAGGTCGGTGGCAGCAGTACTGGTAGGAGGAGCAGGGCCAGGCCAACGCCATCTGAGCCTGGGAGCCAAGCCCTGCCGCAAATCGCCAGAGTCCTTGGGGCCTATGAAGAGGCCCAAGGACAATGGGCCAGGTCGGCTACCGACACGCAGGAGGTCCTTGGGGTGTTGAGGTCCATGGACGCTCATATGGGACAATTCGTGACCCGTATGGACCAACTTGTGGACCTCATGGGCCAGCTGGTGGTGGTGGCGAGGGCCCAAGCAAGGCCAGCAACACCACCTCCGCCACCACCTGCTGTGGTGCAGGCTCGTGCAGCATCACGTTCCCCTGCGTCCACAGCGAGTGAGCACTCCTCAGCCACCACCAGCGGCACATCAACACACCCCCCCCTACCAAACATGGAAGGGGCCGTCCGAAGAGGAAACATGTGTCCAGAGAGGACTTCGCATGCACCAAACGCCAGTGAGTCAGCCAGCCACCTTGACCACCTACTGCATTGACTTGTACTACGATCCTACCCCACACTGCCATGTGAATGGCATGTGTCTGTTGGACTGTGGACATGGAACTCCATGGGTGCACCCTGACCATCACGCAGCCATGACCGTCAACTAATTGTCACAGCATGCACCACGTTTGTCATCACCTTGCACACAATCACATGTCACCGCTGTAAATAAATACACCTTGATCACAATCTGCTTCATGTGTCCTGGGTTTATTCAACGATGTGCAATCGCCACCATGAGCAGAAATGCATCTGCTGTGTGGTATGTCGATGGGACAGGAGAGGCTGTAGGGACCTAGGGGTGAAAAACAGGACAAGAGTACATTCAATGAGTGTGTCACACACTCATCACACAGTACTTGTCACCAACTACAAGCAATGTACACACATCACACAGAGCAACAGGGCACACTGCTACAGCCGCTGCCAGTGGCATACCAACCTGGACATGGACCATTGACACACAGCACTCAGTGAACAAAAGGCCCCCGTGACAGAGCACACATACACCTGCACAACTACAGCTACATCAGCCGTCGTACATGGACACTCACCGTCAAGTGAAGTAGCGGGCGATGAGCTGCTGACGCACATTCACAGCTTCCTCCTCTCCACTGTCCTCTTCACTCGAGCTGTCCTGGTCTGCAGGCTGGGGCCCTGGCTGATCTCCGTCATCCACAATTAGGGGGATCTGCTTGCGAATAGCCAGATTGTGCAGCATGCAGCAAGCCACTATTATCTGGCACACCTTCTGTGGGGAGTACGCCAGTGCACCCCCAGTGCGGTCCAGGCATCTGAACCTGGACTTCAGGAGGCCAAAGGTCCGCTCAACCACACGTCTGGTCCTCCCATGTGCCTCATTGTAGCGGACATCAGCTGGGCCCCCAGGACGTCGCAATGGGCTGAGCAGCCAGGGCCCATTCGGGTAAGCAGAGTCACCTGGGTGTGAGGGTCACAGAGAACCGTTGCAATTCCAACTGGACACAAGACAGCATCGCACAGCCAGCACGCTACACTACTCCACATACTCACTGACAATCCAGCCACGGTCCGGTTGCAGATTGGCCATCAGTTGTGGTAGGATGCTGTTGCGCATGATGTGCGCGTCATGTGCCGATCCTGGGAACTTGGCACACACGTGGGAAATCACCATGTCCGCAAGGCACACCACTTGCACATTCAGGGAGTGCGTGTGCTTCCGGTTGCGGTAGAGCTGCTCAGTGGCCTGTGGTGGAACAAGGCCAACATGGGTGCAATCTATAGCACCAACGACGTGGGGGATCCGTCCAAGGGCATAGAAAGCACCCTTCACTGCCGCCAATTCACGGGCCCTGGGGAATCGGATGTACCGGTTCCTGTACAGCATCATGGCTGACAGTACATCCTGTAGCACCATGCTGAACATGGGCTGGGACATCCCACCTCCACTGCCCACTGTGTGTTGGAATGACCCAGTGGCGAAGAAATGCAGTGCAGCCATCACCTTAGCCGTGGGGGTGAATGCTGTTGGATACACCCTGCGAGGACGGAGGTGGGGTTCCAACATGGCACATAGATGATGCAGGGTGGGTCGGTCCAGACGATATTTACGGATGACCTCTACATCCTCCATGTCTGACAGCAATTGGTAGGGGGGATGAATGTTTGGTCTCCGCCTAGGAAGGATGGAAGTGGACACATGTCAAAGCAAGACGCCACATGGCATATTCACATACACAAAACAAAAATGACTGAGCAAGCACTTGAATCACAGAACAGCTGACAAGTAGGGACAGCACAGCCACAATACACTTACACAGGTCCCCTACCAATAGCAATGGGCAGTGACACACCCCATTGCTATGAGCATGCACATGGGGATCTAGGCCTCAATGACTTGTAAGGCATGCTGATGGTAACAGACTGCATATTCGGCAAGCAGCAACACCGCGGCAACATGACTTGCTGCTGTGCATCACACTGCTTCCGAGGCTGGGTGAGTATGGCACACACCAACAACGCTATGGACACAGGCTGAGCGGCCAAAACAAGTGGGACCTGTGGCACGAGGGGATATGAGACAGTCATTGGTGTCACCACTGCACCCTATGTACAGCACTGTAGGGATCACACATCCAGAAACATTGACAGGTGTACACATTGACAGCCCCATGCCAACACGGCTGTGTGCTTGCAAATACACATCACAAGTGACACGTAACCTCGCACGTGCCAAGTGGCAGATGTACATAGTGAAAGATGGCATGTGTGTGCATATGCATATCCCATGCACCCATGCCAATGTGTACATGATGATGTGCCAACAGACATGTGGAGGCTGGCCACTGGCCGTTCCTGCCTATGCACACAGCATGTTGTGGCCCTGTCCATTGTGGGCCTGCTCCCACACACCACTCATGGCCACACCTGCAGATGCATTGCGCACATTATACTGTGTGGTGCACATGACATCAGCGGACTGTACCCGCCATGGGCCAGGCCCTTACGGCCAACTCCAATGACCCTCGCGGTTCCAACCTGCGTGTCCCACTATGGAGGTAAGCGTCCCGGGCCAGCTGGGAGCAGGCCACCGTCTGCAATTGAAGCTGGCAGACATGGTACACAAATTGCAGCAGCTTGGACCCACTGAAACTGCCCCAGGGGGCTATATGAGTGTGGGAGTGAGACCGGGATAACCACAGCTACCTGGGACTGCAGCCTGGCACCCCTCAACAACACCTGCTGCTGCCGCCTCTCCACCTACACGTCGATGACGCTGAGGACATGTCCAGGTCCACTCGCCAGCGAGGAGCTGGAGATCCTGGATTCCAAGCTCCACGCACACTGTACATGGCTATTCCTTCCGAAAGTTGTGTGTGAGAGACAACTGCAGTGTGTGTGGGAGTGCATGTGGGGGGGACACATGTCGTTGATCCGCAGCACTATGAGTCAGAGCCTGTGGGGTTCAAACATGCACTGCTCACCATGCCGACTGCAGGTGGCAGGGGTATGTGGGCTCTCGGGCGCTTTGACCTGACTGTCCCTCCCGAGTGGTGGTACATGGCAACTTAATGTCAGACATCCAGTGACCCAGCCAATTGGCAATGCAGGTCTCAGTGCACTTGTTGCTCGTGTGAATGTCAGGCTGGGGCCATGCTGCCCTTCTCAGTCCTAGCAGGCCTGGCCTGCACATTGACTGCACAATGCCAGTAGGTGACAACACAGACTGCCAAGTGGGTTACATGTGTCTCTTGTTCAGGACACTCAGGATAAGCGCTAACTCAGCCCTGTCCATTGGTCACACCATGCCTCGTGATAGGGATGTGTGTGTGAGATAGTGGCACTGAATGTGACCACTGTTGCGGTGTGGGCCATGCACAGGGCGGGTACGTTGGTTGTTGTGCAGTGTTGGTCACAGTGGGTACACCCACACAGATGTGTTGCCTTGTGATCTTTTGCTAGGTACGCCTGACAGTGGATGTGGGCAGACTACACATTGGTCGATGTGCTGTCTCCATGCATGTGCCTTCACACCAGGCACAACTGCCCCTGCACATGTGACCCCTGCTGCCCTCAGTGCTGGGTCTGTTGAGCTGATGCGCCATATGTGCGTGGGGCAGACAGCTATCCTCACTTCCCTCATTGCCCATGACATCACTTTGCCGCAGGTGACATGGATCATGGAGGGCCCACATGTACGCGTGGGTGGACTACACAAGACTGTCCAATGGTCATCACCCCCCAGTCAGTGCTTCGGATGGGAAGAATGTGGTGCTGGTACTCATTTTCATGTGTCGAGTGGGCGGGGCTAGGTGCGGGGCTACATGCAAGACATGGGAAGTACGTCGGCTTATCTACTAGTTGCAATACACACAAGACACGTCTTTTTCTGACCACATCAGGGGCATTCCTTAAACTGACTGAAAGTCAAACAGTTATCTTTTACACTGTCCTCATGGCCTCCCCTCGCTCACACCAATATGCATTTGCACATGAGAAGCTAGCGCATGCACAAGCAGCTCCAAGCTCGCCCCAGAGAGGCCAAGGAGTGTATGTGTGGGTCCAGTTGAACAAAGTGGTCTGTCTCACGGTATGATATGTGGCGGGACGCCGTCCACCTGCGTGGTGCCCCGACTCGAGACCCGGGCAACATTGACAATGCATGACAGGCCCCGCAGTCCGGATACACCACCTGCAACACACAGAGGCTGTAGCTGCCCTAGCGGCCCAAGCCGCATCCAACTGGAGCTCATGGGCCCACACCTTCACTCTTTGGCCACTCTGGGGCGAGCTCGGAGCTGCTTGTGCACGCGCTGGCTTCTCTGTTGCAATGGCATGTAACGTGTGTGGGAAAATAGGCAATGAGTGAGATGGTGCAAGCCACCTTCCGTGACGTCACTCCTGCTCGTGATGTGTGCGTCCCCCCACTACTCATATTTGACTTGTGCCATGCTGCACATTGAGGATGTGTTGCTTGCATGATGTGACCAGGAGGAGCGCGCCATGACCTCTCACCCACCATGCTCCACTGCCATCCCATGCCCTGGATAGCCTGTGCAGGTGGACAATGTTGGGGATACACCTGGTCGACAGGGCATGTGAGTGCCTTGGCAAGAGCCTTGCGGACGCACAGCAGTATCCAGCATGTCCACGGAGGGTGGGCTGACATCTACACTTGATGCAGCATTGATCGTGTGCCCGCCTGTTGTGCACACACGAGTTCACATTCATCCCCAGACAGGTGGTCTTTACAAATTCCCAGGAGAGCGCCAATGTACTGTTCCTGTATCCTCCCAACACAGCGTGTTTCAACATTGCATGTGCGCACCTACCCGTCACACCGACCCACCTGAGCCATGCGTGACTCCCGCTTCACATGACACATGTGTGTCTTCCACAATTGTGCTACTCATTTGCGTTGACATCCAATTACAGTGGACTACATGGTCATCTCACAACTGCCGTATACTTCTCACACTCTCATCCTCTCTCATTCGTACTTGTGAAATGAATCAGCAGAGACACATTTTTGCTTCTAGACATGTATTGGTACTTATGTCCTCTGTGATGCAGTATAGTGGACACTACTGGCAGCAAAATGCATGTGGAGGATATACTCAGCATGATTACACATGGCATAGGGTGTAGGGGTAGATGTGATTAGTTGTTGACTGTGGGATGTGGGCTTCAGAGTTACGACTGCTTAGCCGTTGCTGTGGTAATGTACATTTGCTACTTACTGAGGTGCTGCTGACTTTGACACAGACAGTATACATTTAGCCTACCAGTCCACTTGTCATCATGGGCACAGTGCATCTCAGTTCCATGTTACAGGTTTGCTGCTATGGTTACTCATACACACGTGCGTGGAGGTGACATCAGGGCATGGGCTTACGTGCATGCAACAGCGTCCCACTTGTTGTTGCGATGTGGTGGCTACTGGACATGTCACAGTCGCTGGGGTCATGTTGTTGGTGGATGCACCTGTTATCCATGCAAAGGTCCTGGCACGGAAGTTCAGGGGGAGGTGAGGTGACAGCTCTCACATACTACAGCCGGACGATTACTGTCCACTGACCGGTGCATATGTTCATGGGCGCAGGATGCATATTATGGCATGGTTGTACGTGCAGTTCTGTCCATGTGGTTGCCATACACAAATCCCATGCCTCTGCCTCCCCCTGTTCATGCAGAGTTACTGGATGTGATGAGGAACAGAGTGCATGTCCCGAATATATCCGATGTCATTGCAGTGTAGTTGATGGTGTGGTGTCAGTTGCAGGTTGTATGGTATAGTTGTTGTACAGCTAACTGCCCAGTCCGTGCGGAGGCCATGCATGGGTACGGTGTGGGACATCATTGTTCAATTGGGGTATGGCGGCGGGGCCCGTCGAATTGACAGGTTGTCAGGTATGCAATACCTTCCAGCAGAGCTTCCATGGCATTGGTGGTGAACATGGATGCCATCCAATGTAGCGGATGGTGGCTGCGAAGGTGTTGGTCGTGAGTTGTCCCTTGTAGGAGCATGATGGGACATGTTGGATGACATTCGATGTAACTGTGATCCATTATCCGTCGTGTGGAGGCACAGTGGTCCCATTGCAGTGTGGGTCCGATAGTAGCCACATACGCCATGCCCCCATAGGCTGAACAGACCCTGTCGTGGACGTCCAGGGGTTGAATAGTTGTAGCAGGTCCGCCCTTGGACATGCCGGGTTGGAGAGACATAAATCCACAGGATAGTAGAAGGGACACCTCCGACAGTAGAAGACGGGGATGACGCAGCTGAACAATGCGATGCGGTAAGTTAGTCGGTAACTTACGTTCAGCAAGGCCAGATTGTCACATCCCAATATCTGTATCAGGTTATGTTTGTACAGCTTAATCTGTCCGGCGTAGTTGGGTAGGTGTGGTGCAAGTGCCATTTTGCTGCAGGGCGCTGTGGTGGCGTGCGCCGGCTGTCTGTGCAGTCTGCAGGGTGCAACCTTCGACGTTGCTGGGAATTCTGTAATGGTCGTAGGGAGGCAGGACTTGTGTTATGTTAGCTTGTGCGGAGGACACTGGCCCTCATCCCACATGCTTCTCTGAATGGTCAAGGTCAGTGGTGTCTGACTCCTTCCAGATAACTTGCATGTGAACCACATGGGGGAGTGTTATCATTTCTTTTTTCCGTTCTGAATGTTCTTTGGTGTTATGCGCTATCTGCCCTGTGGCCGCTTCCCTCTGCATGCCTGTGTTGGGCTTTTTTTGGTGCAATGACTGTCGTCTCCGGCTTGTTTAGTCGGGATGTGGTTTCAGAGTGGGAATGGAAGGTCATTCAGTGCTGTCTCCTCTCCCGTGTGTGGGCGGCAGGCTGCGTTTCCGCTATACGTTGGGTCTTGTGTTATAATTGGTACCACCTGTTGTCTGTCCCCGGTATCTTTGATGTTACGTATTGCATGTCTTGTTATTGTGTGCAGGGTGGCATCAGTGTTTCTGTGTGGTAGTGGCGTACCTTTTTCCGACGGGGTCCATATTCTGCTGGGTGATGTTGCCGCCGCTGTGTGCTTCGCCGTGTTTTGCACACAGGGGTGTGTCCTAATTTGGCGTGACGTCACTGACATGTTCGGGTCAGTTGTGTGACGTCAGGTTGGCAACAGTGAATTGCCGGTTGGGGACATTACTGTGGCAGGGCTGTCACGTGACATGTGCGTTCTGGGTGGGGCTGGTGTGTGTGGTGTTTGGTTGTGACCCTGTGTTGTTTGTGTGCGGCGCATGCATTGCGCTGCCGTTGGCCTCTGCGTTGTGCGCATGTGTGGGTGCAGTGGTGGATGTGTCGTGTCCACGCAGGGGTGTCGGGGCGGGGCCATATACAGTTTTCCCGCCCTTGCACTGTGTGCGCTGTTTACGTGCCCCTGTTGTGTGTCTGCCTACCTGCATCGCCGCGGTGCGTTGACGCCTGGGTGCTGCATCAGGTAGAGCATGGGGAGGGCCTGCAGTGCTGGATTCATGCTCGGGGGTCCGCCTCTTTGCTATCTGTACTGTGCGTTCGGTTTTCCGCCTTGCTTTCACGTGCGGTGTCTCTTAGCCGGGGGAACTGTTTGGTTCTGGCATCGTAATCTGTACGCCGGGCGGTACGTGATTTCGTCGGGCGGTGTGTCTCCATTAGGCCGCGCCGCTCCGTGAACGGGCGCACTTTGATGGCGGACGGCGTAGCTGGCTTACGGGCGGTGTTTGGCTGACTTTTCACATCCTAATTGGGCGGGCGTGTGTGCTGTGGCGGGCGGACGGTAACTGGTGCTTTTTGCATCCGCCGGCATGGTGGTGATGCT
The DNA here is from genome assembly GCA_963921515.1 of Calotriton arnoldi. Lineage (NCBI taxonomy): Eukaryota > Metazoa > Chordata > Amphibia > Caudata > Salamandridae > Calotriton > Calotriton arnoldi. The sequence continues at coordinate 271,862 of CAWUFW010016567.1, forward strand.
TCCGCCCGCCATCCTAATGGGCCCCATAATTACCAATAGAAAATTTATTAAAAATAAATTAATAATAAATACCAATAAATAATAATTAATAAATATTAATTACTAAATAATAAATATTGAACAATAAAATATTTTTAATAACAAAAAACATATAAATTATTAAAACTTAATTACCAATTAACTAATATTGAACAATTAAATACTTTTTTATACCAATAATAATAATAATTAAACATTATCAATTAAGAAATAATTCTTAATATATTAATTAAATTTATCAATAAATAATATTTAATAATATTTAATTACCAATTAATGATAAAACAACAATAAATAAATTTTTAGAACCAAAAAATTGTAATTAAAAAAATTTACCTATTAATAATTAATATCCAATAAATTAATTATCAATACCCAAAAATAAATTTAATAATTACTTAATTAGATTTCACTTACTTCCAAAAGTATTCCCCTATAAACGCACAACACACTCCAATGATAAAATAATAAACTTAACATAATGATCAATTAATCAATTAATACAAATTAATAACTAATTAATAATAATTAATTACCAATTAATAATAATTGATTACCAATTATCAATTAATTAACAATAATATAATTATCAATACCAATTAATTAAATTAAAATATAAGTTAATTACATTTAAATTACATGATAATCAATTAATCAATTAATAAAAATTAATAACCAATTAATACAAATTAATTACCAATTATTAATTAATTAACGATAATATAATTATCAATACCAATTAATTAAAAAAATTATAACTTAATTACATTTAAATTACATGATACTCAATCAATTAATAAAAATTAATAACCATTTAATAAAAATGAATTGCCAATTATTAATTAACAATAATATAATTATCAATACCAATTAATTAAAAGAAATTATAACTTAATTACATTTAAATTACATGATAATCAATTAATCAATTAATACAAATTAACCAATTAATACAAATTAATTACCAATTATTAATTAATTAACAATAATATAATTACCAATACCAATTAATTAAAATAAATTATAACTTAGGGGCCCATTAGGATGGCGGGCGCAATAAAATCCGCCATCCGTCAGAGCGGCAAAAATCCGCCCGCCTACAACTTCTGAATACCGACCGAGCAATTATGATGCGTGAACAGAAAACCGCCAGCGGCGGAAAAAACACAAAAAATACCGCCCGCCCATGTCCGAGTCGAAGTCCAACCGCCCGGCACGGACGGAAATACGCACGAAAACACAAAACCGCCCGCCCTGACGACCGAGACACCACCCGGGAAATTACGATCGCACCGTCATGAGCGCGGAAAAACCACAAATACACCGCCCGCCAGCGCAAACAACGATGATGAAAATGGACACGGCGGAAGCCCTGGCGGCCACGTCCCTGCACAGATATCATCCGCGGACCCAAACAAACGCATACAACATGGCCAACAAGTCCACACAGCAACCCACGCACAAACACACAAACACAGTACACATCCCGAAAACACCCCCCCCCTGGACAAACAAATTAACTACAAATCCCAGAACACCAGCCACAACACACCTGAAAACAACAGACCATCAGGACACACCCACATAGGTAAGTACAAAAGCAGCACCCTCACAGACCACAACCCCTTGCAACATCACAGAGCAAAGCAGAGAGGAGAGGAGAGGACACAGTGACACAGCAAGGACAGCAGCACACCACAGATACGCACACATCACACCCACCACCACCACCACTACCACCACCACCAAACACCGGCACCACAAACCCCCTGCACATCACACACCGCACCAGCACCACAAACACCATGGCATCACACAGAATGCCCAAGTTCACTGCCACTGAGCTCACGGTCATGGTCGACGAGATCGTCAAGGTGCACCCACAAATCTATGGCAACCAGGTCCAGCACACACCACTAGCCACCAGAAACAGAATGTGGAACAGGATCGTAGACCAGGTCAATGCAGTCGGGAACGTACCACGAAACAGAGGAGAAATAAACAAACGGTGGAACGACATCAAAAGCCTGGTCAAGAAGAAGGAGAGCAAAAATCGAGAGCTGGCTGCCACGACTGGCGGAGGGAATCCCGCGCTTTACAAGACCTTCAAAGCGTGGGAGGAGAAGGTGCGAGTCATCATCCATCCGGAGATCCTCACCGGATTACCAGGGGGAGTGGAGGCTGGTAAGTACAAACAAATGTATACCAGCACACCGCTATGTACTCACATGCACCACCACTATGCCAGAGCTCCAAGGGACAAACACTCCCATGTCCAGTACACAATACACAACACATCACTCACACATGCAACAGGCACCACCACACACACAGCCCAAACCGAACAACTAACAAAACCATGGGGGCATGTGTACACTCAGCCAGCACCGCAACTCCCACCAGGTCCCTTAGTACACCAGAAGCGCCACAACAAGCACCCCCCACACCCATGTGTCAGCCTCAGCTGCACTAACCGACAAGTAACAGGTAAGTAGCCATAACACAAAGTGCAGTGGGTGGGAGGGGGTACAGCTGAAGTACAACACCCACCAGGCCCCTAGTCCCACAGCACAGCAAGGAGGAGCAAGCCCCACACCCATGTGTCCGCCATAGCTGCACTAACCGACAAGTAACAGGTAAGTAGCCATAACACAAAGTGCAGTGGGTGGGAGGGGGGACAGCTGAAGTACAACACCCACCAGGCCCCTAGTCCCACAGCACAGCAAGGAGGAGCACCCCCCACACCCATGTGTCTGCATTAGCTGCACTAACCGACAAGTAACAGGTAAGTAGCCATAACACAAAGTGCAGTGGGTGGGAGGGGGGACAGCTGAAGTACAACACCCACCAGGCCCCTAGTCCCACAGCACAGCAAGGAGGAGCAACCCCCACACCCATGTGTCCGCCATAGCTGCACTAACCGACAAGTAACAGGTAAGTAGCCATAACACAAAGTGCAGTGGGTGGGAGGGGGGACAGCTGAAGTACAACACCCACCAGGCCCCTAGTCCCACAGCACAGCAAGGAGGAGCACACCCCACACCCAAACCCATGTGTCAGCCACTGCAGTGCACACCGTCAGCAGACAGGTAGACATCCCGCCCCACAACAAACGGTGTCAGTGGGCGTCCAGCCATCACCACGACACACAACACAGCCCCCACCCCCACAGACTAGCAACATGGAGCACCCCTTCCGCCCATAACCATGTGGCATCCATTGCATTGCATGCTCAAAAACAACCTGTAGGTGGGAAACTGGACAGGGCGGGGTGTCTGGAGGCATGAGGACTGTATTGCGACCAACACATGGGACATGTCACGTAGCAGAGGAACACGCAGCACTGCTCCCTGTCACAACCATGTGAACAATGTGCACACGGACATGAACCACAGAGTCACACCCCACATGACCCATCACATACACAGCAACACCCAAGGAGCCACGTCTGCATGCACAAGTCACACTGAATACAGAACCACACGGCAGCCACTGTGCAACCGATCACACACAACAGCAACACCATCCAAGTCCTGTCCATGTAGCCCCTACAGCCTGTCAACCGCACACCCCACAACTAGGCCCATGTAAGACAAACCCCACTAGACGTAACAGCGTGGAACCACAGAAATGCACACAAACACCACTGGACACATGAAACACACAGACACACAATGCAAATACAACATACCATCCATCTCATCCGTCAGCCCCAGTTACATGAAAGGTATGTCATCCGAACAGCTGCTCCCCATACAGTAGTCACGCTAGGAAACACGCCCATGACAAATCATGTGCCCGAAGTTACTGAAGCGCACGTCACACTGTGAGTAACAACACACAAAACATAGTCAACACCCCCAAGAGCACTGCATTGATGCACATGGCAGAGGGCAGCACGCACACCAAGGATTTGGCCCATCTGCAATACGTCGTGTGGCACACAACCATCACTCACTCATGACAATGCGTCCAATGTAATGTCTATAAATCACAACAGACAGCAGATATGCCGGGTATGTCAGACATACACCCACCTTAGACCATGCACTGTCATGTTGCCACAACACATGTCACGTTCTGCACCCATAGCACACAGTATGTACCCCAAAAGCATAGTTCATCTCAAAAGCGTTTCAGGGGGCTGTACCCCCTTTTGCCATCTGCGTTTCTAAGCGTTCCATTTGAACCCCGAAAGCATAGTACAAACCAACGTCCCAGATGGGTCTGGAGCCCGCATACACCAGAGCCACAAAAGGCAGGAGTACAGCAACACACCCATCGGCATTGCCAATCCGTCCCATGCCACATGTCCACATCACACAGTTCCATTGCCTAGCCCACGCAACCACAAATGGTACAGCTACACACACGCCTCTGGGAAACCAGTGCACGACAGAGCACGAACTGTGAATGCCAGAAAAGCCATACATACTTTGCCAGGTGCAACACAATAACATATCTCAATCTTCCCACAGGTGCCGAAATGCTGGATGCTGGTGAGGGAGACAGCAGCCAGCACAGCCAGCCTGCAAGCCCCCAACAAGGACTCACGGATGTGGAGGACCTGTCCTCCTCTTCGGACACGGACCACCCAGCAGGCCCATCTGGTGCGGCAGGGCCCAACCGCTCCCCAGGCCCCCTCCTACCCACCAACCCATCATCCAGGGCTGCCGACCACTCACAGCCCCCCGCTGCCACTGACATTGCGGCCACTCCCACGGCCGTTGCGGCCACTCCCACTGCCGCAAACAACACCACCGCCGCATCCACCACCACGACATCACTGGCCCCAGCCCCAGCGCAAGCGGTGATCCGGCCGACTGGGTCCACCCTGGGAGCCAGAGCGAGGACCGTGGCGAGCAATGTGGCTAGTGGGCAGGTCGGTGGCAGCAGTACTGGTAGGAGGAGCAGGGTCAGGCCAACGCCAGCCGTGCCTGGGAGCCATGCCCTGCCTCAAATTGCCAGAGTCCTTGGGGCCTATGAAGAGGCCCAAGGACAATGGGCCAGGTCGGCTTCCGACACGCGGAAGGTCCTAGGGGTGTTGAGGTCCATGGACGCCCATATGGGACAATTCGTCACCCGTATGGACCAACTCGTGGACCTCATGGGCCAGCTGGTGGTGGCGGTGAGGGCACAAGCAAGGCCAGCAACAACACCTCCGCAACCACCTGCTGTGGCGCAGGGTCGAGCAGCAACCAGTTCCCCTGCGTCCACAGCCAGTGAGCACACCTCAGCCACCACTAGCAGGTCGCCACCGCACACCCCCCCTCCCAAACGTGGAAGGGGCCGTCCGAAGAGGAAACAGATGTCCCGAGAGGACTTCGCACGCTCCAACCGCAAGTGAGGCAGCCAGCCATCCTTGACCACCTACTGCATTGACTTGGACTACGATCCTACCCCACACAGCCATCTGAATGGCATGTGTCTGCTGGACTATGGACATGGAACTAGTGGGTACACCCTGCGCATCACGCAGCCATGACCGACAGCTCATTGACACTGCACGCACAACATTTGTCAACACCTTGCACACAATCACATGTCACCTTTGAAAATAAATGCACCTTTAACACAAACTGCTGTCTGTGCCCTGTGTTTATTGAACGATGTGCAACCGCCACCTTGAGCAGAAGAGCATCTGAATCGTGGTATGTCGATGGGACAGGAGAGGCTAGAGGGACCTAGGGGTGGAAGACAGAACAGGAGTACATTCAATGAGTGTGTCACACACTCATCACACAGTACATGTCACCAACTACAAGCAATGGACACACATCGCATTGGGGCAATAGGGCACAATGCCACAGCCAGCGTCAGTGGCACACTAACCTGGACATGGAGCATTGACACACAGCACACAGTGAACAAAAGGCCTCCGTGACAGAGCACACTAACACCTGCACATATACAGCTACATCAGCCGTAGCACATGGGCACTCACCGTCAAGTGAAGTAGCGGGCGATGAGCTGCTGACGCACATTCACAGCTTCCTCCTCTCCTCTGTCCACGTCACTCGAGCTGTCCTGGTCTGCAGGCTGGGGCCCTGGTTGATCTCCGTCATCCACAATTAGGGGGATCTGCTTGCGAATAGCCAGATTGTGCAACATGCAGCAAGCCACCACTATCTGGCACACCTTCTGTGGGGAGTACGCCAGTGCACCCCCGGTGCAGTCCAGGCATCTGAACCTGGACTTGAGGAGGCCAAAGGTCCGCTCAACCACACGTCTGGTCCTCCCATGTGCCTCATTGTAGCGGTCATCAGCTGGGGTCCGTGGATGCCGTAATGGGGCGAGCAGCCATGGCCCATTCGGGTAAGCAGAGTCACCTGTGTGTGAGGGACACAGAGAACCGTTGCAATTCCAACTGGACAGAGGACAGCATCGCACAGCCAGCACGCTACACGACTCCACATACTCACCGACAATCCAGCCACGATCCTGTTGCAGATTGGTCATCAGTCGTGGTAAGATGCTGTTGCGCATGATGTGCGCGTCATGTGCCGAGCCTGGGAACTTCGCACACACGTGGGAAATGACCATGTCCGCAAGGCACACCACTTGCACATTCAGGGAGTGCGTGTGCTTCCGGTTGCGGTAGAGCTGCTCCGTGGCCTGTGGTGGAACAAGGCCAACATGGGAACAATCTATAGCACCAACGACGTGGGGGATCCGTCCAAGGGCATAGAAAGCACCCTTCACTGCCGCCAATTCACGAGCCCTGGGGAATCTGATGTATCTGTTCCTGTACAGCATCATAGCTGACAGTACATCCCTCAGCACCATGCTGAACATGGGCTGGGACATCCCACCTCCACTGCCCACTGTGTGTTGGAATGACCCAGTGGCGAAGAAATGCAGTGCAGCCATCACCTTAACCGTGGGGGTGAATGCTGTTGGATACACCCTGCGAGGACGGAGGTGGGGTTCCAACATGGCACATAGACGATGCAGGGTGGGTCGGTCCAGACGATATTTGCGGATGACCTCCACATCCTCCATGTCTGACAGCAATTGGTAGGGGCGATGTATGTTTGGTCTCCTCCTAGGAAAGATGGAAGTGGACACATGTCAAAGCAACATGCCACATGGCATTTTCACATACTCAAAACACAAATTACTGAGCAGGAACATGAATCACAGAACAGCTGACAAGCAGGGCCAGCACAGCCACAATACACTTACACAGGTCCCCTACCAATAGCAATGGGCAGTGACACAAACCATTGCCATGAGCATGCACAGGGGGTCTAGGCCTCAATCACTTGTTGGGCATGCAGATGGTAACAGACTGCATATTCGGCATGCGGCAACACCACAGCAACATGACTAGCTGCTGTGCATCACACTGCTTCCGAGGCTGGGTGAGTATGGCACACACCAACAACGCTATGGGCACAGGCTGAGCGGCCAAAACAAGTGGGACCTGTGGCACGAGGGGATATGAGACAGTCATTGGTGCCACCACTGCACACAATGTACAGCACTGTACGGATCACACCTCCAGAAACATTGACAGGTGTACACATTGACAGCCCCATGCCAACATGGCTGTGTGCTTGCCAATACACATCACAAGTGACACGTAACATTGCACGTGCCAAGTGACAGATGTACATAGTGAAAGATGGCATGTGTGTGCATATGCAGATCCCATGCACCCATGCCAATGTGTAGATGATGATATGCCAACAGACATGTGGAGGCTGGCCAATGGCCGTCCCTGCCTATGCACACAGCATGTTGTGGCCCCGTCCATTGTGCACCTGCACCCACACGCAAATCATGGCCACACCTGCAGCTGCAGTGCGCACATCACACTGTGTGGTGCACATGGCATCAGCGGACTGTACCCGTCATGGGCCAGGCCCTTATGGCCAACTCCATTGACCCTCGCGGTTGCACCCTGCGTGTTCCACTATGGAGGTAAGCGTCCCGGGCCAGCTGGGAGCAGGCCATCGTCTGCAATTGGAGCTGCCAGACATGGTACACGATTTGCAGCAGCTTGGACCCACTGAAACTGACCCAGGGGGTCATATGTGTGTGTGAGTGGGACAGGCATAACCACAGCTACCTGGAACTGCAGCCTGGCACCCCTCGAGAACACCTGCTGCTGCCACCTCTTCACCTACACATCGATGACGCTGAGGAAATGTCCAGGTCCACTCACCAGCGAGGAGCTGGAGAGCCTGGATTCCGAGCTCCACGCACACCGCACATGGCTATTCCTTGCGAAAGTTGTGTGTGACACACATCTGCAGTGTGTGTGGGAGTGCATGTGGGGGACACACATGTAGTTGATCCGCAGCACTATGAGTCAGAGCCTGTGGGCTCCAAACATCCACTGCGCACCATGCTGGCTGCAGTTGGCATGGGTATGTGGGCTCTCGGGCGCTTTGACCTGTCTGTCCCTCCGGAGTGGTGGTACATGGTAAGTTCATGTCAGACACCCGGTGACACAGACAATTGGCAATGCATGACAGGCTCCGCAGTCCGGATACACCACCTGCAACACACAGAGGCTGTAGCTGCCCTGGCGGCCCAGGCCGCGTCTTACTGGGGCTCATGGACTCACACATTCACTCTTTGGCCTCTCTGGGGCGAGCTCGGAGCTGCTTGTGCACGCGCTGGCTTCACTGTTGCAATGGCATGTGACGTGTGTGGAGATCTAGGCAATGGGTGGGATGGTGCGAGCCACCTTCAGTGACGTCACTCCTGCTCGTGACGTGTGCGTCACCCCACTACTACCATATGACTTGTGCCATGCTACACATTGAGGATGTGTTGGCTGCGTGATGTGACTAGGAGGAGCGGGCAAGGACCTCTCACCCACCATGCTCCACTGCCATCCCGTGCCCTGGATTGCCTGTGCAGTTGGACAATGTTGGGGATACACCTGTTCGGCAGGGGATGTGTGTGCCTTGTCATGGGCCTGGCGGGCGCACAGCGGTATCCAGCATGTCCACAGTGGGTGGGCTAATGTGTACGCCTGATGCAGCATTGTTCGTGTGCCCGCCTGTTGTGCACACACGTGTTCACATTCCCCCCCCGACAGGTGGCCTCTGCATGTGCCCAGGAAAGCGGTGATGTACTGTTGCGGTCCCCTCCCAACACAGCGTGTTTCAACATTGCATGTGCGCATCTACCCGTCACTCCTGCCCACCTGGGCAATGCGTCTATCCCGCTTCACACGACACATGTGTGTCTTCCACAGTTGTGCTACTCATATGCGTGGCAATCCGATGACAGTGGACCAGATGGTCATGTCACGACTGCCGTGTACTTCACACACTCTCATCCTCTCCCATTCGTATTTGTGAAATGATTCAGCAGAGACAGACTTTTCTTCAAACATTGTATTGTGACTTATGTCCCCTGTGATGCAGTATAGTGGACACTACTGGCAGCGGAATGCATGTGGAGGATATACTCAGCATGATTACACATAGCATAGGGTGTAGGGGTACATGTGATTAGCAGTTGCATGTGGGATGTGGGCTTCAGAGTTACATCTGCTTGGCCGTAGCTGTGCTAATGTACATTTGCTAATTGCTGCGGAGCTGCTGACTTTGACACAGACGGTATACATTTTGCCTACCAGACCGCTTGGCATCATGGGCACAGTCCATCCCAGTTCCATGTGACAGGTTTGCTGCTGTTGTTACTCATGCACACGTGCGTGTGAGATGACATCAGGGCATGGGCTTGCGTGCATTCAACGGCGTGCCACTTGTTGTTGCAATGTGGTGGCTACTGGACATGTCACAGTCACTGGGGTCGTGTTGTTGGTGGATGCACTTGTCGTCCATGCAAAGGTCCTGGGACGGTATTTCCGGGGCGGTGGGGTGGCAGCTCTCACATACTCCAGCCGAGCGATTACTGTCCACTGAGCGGTGCATGTGTCCATGGGCGCAGGATCCATGTCATGGCATAGTTGTACGTGCAGTTCTGTCCATGTGGTTGCAATTCATGAATCCCATGCCACTGCCTCCCCCGATACATGGGGAGTTCCTGGATGTGATGGGGAACAGGGTGCATGTCCCGGACATATCCGGTGTCATGGCAGTGTCGTTGATGGTGTGGTATCAGTTGCAGGTTGTTTGGTATGGCTGTTGTAGTGGCAACTGGCCAGTCCGTGCGGAAGCCAAGCATAGGTACGGTGTCGGACATCATGGCTCAATTGGGGGGATTGCGTCGGGGTCCGACGAATTGACATGTTGTCAGGTATGAGATGCCTTCCAGCAGGGCTTCCATGTCATTGGTGGTATACATGTTTGACAGCCAATGTAGCGCATGGTGGCTGTCAAGGTGTTGTTCGTAAGTAGTCCCTTGTAGGAGCATGATGGGGCATGTAGGATGACATTCGATGTAGCTGTGGTCCATGATCCGTCGTGTGGAGGCACAGTGGTCCCATTGCAGTGTGGGTCCGATGTTAGCCACATACGCCATGCCCCCATAGGCTGAGCAGACCCTGTCGTGTGCGTCCAGAGGGTGGAATAGTTGTAGCAGGTCCGCCCTTGGACATGCCGGGTTGGAGAGACACAAATCCACAGGATGGTGGAAGGGACACCTCCGACAGTAGAAGACGGGGATGACGCAGCTGAACAATGCGATGCAGTAAGTCAGTCGGTAACTTACGTTCAGCAGGGACAGGGGTTCACATCCCATTATCTGTATCAGGTTCTGTTTGTACAGCTTGACCTGTCCGGCGTAGTTGGGTAGGTGTGTTGAAAGTGCCATTTTGCTGCAGGGCGATGTGGTGGCGTGCTCCGGCTGTCTGTGCAGTCTGCAGAGTGAAAGCTCCGAAGTTGCTGGGAAGTCTGATAGTCGTAGGGAGGCAGGACTTGTGTTATGTTAGCTTGTGCGGAGGACACGGGCCCTCATCCCACATGCTTCTCTGTATGGTCAAGGTCAGTGGTGTGTGCCTCCTTCCAGATAACTTGCATGGGAACGACATGGGGGAGTGTTCTCATTTCTTTTTCCCGGTCGGAATGTTCTTAGGTGATATGCGCTATCTGCCCTGTGGTCGGTTTCCTCTGCATGCCTGTGTTGGTTTTTTTTTGGGACAATGGCTGTATTCTCCGGCTTTTTTAGTCGGGATGTGGTTTCGGATTTGGAATGGAAGGTCATTCAGTGCTGTCTCCTCTCCTGTGTGTGGGCGGCAGGCTGCGTTTCCGCTATACGTTGGGCCTTTTATGTGGGTGTTCTTGTTGGAGCCACCTGTTGTCGGTCCCCGGGCTCTTTGGTGTTCCGTTTTGTATTTCTTGATGTTGGGTGCAGGGTGATATGGGTGTTTCTGTGTGGTACTGGCGTACCTTTTGCCGACATGGCCCATATTCTGCTGGGTGGTGTTGCCGCCGCTGTGTGCTTCGCCATGTTTTTCACCCAGGGGTGTGTCCTAATGTTGTGTGACATCACTGTCATGTTCGGTTCGGTTGTGTGACGTTGGGTGGTGACCGTGAATTGGGCGTTGGGGACATGTCTGTGGCTTGCCTGTCACGTGACGTGAGTTAGGGGTGGGGCTGGTGTGTGGTGTTTGTTGTGCCCTGTGTTGTTTGTGTGCGGCCCATGCATGGCGCTGTGGTTGGGCTCTGCGTTGTGCGCATGTGTGGCTGCGTCTTCGCCGCTTTGCTGCGGGGCCGTGACGGGGACGTCCGTTCCGGGGCCCAGGTGGTGTGTCCAGGGTAGTTGCGAGATGTTACAATTTGCCCTTTGTGACATTTTTGGGTGCAATGGTGGATGTGTCGTGTCCACGCCGGTGTGTCGGAGGGTGGCCATGTCCCCTTTTTCCGCCCTTGCACTGTGTGTGGTGTTTGCGTGCCCTTGTTGTGTGTGTGCCTACCTGCGTCGCCGCGGCGCTTTGCCTCCTAGGTGCTGCAACAGGTAGAGCATAGGGAGGGCCTGCAGTGCTGGATTCATGCTGGGGGGTCCGCCTCTTCGGTGTCCGTGCTGGGCGTTCGGGTTTCCGCCTTGCTTTCACGTGCGGTGTCTCTTAGCCGTGGGAGCTGTTTGTTGGCGGCATCGTAATTTGTACGCCGGGCGGTACGTGATTTCGTAGGGCGGTGTGTCTCCATTGTGCTGCGCCGCTACGTGTACGGGCGCACTTTGATGGCGGACGGCGTCGCTGGCTTGCGGGTGGTGTTTGGCTGCCTTTTCACATCCTAATTGCGCGGGCGTGTGGGCTGCGGCGTGCGGACGGTAACTAGTGGTTTCTGCATCCGCCAGCACGGCGGTGATGCTTCCGCCCGCCATCCTAATGGGCCCCTTAATTACAATTAAATTACTTCCCACCCTATTCCCCTATAAACCCACAACCCGCTACAGAACTTAAACGCAAAAAATAATTAAAATTAATTTATAATTCCTAAAAATTAATAATTAATTTAGTATAATTAAATTACTTCCCACCCTATTCCCCTATAAACCCACAACCCGCTACAGTACAAAAAAAAAAAAAAACTCAAAAAATGTTTTATTAACATATAAAAATTGTATACATATATTTTTAAACAAGTAGAACACTTAACAAAAACACATATAACACATACATATTAAAAACATAACAAAATACATAACAATAATACAAATATCGATATTAGTAACATCGATATTAGTAACATCGATATATTTGATTTCGATATTACTAACTTCGATATTATTTACATCGATATTAAAAAATTCAATGTTACTTACCTTAGGGTCGATATTCTGTCCATCGATATTCTTAACATCGATATTCTGTCCCTTCGATATTTTAACTTCGATATTATTGTATATCGATATTTTATTTTCGATATTTTGACTGCTCACCCACATATATACCTCTAACATTGGCCATAAGTCCATAATTCTAGAAAACCCACAGACCAAAAATATTTTTATAAGAATTTTTTTTTTTTTTTCATGTATTTATCAAAATATATTTGTTTCATAGTATTTTATACATTTTTCTTCATTATCATATGTGATGCAGGCGACATCACACAAGATTCAATAAAAGCAAGACAGAAGCCCAACATAATGATATAATGGGGTACCTATGAGTAAATATACATGTAACCACCCCAACCACCACATACAGAAAAACCAACAATCAATAGCAATAGGTCATACAAAACAAATAATAACAAAAACAGTACATACAACAAAATTGACAAAGGCGAACAGGAAAAGAAGCGCCAACGCGCGTTTCGGAGATCTCAAATATATGTCAAACCCCTTCTTCAGGGCGCATTTTATTTTAATCATTTTGAAGTGGACCATCATCTTGACTGTAAACACATATTCTCATCAAATTTTTGTAGATTTATATAAGGAAAATTAGAGGGCTTCAATCTCAATAAAATATTGGTCTGTGGGAAGGAAACAAACAATATAATATTTCTTGTAACAGTAATTTATAATTAAAAAAGGAGCAATATAAACCCATTCCAAATGGTGCAGATGCAGAGCAAAGATGTGGTAAAGAGTATTTACTGCCACCAAAAAAATGAAACATAACAATAACCAAAAAAGATACAGTGATAAACAGGCACCTTATACCCCAATTACATGAAAAAGAAAAGAAAGGAAGTAATTTGATACACCCCTTATAAAACTCAGAGAATCAAAGCTAAGTATGAAAAGTGTGGTCCACATACTTCGAGTGGATTCCAATACAAACGAAACGGTAAGATGGGCACAAGCGGTACGCGCCTCCACCGGTCAATGTTCATAAACTGAAGGAATAAAGAAGACAAAATATACAGTCCAGAAAAATACTAGAAGTAAATACTCAAAAGGGTACTACTAATTCCAAAATGGAGACTAAAGCTTCAGAATAGCTAAACACACAGCGGACGTCCATAGGGTACAGCATGCATACCCAAACTGGAGTGCGTATAGTGAAGTAGTTTAAAACCAGACTAGTAACTGGCTAACTGACAATTGCTAGCCATCTAATGTAATATATTTAGGTAAAAACCTTACTATGGAAGATTGATGAAATGTGTCTGGTTAGCAACCTCACTCTAGAGAACTGATGAAAGCACAGACTGGCAGCATAGTGAACCGACACACTAAAACTATACCCTATAGGGCGTGAGATGACAATGACGCTAAGGCAAGCTTAACATACAGAAATTAACAGAATAACTAAAACTAAGAAAACTACTCTCTATCAGATACCCTAACTAAGTGTCTTTTGGATAATCTATGCTAATCTAAGAAGCAGTACTCACATAGATAAAAAAGTAGAATTCCCATAAGTAGTAGTACTTTAAAAAAAGAAGCATGAACAGTTCAGGTATCGCAGAGCCACATGGACATAACGACCTAAACACAAAAATAATATAAGAAAAGAGTTTTAATGAACAAACCAGTCAAGAAATGGACAATACGGGGCAGTGACTAAATGAAAAGAAAAAAGTCACTTACAATCTTAATTGACATGATGACTCTAAGTTGCCGGGTACCGCGTTCAGTGCTTAGTTAATAGGGCCCAGAACTGCCGAAGGAAACTGCCTCCTCGTGCACGGTCTAATAAAAAAATCACGAGGAAGCCAAAAAAATCAACGTGTGAAAATTGGTAAATAAAAACTACACAGTTGGCAAAAAATGTTAGTATAAAGACGACCAGCCGTACTACTCACCATAGGTCTACCGTCCTCAATCCTACACCGCGGGGGTCCCAGGTTGTAAACGCAGCTACAAACGGGAAAGGAAGGGACCTGCGTCTTATAAAGGGAGAAGATTCTAACCGATAATCACATGGGCGGACGGGATAAAAACCCAACACAAAGGAAGGACTATGAGTGAATGACTTCCTATAAGTTTACAGGCTACCTCTCTACGTCCTAAACATAGAGAGCAGACTCAAACGGTCCACGCAGGTGGCAGCCATGTTGGAATGGACCATAAATAAAGGAAAGACTGCTCGATGGACTGCTGGAGGATTACCCTCGTAAACCTGAATAATAATAAAGAAATCAGCTGGTACATTATAATACACCAACCAAAATACAATGTAAGAAAAGAAAAACCACTAGTGCTGGACTGCAGAAGGACAAATACAAAAAAGGAGAAACATAATTAAAACCCACTAATAAATAATAATAATGACTAGTGAGAATAATTCCCACTGAATAAAGACAGGTCCCTATCATAAAGGCCATAAAATAAATAAAGAATAAATAACAGCTAAGAGAATAAAGCAGGAATTAGATTCCAAATGATGCGCCAGAATTCAGATGATGGCATTCTCCCATGGGAGGGACTCATTCAATCCTTTGCCAAATGTCTCTAGAGTGTAAATCCAGAAAATCTCCCTCTTCCGTCTCAGAGCATCTATGTTACTGTCTTTGGGGGGAAGTATACGTTCCAATATGGTCCACCGCAAATCTTTCACAGAATGTCCAAACTCCAACCAATGAGTAGCCATAAGGGCACTTAGTCGTCTGTTATGGATCGCTGACTTATGTTCACTGAACCTGATTCTGAACTCCCTGCCTGTCTCGCCTACATATCCTTTGTGGCAGGGGCACAGAATAAGGTACACCACATTGCTTGTTCTACAATTTGTCATATTCTTGAGTGTAAAAGTCTTCTTACCCCATTTAAGCTCATGGGAAACGATGGCAGAATCACAAGCATGGCAGTTCCCACATTTGTGAGTTCCCATGACTGGGTTGATACCAAAAATAGATTTCTGGATAAAGTTGTCATTCTGCGGTATCCTTGATTTGACCAGAGCATTCCTAAGATTGTTATTACGTCGGAACGCGAAAAGGGGTTTGGGAAGAATACTTTTATAGGTGTCTGTATTAAGAATGTGCCATTGGGTGTTAATAATTTGGCGTACTTTGTGATTCAGTTTGGAGTGCGTAGTGACGCACACCAGTTTATTGTCAGTCTTGGCCTCCTTATTCTGAAGCAGGGTCGTACTATCATAATATTTGGCCCTTTTATAGGATTCTTTGACAAGGCTATGTGGGTAGCCTCTGTCCCGAAGTTTCACCTTCAGTTGTTCCGCATGTAGTTCAAAATTCTGCATGGTAGTACAATTCCTGCGCAACCGGAGGAATTGGCTAAACGGAATACTATCCTTTTGACTGTGAGGATGGTAACTTTCATACTGTAAAAGGGTATTCCGCGCAGTTGGCTTGGTATAGAGGGAAACCTCTATTTTCTGGTCAATCACTTGAATCCAGATGTCTAAGAATTCAATTTTTTCTGTACTCACGTTAGGGCTAAATTTAAGGTGCGAATCACACAAATTAATCCAAAGGACAAATTCCTCTAATTGTTCTTCCTGACCTCTCCAAATAAAGAAAATATCGTCGATAAACAATGCCAAAGCAGTATATTTTCACTAAAGGGGGGCAACTTCGTTGAAGATATGTTTCTTTTCAAAGGAGCCCATAAAGATGTTAGCTACATTGGGCGCACAAGCTGCGCCCATGGTGACTCCTTGTATCTGCTTGAAGATGGTTCCATCAAATTCGAAATAGTTTTCTTTAAGTACAATAGCCAGGCATTCCAAGAGGAAAAGATGGTCACAGGGACTCTTCCCACTTTCCAAGAGACTCTTCACAGCTTTCAATGCATCATTCTGAGGGATATTAGTATATAGGGCCTCAATATCCATTGAGACCAAGATGTCGGTATGGGGATTAAATATGATACCCTCTATTTGACTAATAAGGTGACCAATGTCTTTAATATATCCTGGCAGAGCAGATGCCAAAGGCTGCAAATAAATATCCACATACTTGGAAAGGGGTTCAGTGAGAGACCCAATAGTCGAAACAATGGGTCTAAAGGGAGGCTGAGTTAAGTTCTTATGAGTCTTAGGCACCCCATATAAGATGGGAATCTTATGAAAGGGGACATTGAGATAGTCAAATTCTTGTTGACATATAGAGCCTCTATCAAGGGCTCTCTGTGTAATCTCAAGAATATCTCTCTTGATTCTTAGTTCCGGATCACTCTTAAATTGGACATAATGTTCAGGCATGCTAAGCATATATTCAAATTGTTCCTTGTATGTAGCACTATCCAGTACTACAATACCTCCCCCTTTGTCCGATGGTTTTATAGTAACTTCCGTATTGGTCGAAAGTTGTTTAAGTGCTTGATATTCTGCATAGTCCAGATTAAAGGGGGGTTTGGGGACATAAGCCAAAAGTTTTAGAATTTTGGTACTCACAACCTTTTCAAAAATGCCCACTTCAGCACCTACCTGATCCAAAGAAGTGGTAAAAACAGATATAGGTCGAAGTCCAGTATTGTTGTCATTAACTATTACTGGCCTCCCTTCAAAAAATCTTTTCAATCTAATCTTACGAAAGAAGGATTGAATATCTGTACTCATTTTAAAGCGGTCAAGATAGGTACTGGGCACGAATGAGAGACCTCGTGATAATAGTTGCATGGAAGGTTCATCCAACTTGATTTTAGAGAGATTGAAGATAGGGATAGGTTCAACATGAGAACTGCTGTTACGATCTATCAGGGGAAATCCCCCTATTCTCTCCAGTATTGTTTCCGCCTTGTCTGCAGAAACTGAGGGGAGTTCTCGGATTGTTGATAAGCCCCTCTCTCCTGATTCCTGAAACTCACTCTCGCTGGTCCTTGTCTGTTGCCTAAAAACGACTATTTCTGTCTGAGCCCTCAAAGGGTTGCCGTCTATATCCATAGCCCCCATACTGGTTGGAGCCTCCTCATTGTCTGAACCTGATGTATCTGAAAATGTGAGGATTTTTTTATGAGACCAATGTTGTCGTTCTCCTTGATAGGGATGCTCTCGTTCAGATTTATAATATCCAGCCCCTAGGTAGGGATAGACCCTCTCTTCAGAAAAAAACCTAATATCTTTTTTTAGTTTCTCAGTTTTTTTCTTTATTAAGTAATCACAGAAGGAGCTCATTTCTAAATTAATCTCTTCAAGCTTCTTTTTGGCATCCTCAACTGAATTGTTTTTCTTCAAAGTATCCTCCATTTCTGCAATTTCTTTTAAGAGGGTGTCAACCACCTCTCTTGCTGTCTCTATAATGAGCATCATGAGGTCCCTGGAGCACCTATTGGCTATAAGTGACCATTTCTCCAGGAATCTCCTAACCTCAACAAAGAGGCCTGGTATATTTCGTACACGGAGACCATTGGGGATGACTCCAGCTCTCAAATACTCTAACATGAATTCCGCGTGAGATTCAGTCCTTCTGGCCTTTTTTTTTAGATTAAGTAATTTAAACCAAGCATCATTAATGTTGTTACTAATGGTAAATTGCCGGTCGGAAGCAGAACTCCCACCCAGAAGTCTGGAAAAGTCCTCGTCTGTAAATCCAAAAGTTTTAATTTTTTCCATGATGCAGTGCTTACAGTACCAGGGAAAAATGCACTGAAGCACAATAGAAGAGAGAAAAGTACCAAAAGATGCTATCACAGAAAGTGAAAAAGCCAAAGAGACCACACTGAACAAAGATATACAAAAAGTAAAAAATAACACAAAAGAATAAGAATATAAAGAAACAAGTGGAATGGAAATGCTCCTACAAACCTACGCAACCCTCACAGCAAAGTGCCGGGAATATCAACAATAAACAGTAAAGGGACCCTGGAACAGTTCGATAGGTGAGGAAGGAACCAGAGAAATGAAGACTGCAAAAACACACAAACCTTCCCTCACATATAAGGATCACTGACAAAATATCGAACGTCAAAAAATCGACCTACAAAAATATCGCAACAAAAATATCGATGTCAATAATATCGAAATCCTATCTACAACATGGTAAGTACAAAAATATCGAAAAAAAAATATCGATGTCAGAAATATCGTTATCAAAAATATTGGTTTTTTTTTGTTAAAAATAATATGTAAAATAAACTAAATAATACTTATAATTAAAATAAACATAGTTAAAAATATTTTATAATATTTAAAATTAATAAGTAACATATATAATTAAATAAAACATTAATTAAACACATACATATAATATATAATATATATACTTACTTAGGGGCACATTACGATACCCGGCGCAAATAATTCCGCCAGGCATGGAAGCGGCAAAAATCCGCCCGCACACACCGCCTGAACACCGACCACGCCATTACGATTACACAAACCGAATACCGCCATTGGCGGAAAAAGCACACAAAATACCGCCCGCCAACGTCCGAGTCGGAGACAAACCGCCCGCCACGGACGGAAACACGCACGACAACACAAAACCGCCCGCCCTCACGGCCGACACACCGCACGTGAAATTACGATCGCACCGACATGAGCGCGGAAAAACCACAAATATACCGCCCGCCAGCGCAAACAACGCCGATGAGAATCGACACGGCAGAAGCCATGGCGCCCACGTACCTGCACAGAAACCATCCGCACACAAAACCAATAGCACACAACATGGCCAACAAGTCCACACAGCAAGGCACGCACAAATACACAAGCACAGTACATATCCCGAAAACACCCCCCGGACAAACAAAAAATACAAAGGCCAGAACCCCAGACACAACACACCTGAAAACAACAGACCATGAGGACACACCCACATAGGTGAGTACAAAAGCAGCACTCCCACAGACCACAACCCCTTGCTACATTGCAAACCAGAGAGGAGAGGAGAGGACACAGTGACACAGCAAGGACAGCAGCACACCACAGAAACGCACACATCACAACCACCACCACCACCACCACCAAACACCGGCACCACAAACCCCCTGCACATTACACAACACACACCGCACCAGCACCACAAACACCATGGCACCACAAAGAATGCCCAAGTTCACGCCCATTGAGCTGACGGTCATGGTCGACGAGATCATCAAGGTGCACCCACAAATCTATGGGAACATGGTCCAACACACACCACTAGCCACCAGAAACAGAATGTGGAACCGGATCGTAGACCAGGTCAATGCAGTCGGGACCCTGCCCAGGAACAGAGTCGAAATTAACAAACGGTGGAATGACGTCAAGAGCCTGGTCAAGAAGAAGGAGGGCAAAAACAGAGAGCTGGCTGCCGTCACTGGCGGAGGGAATCCCGCGCTCTTCAAGACCTTCAAAGCGTGGGAGGAGAAGGTGCGAGTCATCATACATCCCGAGATCCTCGCCGGATTAGCAGGGGAGTGGAGGCTGGTAAGTACAAACTAATGTATACCAGCACACCGCTATGTACTCACATGCACTACCACCATGCCACAGCTCCCAGGGACAAACACCCCCATGTCCAGCACACAATACACGACACACACATGCAACAGACACCACCACACACAGCCCAAACAGAACAACTGTAAGATGCGTGGGGACATGTGTACATTCAGCTAGCCACGTAACCACCAACAGGTCCCCAAATATGCCAGAAGCGCCACAACGAGCACCCACCACACCCATGTGTCCGCCACAGCTGCACAAACCGACAAGTAACAGGTAAGTGGCAGGAACACAAAGTGCAGTGGGTTGGACGGTGGACAGCACAAGTACAACACACACCAGGCCCCTAGTCCCACAGCACAGCAAGGAGGAGCATCCCCCACACCCCACAGCCACGTGTCAGCCACCGCAGTGCACAACGACAGCCGAAAGGCAGACATCACGGTCCACAGCAATCGGTGTCAGTGGGTGTCCAGCCACCCCACGACCCACAACACCCCCCACCCCCACAGACCTGCAACATGGAGCACCCCCGCTTAGAGCCATGTGGCATCCAGTACAGTGCACGCACGAACAACCTGCAGGTGGGAAACTGGACAGGGCTGGATTACTGGAGGCATGAGGACCGGCACACGACCAACACATGGGACATGTCACGTAGCAGACGAAAACGCAGCACCGCCCACCGTCACGAACAAGTGAACAATGTGCACACGGACATGAACAACAGACTCACACCCCACATGACCCATCACAGACATAGCAACACCCAAGGAGCCACGTCTGCATACACAAGCCACACTGAAAATAGTACCACACGGCAGCCACTGTGCAACTCATCACACACAACCGAAACACCATTGAAGTCCTGTCCATGTAGCCCCTACTGCCTGTCAACCACACACCCCACAACTACGCCTATGTAAGACAAACAACACAAGACGCAACAGAGCGGAACAACAGAAATGCACACGAACACCACTGAACCCATCAAACACACAGACACACCATGCACATACAACATACCATCCATCCCATCCGTCAGCCCCAGTCTCATGAAAGGCATGTCATCCGCACAGCTGCCACACATACAGCAGTCACGCTAAGATACATGCCCATGACCAACCATGTGCCAGAAGTCAATGAAGCGCACGTCACACTGTGAGCAACAACACACAACATGGGCCACACCCCCCACGAGCACTGCAGTGATGCACATGGCACAGGGCAGCACGCACACCAAGGAGATGGGACAACTGCAATACGTTGGCTTTCACACACAACCATCACTCACTCATAACGATGCGTCCAATGCCATGTCCAGTAATCACAACAGACAGCAAATATGCAGGCCATGTCAAGCATGCACACACCTCAAACCATGCACTGTCATGCTGCCACAACACATGTCACGTTCAGCACCCATGGCTCACAGCATGTACCCCAAAAGCATATTCCCTCCCAAATGCGAATCTGGGGCATGGCCCCCATGTTGCCATATGCGTTCCTAAGCGTTCCATTTGAACCCCAAAAGCATATTCCCTCCCAAATGCGAATCTGGGGCATGGCCCCCATGTTGCCATATGCGTTCCTAAGCGTTCCATTTGAACCCCAAAAGCATATTCCCTCCCAAATGCGAATCTGGGGCATGGCCCCCATGTTGCCATATGCGTTCCTAAGCGTTCCATTTGAACCCCAAAAGCATATTCCCTCCCAAATGCGAATCTGGGGCATGGCCCCCATGTTGCCATATGCGTTCCTAAGCGTTCCATTTGAACCCCAAAAGCAAAGTACAAACCAGACCCAGGATGGGCCAGGAGCCCGCATACACCAGAGTCACAATGAGTAGGGGCACAGCAACACACCCATCGGCATGGCCAATCCGTCCCATGCCACATGTGCACAGCACACAGTCCCATTGCCAAGCACACACAACTACAAATGCCACAGCCACACACACGCCTCCGGGAAACCCATGTACGAGATTGCACGAACTGCCAATGTCAGACGACAAATACATACTTCGCCAGGTGCAACACAATAACAAATCTCATTCTCTCCACAGGTGACGAACTGCCGGATGCTGGGGATGGAGACAGCAGCCAGCACAGCCAGCCCACAAGCCCTCAACGAGGACACACGGATGTGGAGGATCTCACCTCCTCTTCGGACACGGACCACCAAGCAGGCCCATCTGGTGTGGCAGGGTCCAGCCGCTCCCAGGACCCCTCCTACCCACCAACCCATCATCCAGGGCTGCTGAACAGTCCCAGCCCCCTGCTGCCACTGTCGTTGCGGCCACACCCACGGTCATTGCGGCCACACCCACGGTCATTGCGGCCACTACCACTGCCGCAACCGCCACCATCGCCGCACCGACCACCACCGCCGCCACCACCACCACGTCTTCGCTGGCACCAGCCCCAGCGCAGGTGGTGGCCCGGCCGACTGGATCCACCCTGGGAGCCACAGCGAGGACCGTGGTGAGCAATGTGGCTAGTGGGCAGGCCGGTGGCAGCAGGACTGGTAGGAGGAGCAGGGTCAGGGAAACGCCAGCCTCCCCTGGGAGCCATGCCCTGCCTCAAATGGCCAGAGTCCTTGGGGCCTATGAGGAGGCCCAAGAACAATGGGTCAGGTCTGCTTCAGACACGCGGGAGGTGCTGGGGGTGCTGAGGTCCATGGACGCCCGTATAGGTCAACTCGTGGACCTCATGGGCCAGCTGGTGGTGGCGGTGAGGACACGGCCAGGGATAGCAGCTCCCCCTCCGCCACCACCTGCCGGGGCGCAGGGTCGAGCAGCAGTGTCCAGTTCCCCTGCGTCCACAGCCAGTGAGCACACCTCAACCACCAGCATGTCGCAAGCAGGCACCCCACCTCGCAAACGTGGAAGGGGCCGTCCGAAGAGGAAACAGATCTCCCGGGAGGACTTCGCACGCTCCAGTCGCAAGTGAGGCAGCCAGCCAGCCTTCCGCCAGCCTTCCTTGACCAGCCACTGCGTTGACTTGGACTACGATCCCACTCCACACAGCCATCTGGATGGCATGTGTGTGTTGGACTATGGACATAGAACCACTGGGTACACCCTGAGCATCACGCAGCCATGACCGACAGCTCATTGTCACTGCACGCACCACTTTTGTCATCACCTTACACACAATCACATGTCACAGTTTGTAATAAATGCACCTTTTTCACTAACTGCTGTTTGTGCCCTGTGTTTTATTTGTACGGAATACAACGGCCACCTTGGGCGGAAAGGCACCTGATGCGTGGCATGGCAATGGAATCCGGAGGGCCTGTAGGGACCTAGGGGTGGGAGACAGAACAGGAGCACATTCAATGAGTGTGTCACACACCCATCACACAGTACATGTCAACAACTACAAGCAATGTACACACATCGCACAGAGCAATAGGGCACAATGCCACAGTCACCAACAGTGGCATACTACCCTGGCCATGGAGCGTTGACACACAGCACGTAGTGAACAAACGGCCACACTGACACAGCACACACACACCTGCACAGATACAGCCACATCAGCCGTCGTACATGGACACTCACCGTCAAGTGAAGTAGCGGGCGATGAGCTGCTGCCGCACATTCCCAGCTTCCTCCTCTCCGCTGTCCTCCTCACTCGAGCTGTCCTGGTCTGCGGGCTGGGGCCCTGGTTGATCTCCGTCATCCACAATGAGGGGGATCTGCTTCCGAATGGCCAGATTGTGCAGCATGCAGCACGCCACCACTATCTGGCACACCTTCTGTGGGGAGTACGCCAGTGCACCCCCGGTGCGGTCCAGGCACCTGAACCTGGACTTGAGGAGGCCAAAGGTACGCTCGACCACACGTCTGGTCCTCCCATGTGCCTCATTGTATCGATCGTCTGCTGGGGTGCGAGGATTCCTCAATGGACTGAGCAGCCATGCCCCATTCAGGTACGCAGAGTCACCTGGGTGTGAGGGACACAGAGAACCGTTGCTATTCCAACTGGACAGGGGACAGCATCGCACAACCAGCACGCTACACCACTCCACATACTCACCGACAATACAGCCACGATCCTGTTGCAGATTGGCCATCAGTCGTGGCAAGATGCTGTTGCGCATTATGTGTGCGTCATGGGCCGAGCCTGGGAACTTTGCACACACGTGGGTGATCACCATGTCCGCAAGGCACACCACTTGCACATTCAGGGAGTGCGTGTGCTTCCTGTTGCGGTACAGGTGCTCAGTGGCCTGTGGTGGAACAAGGCCAACATCTGTGCAGTCAATGGCTCCAACGACGTGTGGGATTCTGCCAAGGGCATAGAATGCACCCTTCACTGCCGCCAATTCACGAGCCCTGGGGAAGCGGATGTACCTGTTTCGGTACAGCATCATGGCTGCCAGTACATCCCTCAGCACCTTGCTGAACATGGGCTGGGACATCCCTCCTCCACTGCCCACTGTGTGCTGGAATGACCCAGTGGCGAAGAAATGCATGGCGGCCATCACCTTAGCCGTGGGGGTGACAGCAGTCGGATACACCCTGCGGGGACGGAGATGGGGTTCTAACATGGCACACAGTCGATGCAGGGTTGGCCTGTCCAGCCGAAACTTCCTAATAACCTCTGTATCGTCCATGTCCACCAGCAATTGGTATGGGCGGTCAATGTTCGGTCTCCGCCTAGGGAAATTGCAGAGGACACATGTCAAAGCAACACGACACATAGCAATTTCGCATACACATCACTGACATGACTGAGCAAGCACATGAGCCACAGCCCAGCTGTCAAGCTGGGACGGCACGGCCACAATACACTTACACAGGTCTCCCAACAATGGCAATCGCTAGTGAGACATACCACTGCCATGTGCATGCACATGGGGATCTAGGCCCCAATGACTTGCGGGGCGTGCTGATGGGGACTGACTGCATATTCGTCAAGCGGCAACGCCACGGCAACATGAGTGTCTGCTGAGCATGGAACTGCTTCCGAGGCTGGATGAGTATGGCACACGACGACGACGATGTGGGCACAGGCTGAGCGGCCAAAACAAGTGGGACCTGTGGCACGAGGGGATATGAGACAGTAGTAGGTGTCAGCACTGCACCCTATGTACAGCACTGTACGGATCACACCTCCCGAAACATTGACAGGTGTCCACATTGACAGCCCCATGCCAAGACGGCTGTGTGCTTGCAGTCACACGTCACAGGTGAGAGGTTACATTGCACGTGCCAGGTGGCAGACGTACATAGTGGGAGCTGGCATGTGTGTGCATGTGTCTCCTGTTCAGGATCCACCAGATGGGCGCTGACTCTGTACTGACCATTGGACACAGCATGTTCCGTGGAAGGCTTGTGTGTGTGGGATGGTGGCACTGGATGTGCCTCCGTTGGGTGGGGGGCCATGCA
Source organism: Calotriton arnoldi (assembly GCA_963921515.1). NCBI lineage: Eukaryota > Metazoa > Chordata > Amphibia > Caudata > Salamandridae > Calotriton > Calotriton arnoldi. The sequence continues at coordinate 297,457 of CAWUFW010016567.1, forward strand.
CAGGGCGGGTACGTCGATGATTGCGCATTGTTGGTCACGGTGGGTGCACCAACTAAGATGTGTTGCCCTGTGTTCAATTCCTATGTCCGCATGATGATGGACTGTGGATGTGGGCAGACTACACATTGGTCGATGTGCTGTCTATATGCATGTGCCTTCACACCAGGCACAGCTGCCCCTGCACATGTGACCCCTGCTGGACTCGCTGCTGGGTCTGTGGAGCTGATGCACCTTCTGTGCGTGGGGCGGACAGCTCTCCTCACTTCCCTCATTGCGCATGTCATGTCTTTGCCGCAGGTGACATGGATCATGGAGGGCCCACATGTACGCGTGGGTAGGCTACACATGATTGTTCACTGGTCGCCACCCCCAGTCAGTGTTTCGAATGGGAAGGTTGTCGTGCTGGTGGTATGTTCGATGTGGCGGATGGGCGGGCCTAGGTGCGGGCTTACATTCCGGACATGGGGGGTAGTTGGATTGGTGACTAGTTGCAGTACACACGGGACACGTCTCTTCCTTTCCACATCTGGGTCATCCCTTGTACTAACTGACAGTGATACAGTCATCTTCGCCCCAGCCCTCATGTCCACCCCTCGCCCCCCCAATCTGCATGCTCACCTGCGAGGCTAGCGCTTGCACAGGCAGCCCCAAGCTCGCACCAGAGAGGGCAAGGAGTGTATGTGTGGGTCCAGTTGCACGAGTGGGCTGTCTCAGGGTATGATGTGTGGCGGGACGCCGTCCACCTGCGTGGTGCCCCAAATGGAGACCCGGCCTGCATGGACAATGCATCACAGTCTTTGCCTTCCGGATCCGCCACCTGCGACACCCAGTGGCTGTGGCTGCCCTTGCGGCCATGCCGCGTCCGTCTGTGACTGATGGCCCACACATTCACTCTTTGGCCTCTCTGGGGAGGGCTCGGGGGTGGTGGCGCACGCGCTTGCACTTAGTCGCAATGGCATGTGGCGTGGTTGGTATAATGGGCAATGGATGGGATGGTGCGAGCCACCTCCCGTGACGTCAGTGCTGCTCGTGCTGTGGTGCGTCCCCCTACACTTCCATTTGACTTGTGCCATGCTAGACGTTGAGGTTCTATTGCCTGCGTGATATGACCAGGAGGAGCGCGAGGAGACCTCTCACACACCATGCTCCACTGCCATCCCGTGCCCTGTATCGCCTGTGCGGATTGACTATGTTGGGGTTACACCTGGTCGACTGGGGCTGTGTGTGCCTTGTCAAGGGGCATGGCGGGCGCACAACAGGATCCAGCTTGTCCACAGAGGGTGGGCTGAGGTGCGCCTGGTACCGCTTTGTACGTGTGCCCGGCTGCTGTGCACACACGTGTTCACTCCCCCGACAGGTGTCCTCTCACAATGCCCAGGGAAGCGGTGGTGTACTGTTCATGACCCCTCCCAACACGTCGTGCTCCAACTTGGCATGTGCGCATCTACCCGTCACACCCACCCACCTGAGCACTGCGTCCATACGACTTCACACGACACATGTGTGTCTTCCACAGTTGTGCTACTCATTTGCGTTGACATCCAATACCAGTGGACTACATGGTCATGTCACGACTGCCGTGTACTTCACATACTCTCATCCTCTCTCATTCGTACTTGTGAAATGAGTCAGCGGAGACAGTTTTGGTTTCAAACATTATATTGAGTCTTCTGTCCTCTGTGATGCAGTATAGTGGACACTACTGGCAGCGGAATACATGTTGAGGATATACTGAGCATGATAGCAAATGGGATAGGGTGTGGGGTTACATGTGATTGGCTGTTGCATGTGGGATGTGGGCTTCAGAGTGACATCTGCTTGGCCAAGGCTGTGCTAATGTACATTTACGTATAGCTGCGGAGCTGCGGACTTTGACACAGACGGTATACATGTAGCCTACCAGACCGCTTGGCATCATGGGCACAGTCCATCTCAGTTCCATGTGACAGGTTTGCTGCGGTTGTTCCTCATGCACGCGTGCATGTGAGATGACATCAGGGCATGTGCTTGCGTGCATGCAGCGGCGTGCCACTTGTTGTTGCACTGTGGTGGTTACTGGACATGTCACAGTCACTGGGGTCGTGTTGTTGTTGTATGCACTTGTCGTCCATGCAAAGGTCCTGGTATGGGATTCCCGGGGCGGGGGTGGGAGGGGTGCAGCACCCACAGACTCCAGGCGACCTATTCATGTCCACTGAGCGGTGTGTGTGTCCATGGGCGCTGGATCCATGTCGTGTCCTGGTTGTTCGTGCAGTTCCGTCCATGTGGGTGCGATACACAGAGCCCATGCCACTGCCTCCCACGATGCATGCGGTGTTCCTGGATGTGATGGGGAACAGTGTGCATGTCCCGGTCATATCCGATGTCATGGCGATGTCGTTGATGGTGTGGTTACAGTTGCCGGTCGTTTGGTATGGCTGTTGTGGTGGTGACTGGCCAGTCCGTGCGGAAGCTAAGCATGGGTGCGGGGTTGGACATCATAGGTCACTCGGGGAACCTGCGTTGTGGTCCGACGTATTTACAGGTTGTCAGGTATGCGATGCCGTCCAGCAGGGCTTCCATGTCATTGGTGGTGTACATGTTTGCCAGCCAATGTAGCGGATGGTGGCTGTCAAGGTGTTGTTCGTAAGTTGTCCCTTGGAGGACCATGATGGGGCATGCTGGGTGACATTCGATGTAGCTGTTATCGATGATCCGTCGTGTGGAGGCACAGTGGTCCCATTTCAGTGCGGGTGCGATGTTGGCCACATACGCCATGCCCCCATAGGCAGAGCAGGCCCTGTCGTGTGCGTCCAGAGGGAGGAGTAGTGGTAGCAGGTCCGCCTTCAGACATGCCGGGTTGGAGAGGCATATCTCGACGGGATGCTGGTAGGGACACCTCCGACAGTAGAAGACGGGCATGACGCAGCTGAACAATGTGATGCGGTAAGTCAGTCGGTAACTTACGTTCAGCAGGGACAGGAGATCGCATCCCAATGTATGGCACAGGTTGGTTTTGTACAGCTTGAGCTGTTCGGCGTAGTTGGGTAGGTGTGTTGCGGTTGCCATTTCGCAGCGGTCCGTTGAGGTGGCGTGCTCCGGCTGTGTGTGCAGTCTGCAATGTGCACGCTCCGGGGTTGCTGTGAGCTCTGTGTAGTCGTAGGGAGACAGGACTTGTGTTCTGTTGGCTTGTTTGGAGGACACGGGCCCTCTTCCCACATGCTTCTCAGACAGTTCAAGGTCAGTGCTGTGTGACTCCTTCCAATTAACTTGCATGTGGCCGACATGGGGGAGTGTTTACTTCTTTCTTCCCCGTCCGTTGTGTGCTTCTGTGATATGCGCTATCTGCCCTGTGGTCGGTCTCCTCGGCATGCCTGTGTTGGTCTATTCTTGGACAATGGCTGTATTCACCGGCTTCTGTCGTAGGGCTGTGGTTTCGGTGTTGGAATGGAAGGTCATTCAGTGCTGTCTGCTCTCCCTTGTGTGGGCGGCAGGCTGCCTTTCCGCTCTGCGTTGGGCCTTGTGTGTGAATGTTATTATTGGGCCACCTGTTGTCAGTCCCCGTGCTCTTTGGTGTTCCGTTTTATATGTCTTGTTCATATGTGCAGGGTGGTATGGGTTTTTCAGTGTGGTACTGGCGTTCCTCTTCCCGAAGGAGCCCTGCTTCTCCTAGTTGGTGTTGCCGCCGCTGTGTGCTACGCCATGTTTGTTACACTGGGGTGTGTCCTGCTGTTGCGTGACTTCACTGACATGTGTGCGTCGGTTGTGTGGCGTTGGGTGTTGTCCGTGAATTGGGCGTTGGGGACATGTCTGTGGCAGGCCTGTCACGTGTCATGTGCGTTCGGGGTGGGGCTGATGTGTGTGCTGCTTGGTTGTGTCCCTGTGTCTGTGTGCGACGCATGCATGGCGCTGCGGTTGGCCTCTGCGTTGTGCGCATGTGTGGCGGTGTCATCGCCGCTTTGGGGCCGTGACGGGGTGGTTGGTTCCTGGTCCCAGGTGGTGTGTACACATGTGTTCCGCGATGTTACGATTTGGCCTGTGTGTCATATGTGGATGCAATGGTGGATGTGTAGTGTACACGCGCTGGTGGGGGTTGTCTGCTTTTTCCGCCCTTGCACTGTGTGCGCTGTTTGCGTGCACTTGTTGTGTGTGTGCCTACCTGCGTCTCTGCGGTACGTTGCGTCCTTGGTGGTGCATCAGCAGAAGCATGGGAAGGGCCTGCAGTGCTGGATTCATGCTCGGGGTGCCGCTTCTTCGTTGTCCGTGCTCTGCGTCCGTGTTACCGCCTCTCTTTCACGTGCGGTGTCTCTTAGCCGTGGGAGCCATTTGTTTGCGGCATCGTAATTTATGCGCCGGGCGGGACGTGTTTCGTCGGACGGTGTGTGTCAGTTGTGCTGCGCCGCTACGTGAACGGGCGCACTTTGATGGCGGACGGTGTTGCTGGCTTGCCGGCGGTGTTTGGCCTGCTTTTCGCATCGTAATTGGGCGGGCGTGTGGACTGCTGCGTGCCGGCGGTAACTGGTGCTTTTTGCATCCGCCAGCACGGCGGTTGTGCTTCCGCCCGCCATCGTAATGGGCCCCTTAATAATCAGTTTGAATAATTATTTTAATAAATTATAAATTATTAAAAAATATTATAAATTACAAATACATCTATACACATTAAACAATAACATAAATAAAAATTAAATAATTGTGTATAACAAATTAAAAAAATTAAATTTACTTTTAATATTTTTAAAATTAATTATACACTATATTAACTAAAATAATACAAAAAATATTAAATAGCGTAGGGAATAAAACTACTAGTACAACCCCCAAAAAAACAACAGTAAGAAAAATGTTGGATAGCGTAGGGGTAAAAATTACTATTCCCACTCCAGAGAGTGCAACAGTAGGGAAAGTGTTGGATAGCATAGGGGTAAAAATTACTATTCCAACTCCAGAGAGTGCAACAGTAGGAAAAGTGTTGGATAGAGTAGGGGTAGAAATTTCTATTCCCACTCCAGGGAGTGCAACAGTAGGGAAAGCGTTGGATAGCGTGAGGGTAAAAATTACTATTCCCACTCCAGTGAGTGCAACAGTAGGGAAAGTGTTGGATAGCGTAGGGGTAAAAATTACTATTCCCACTCCAGAGAGTGCAACAGTAGGGAAAGTGTTGGATAGCGTAGGGGTAAAAATTACTATTCCAAGTCCAGAGAGTGTAACAGTAGGGAAAGTGTTGGATAGCGTGAGGGTAAAAATTACTATTCCCACTCCAGTGAGTGCAACAGTAGGGAAAGTGTTGGATAGCGTAGGGGTAAACATTACTATTCCCACTCCAGAGAGAGCAACAGTAGGGAAAGTGTTGGATAGCGTAGGGGTAAAAATTACTATTCCAACTCCAGAGAGTGCAACAGTAGGGAAAGTGTTGGATAGCGTGAGGGTAAAAATTACTATTCCAACTCCAGAGAGTGCAACAATAGGGAAAGTGTTGGATAGCGTAGAAGTTACAAATAACATACTTATAAATAAATAAAAAATTTAAATAATGAATAAATTATTAAATAACTCTAAACTATTTACCAATACCAATAAATAGTTATTAAAAACATAATTACCAATAGAAAATGTATTAAAAATAAATTAATAATAAATACCAATAAATAATAATTAATAAATATTAATTACTAAATAATAAATATTGAACAATAAAATATTTTTAATAACAAAAAACATATACATTATTAAAACTTAGGGGCCCA